>CM042413.1:39121642-39499142 GCA_023634145.1 Thymallus thymallus | reverse complement strand
TAAATAAACATAAATATAGGATGTATTTACAATGTTGTTTGGCCTTCGGTGGTTGCCCTTTTCTTGTGGCAACAGCTCACACATCTTGCTGCTGTTATCTCTCTCTCTCTCTCTCTCTCTCTCTCTCTCTCTCTCTCTCTCTCTCTCTCTCTCTCTCTCTTCGGGGCCATCTGCAGACTGCTGTAACAGGTATGGAGGGTGTTGATGGCTGCTCTATCAGAAGAGGGTGTGGACGTGACCAACGTAGGACTGCCCTCTCTTCCTCTGGGCTGAAAGCCTACAGGCTGGACCCTCAGACACACAGACAAGGACCTGCTTTTGTTTACACTTAATGGTAGTTAGGGATGATTCCCATTCACTCTGTCTGGTTTTCTTTCTCTCCCTCTCTCTTTCTTTCTCTCCCTCTCTCTTTCTTTCTCTCTCTCTCACTGTCTTTCTCTCCCTCTCTCTGTCTTTCTCTCCCTCTCTCTGTCTTTCTCTCTCTCTCTCTGTCTTTCTCTCCCACTCTGTATTTCTCTCTCTCTCTCTCTCTCTCTCTCTCTCTCTCTCTCTCTCTCTCTCTCTCTCTCTCTGGGGTGAGATACAGGTCACAGTTACGGTGGATGGTCACTCTGTCACATGTTGCTTTGTCTCCTCCTTCACCAAGACATACTCGCACACGTTACCCTAGCAACTTGCCTCTAGGAAGTACAGTTTGAGGGAACAACAACCCCAAATTCACTGTTGCCTGGTCTCTCTCTCTCTCTCTCTCTCTCTCACCCCACCCCACCCCACCTCTCTCTCTCTCTATCTCTCTCTTTCTCTCTCTCTCTCTCTCTCTCTCTCTCTCTCTCTCTCACACACAGACACTGTTGATCTCCCTGTTTTTCTCTCTCTCATTCTCTCTAGTTTTCTTCCTCTCTCCTCACCTGCAGACCACTGATCCATACCACTGAGCACCAGTGATCTGAGCCCTACATTTGAGTGGAGGGGCCCCTGTCCCCCGTTGGCCCTCTGAGGGAGTGCCCGGGGACACGAGGGGGGGCCAGGCTGGGGTACCCCCATTGACAGTCCAACACAGAGAGGTTGCTGGTGACCAGGGGGCCATAGAAGGGACAGAGCCGCCTGCTTTAAAGAGCACCACATCCCTTTCTCAATACCCCCCCGCCCCTAGCCCGTTGTCCCCCAACAGGAGAGGGTGTGTTTGGGGGAGAGGCCAGTAGAGGAGAGGCAGGCCATGGAACAAAGGTCTGGTCCTAAGGCCAGCACTGTTCTGCATGGTAGCGGTCTTATTCTTCTTCTCTTGCCTTTTCTTTTCTTCTCTGGTTGCTATTGTGGGGCTGAGGTGTAGGCTGGGGGTTAATATGATGGAAGGGCTGAGGTGTAGGCTGGGGGTTAATATGATGGAAGGGCTGAGGTGTAGGCTGGGGGTTAATATGATGGAAGGGGCTGAGGTGTAGGCTGGGGGTTAATATGATGGAAGGGCTGAGGTGTAGGCTGGGGGTTAATATGATGGAAGGGCTGAGGTGTAGGCTGGGGGTTAATATGATGGAAGGGGCTGAGGTGTAGGCTGGGGGTTAATATGATGGAGGGGCTGAGGTGTAGGCTGGGGGTTAATATGATGGATGGGGCTGAGGTGTAGGCTGGGGGTTAATATGATGGATGGGGCTGAGGTTTAGGCTGGGGGTTAATATGATGGAAGGGGCTGAGGTGTAGGCTGGGGGTTAATATGATGGAAGGGGCTGAGGTGTAGGCTGGGGGTTAATATGATGGAAGGGGCTGAGGTGTAGGCTGGGGGTTAATATGATGGAAGGGCTGAGGTGTAGGCTGGGGGTTAATATGATGCAGGGGCTGAGGTGTAGGCTGGGGGTTAATATGATGGAAGGGCTGAGGTGTAGGCTGGGGGTTAATATGATGGAGGGGCTGAGGTGTAGGCTGGGGGTTAATATGATGGATGGGGCTGAGGTGTAGGCTGGGGGTTAATATGATGGAGGGGCTGAGGTGTAGGCTGGGGGTTAATATGATGGATGGGGCTGAGGTGTAGGCTGGGGGTTAATATGATGGATGGGGCTGAGGTGTAGGCTGGGGGTTAATATGATGGAGGGGCTGAGGTGTAGGCTGGGGGTTAATATGATGGATGGGGCTGAGGTTTAGGCTGTAAGATAAATCTGACACTGCCTACTGTGATTGTCAACAAATGTTCAGAGTCATGAGAGCTGGAATGTTAACATTGAAAATATGTTTTCTGGGCATATACATTCTAAAATATTCCCCTTCTATTTCTGTCCATACGAACCTGCACAACTTGACCAGGGTATATACAACTAGAACTCTGGAAACTTCCAAACTACACTGAAGATGAACTGATGGCCAAGATCAGAGTGCTGAGGTTAGCCCCTTACAAGACTGGGTGGTGTGTGTGTGAACAGTGGGTGTTATATGTGTCCCAGCTCTTCCCCAGGGTGTAGAGACAGATGAGGGTGTGTGTCGGAACCATGTCACCATCTTTCATAACCGACAGGATAGAACCAGGGCTGGGATTACAAGAGTTTATAATCATCATCATCTACCATCAACACAACACAGTTCAATCGAGGGCAGGCTTAACTGAATGAACAACAGAGACAAAATGCAAGTATGAACATTTATTAAAATAGTTTGGGGAGGGGCCTCGTCTCTGAGGGATGATCCTCGGAGCCAGATGCTGTTATCGCAGGTAGAGCTTATAAAAAGAAAAAGAAAAGCTGTAATTTGAATACATTACAACATGTTTCCCATTGGTGAGAAGACAGCAAGGTGATTGCACAGGTAGATTATTCAGCTATGCTAATTGGCCATAGGGTAATAGGTGAGTGACATTCCTCATGTGGCTATTTGATAATAAGAATGAGAACATTGTCAACATCAGATATAAATTCCTGATGTTTTAATCTCTAGAAAGATCAACCTTTCTATGTGTCTCTCTTACATATATATATAATTATCTGTCTCTCTGTCAACCAATCCATCTATCCTTTATTTTCTCTACTGTATGTAATCCCATAACCCAATAGATGGAGTATCTTATTCCCCAGAGGTGTCCTCTTCTGTCTCAAGCCGTGGCCTCCTCTCTGCACCTTGCACTGTGGAATGTCCATACACAACCAATCAATGCTGACTTCTCCTCTTCAATCCTCTGCTTCTCCCCCAGCTCTCCACCTTGCGATGAGGAATTCACTGTTCCTTAGGGACATACAAACAGCCACACATCTCCCAGGACTGTCCCTAAAATCTCTCCACAAAAATCAAAGCCTTCTCAGCCCCAATTGACACGAATCCCCTCCCTAACACAAAGAGTGACAGTGGTGAGTGCATTCCCTCCCTACTGCAGTCTATCAGGCCAGTCAGGGGGCTTTGTCTCTCACACATACCACCCGCTGTAAGACAGCCACCACACACCACACTCTCACAACCCAGAGACAGCTAACATACTTCTCCTTGCACATCCCGGACAGAAAGGGAAACTAAGACAAACACCAATCTTACGCCCTTCACAAATCCATCAGGGCCTGGCAATCCACTGTTTGCTGCCCAGGAGAAACAAGCCTTTAGGATTTGGCAACCTGCTGGCTAAAGCAGGCCCATCCAGGCTGCTGGTTGTCAACCGGTGCCCAAAAAGAAACATTGGCGGTGGGGTGTGTGAGGACAAAGGTGGCCTGCCCTGGGGATTACCTATTAGCATGCTGGTGTGTGTGTTTAGGCCTGGTCTGAATGGGGAGGGCAAGAGGCAGGGACCCGGGCTATTCTTAAGCAGGGAAGTGTTACTGTTTCAGCTGCTAATGCCGTCCCCCTGAGTTAGGCATTCTGGTCAGTATGTGGGTTTTTGTGCTGTGCTGACATTTGTGTTTTAGGAATTACATTTTCTCATTACAGGAAATATGGTATATACATGAATTGGTGTATTTGAATGGTATGTATTACATACTTCTCAAACAAATAACCAATACTTTACTGGTGATGAGGATCGACACCTTCAAGGTGTAGATGGCATGTGAATGATGAAAGGAGGTAGCAGAAAACAGTTGTGCTGTCAGTGACACAGACCACCTCCACCTCCACCTCCACCTCCACCTCCACCTCCACCTCCACCTCCGCTGCACAAAACACAGTAGGACTGTAGCACATCCCAAACCTATCGGTACAGAGACCCACCTACAGCTTGTGAAGCTTTGTTATTTTACACTGAGACATACATAAAACCAATGACTCTGGCCAAGATGCCATTTTCAGCCCGGACCCAAAACCCAATTAAGCAAGGAGAAACTGCCATAGGGAGATACTGTATCACGGTCCTGTCAGTGGCCTGGAACTCTCAGATAGACCAGAGCAAACACAGCGAACTGGACCCATACATACACACAGAGACTTAAAACTCTAGATTAGACTGGAGCAAGGCACAGATCTTTAAACAGCATCTGATCCAACAGTTGCAATTCAGGCTTGTTTTCTACAATCCCAGTATGAAATTGGGTGAATGATGATAACACCACTTTTGGCTGTCTGGGTGTTTTCCATAATAACTCCTAGGCAAAAAGAACAGTGGTCCGGCCACTGATCTGCTCTGTGTGAGACCCTGGCACTTAGACTGGAAAAGATATAGTCTGCTTGATAAAAAGAAAATCTGCCTGTGTGTTCCTGTGTGTGTTTTGAATGTGAGTGTGCGTGTGTGTATACAGTATGTGTGAATGTGAACATGTCATTAACTCGTCTGATGTGTGTAATCGTGTGTGTGTGTGTGTGTACTGAGGCATGCTGGTTGGTGGCTGAGCTTGATGCTGGTGTGTGTCAGTGTATTATTGTGTCTACTCTAATGTGTGTGATTGAGTTGTTATTTTGGGATTGTGGTGTGTGTGCTTAGCCTCGTTGTCCGGTGGCTGATAATAACACGAAGCTGTGTGTTTCTGGATTTCTTAGCGTTGGGCTTTCCCACCATGCTCAGTGCGTCTGAGCTCTGTGTGTTTTGGGGTTGCACGCGTGACTCTACCAGCTGTTCTATTCTCCCGTCTCCCCGTCTCCACGTCTCCCCTCTCCCTCAGATGCCTGCTCTTCATCTGATAAGGGTCCAGCTCGCCAAGCCCTCAGCGGAGCCCCTCAGAGCCGCTCCACGCTAACAATACGCCCTCCTTCCCCTCTCCTGCCCCTCCACAATCACTACATTTACATGAGAAAACACAGTCTTATGTCCAGTTCACTGGAGCTATGGATGAGCAGCCCAGTAGAAGACTCTGGGCTGTTTTCGAGAGTGGCTATGAGTGTGAAGAAGAGAGTGTGTGTGTGAGCGCTAACGGCAGATTTATGCTATGAGATGTTTTAACATGAACACTTTTATATTCATTGATGATATGCTGCTTTTAGTGTCGGTGTCTTTTTATTGTGCATTTATTGTTGATGTATGTTTTGGCTGAATGTGTGAAAACAGAAAAGCTTGTTGGTATTTACTCTAAGTATATTATTTTGTAATGAATTGTATTGTGGATTACAGTATAGTCTTTCAGTTTTATTCAAGCTGCATACTAATGAATCTATAATGTATTTGTCCAAACATTTGAAAGGAAATGGGGCATCAGCCAGTTGCATCACACATGTAGTGCATCCAACAGCCATGGGCGTTGGTAATGTAACACAAATGAGAGTCCCAGGAGCGAGCCCTTGCCCCTTAGCTATATACCCTGTCAACTTGCCAATTTATCATAGTATCTGCATCATCACACTACCACCATCATCATCACCACCACCCAATCATTACCACCACCATCATTACTACCACCATCATTACTACCACCATTATTACTACCACCACCATTACTACCACCATCATGACTATCACCATCATCACTACCACCATCATTACTACCACCATCATTACCACCACCATCATCACTACCACCATCATGACTACCACCATCATGACTATCACCATCATTACTACCACCATCATTACTACCACCATCATGACTACCACCATCATGACTATCACCATCATGACTATCACCATCATCACTACCACCATCATTACTACCACCATCATTACCACCACCATCATCACTACCACCATCATGACTACCACCATCATGACTATCACCATCATTACTACCACCATCATTACTACCACCATCATTACCACCACCATCATCACTACCACCATCACTACCACTATCATCATCACTACCACCATCACTACCACTATCATTACCACCACCATCATCACTACCACCATCATTATTACCACCATCATTACCACCACCATCATCACTACCACCATCATCACTACCACCATCATCAGTAGTACCATCATTACTACCACCATTATTACTACCACCATCATCACTACCACCACCATCACTACCACCACCATCACTACCACTATCATTACCACCACCATCATCACTACCACCATCATTACTACCATCATCATCACCACCACCCAATCATTACCATCACCATCATCACTACCACCATCATTACTACCACCATCATGACTACCACCATCATTACTACCACCATCATTACTACCACTATCATTACCACCACCATCATCAGTACTACCATCATTACTACCACCATTATTACTACCACCATCATCAGTACTACCATCATTACTACCACCATTATTACTACCACCATCATTACTACCACTATCATTACCACCACCATCATCAGTACTACCATCATCACTACCACCATCATTACTATCACCATCATGACTACCACCATCATTACTACCACCATCATTACTACCACTATCATTACCACCACCATCATCAGTACTACCATCATTACTACCGCCATCATTACCACCCCCATCACTACACCATCATCACTACTACTATCATTACCACCGTCATCATCACTACCACCATCATTACAACCTCAATCATCACACTAACACCACAATCATTACCACTACCACCATCATCACCACCATCATTACCACCACTCCCCCCAGCACACCTCCTCGATCACCCAACCACCCCCAGCGGCGCCATCATACCCTGGGCCATTAAATCAGAGTTATGGGCTTGCTCTCATTTCCTTGGGGACTCAATGAAGGTCATCATCTCCAGATCACGGGCCACACTGAATCAACACTTCATCTGTGTGTCTATGTGTTGCCCTAGCCACCTCTCATCTCCCTGGGTAGCTATTGGATGTCCTCTCTCCTTCACACCAGCTGTCTTCTAGGCCTGGTCTGCCTAACCCGGATCTACAGATTACAAGGTCTTAGCGAAGACAGAGACAGGGAGAGGACAGAGAGAGAGAGCGTGAGAGACAGAGAGAGACAGAGAGAGAGGGAGCAGTCCTTTAATTAAGGCTTGTGTGGCTGGGTTGGGGCTACGCAAACAGGGTACCCCGCCATCAGTGTTTGGGGAGAGGGAGCATAGACATGCTAACATTGAAAAAAAAAGGTTAAAGTTCCAATGTGATTGTTTTCGGTTAAAATGGTCAAAAATAAACAAAAATTGTTTATTAGCAAAGAGCAATTTCTCAAGCAAGAATTTAGCTAGGACTGTCTGGGAGTGATGTAAATGGGGAGGGGAACACTGAAAACTATATTTTATTGGCAGAGAGGTTTGGAACTCTCTTTCTTATTGGTCTATTAACTAATTTACTGCCTGGTGATGTCAAAACCCCATCCCACCAAACAGGCAGAAATTTCAACTCTTACATTATCATAATTTTTGCAATTTCACAGTATCATTTGAACCTCATAGTGTGGAAATATATATAAAACACAGGAAAATCATGTTTTAATTCCACCGGGCCTTTAATAAGAATTGTATGAACTAAGCATTCATCTCATGTTTGTCTCCAGTCTAATGAGAGATAGAGCTTATAGGGAGAGTTAGCATAACAGACATCCACCGTAGAGGTGTAAAGACTTGAGATTCAGACAACAGTTGGTCATCCCTAACCCAGGCCAATTGTGTTGTATGGAAAGAGTGACATCTGGTGGTAGGATTAGTGAACTGAATCCCAGATACAGCCATGTGAAATAAAACAACAATAATTACATTTTACATAGTTTATGATGGGAAACAAATACTGAATTTTATGAGAAAAACACTAGACACATCTTTGAATCAGAACCACTTTATATTACTTTCAATGTACAGAATATATTTCATTAGAAACAAAAATGTGGCGTCGTCATTAAAAAATGATACAAACACGAAACACAAGTCTCGGATATAGGGACATGAAAAGAGGGTAACAGTGTGTTGTAATTGAAACGCAACAGACCAGGGCTTTATTCATTAGTGCACACCATAGTAAAACGATTTGCAACGGAAAACAAAATCACACATTTCTTATTGGACAATTTCCGGTAGTCCCTCCCCATTTCAGCCTGTTTGCAATGAGCAGATCCACCTGAGACTGAGTCTCATTCTCCAGTTATCTAGTGATGAACAGAATTTCCCTCTTTGTATAAGACTAATACTACTCCTCTTTCTCTAGTCAGCTAGGTATCTGAAACAAAACGAGACACAACACTGTTTTGGGATGTGACTTTATCTTCTGGGTTTTATGGGGATGATGAGTGATAATGTTTGGTGTCTAGGTTGTTTAATAATGCCACCAGCCTAATGACTGCTGGGGATATGGACAAAGAACAGAGGTACCATACAAAGTAACACGTTTCATAGTTAAACATTATTTTCTTAGTTTAAAGTCTAAATATGCTGCTTTTAAATAAATGTGTCTACTCTCGTCTCTCTCTCTATATGCACATGGTCACATGAAACCCTTGACTAGTTCTGGAATGAAATAACATGACAACAACAATACATTACATATGCACAGATCCTTCAGATAGGCGTTTCACCAGTCAGTCAATGACTAGTTACTGCGCAGTAGGCTAGGCAGGGCTGTGCAGACAGACAGACAGACAGACAGACAGACAGACAGACAGACAGACAGACAGACAGACAGACAGACAGGAAAAAAGACAGGGAATGTCAGTCTTCTCTCTCACATCATCTGTACAGCCGAGACATCTGTCATGCAAATTACACATTTCTAAACATACAATGAATTGGGACACTTATATACACAACAATTTGGACTCTTTTTCTTCTTTATCCAAACATAAACATTACTGGGTGTCAATTGAAGTGGTCAGATAGCTATGGTGCAAATTCAGAACATAATCTGCATAATAGGAATGTCAGTTACAGCATTTGAGACAGTTGGGATCCTATGAGTAAGTGGTTGAAAATGAATCAAATAAATACAATATGAGAGACATTTGAACCAAGGCACAAGGTACTGTAGGTAAATCAGTCCCAAATGGACTTTCACTTCTAGAGCTCCATACAAAAATTATTGTCTAACTTTATTCACACATGTTTAGTTTAGTTTATTTAGTAAATATTTTCTTAACTCTTATTTTCCTTAAAACTGCATTGTTGGTTAAGAGCTTGTAAGTAAACATTTCATGGTAAGGCGCATGTGACAAATATAATGTGATTTAATTTGATTTGCCTCAACAACCCAGTAATGACATTGATCTGATACAATTCTGTTTAAATAAGCACTAAATAAGGGTTAAATTGTTAATTTGTATGGAGTCAAAACTGTATACAATTAATGTATCTAAATGTAATTCGTGGAGCAAAGAATAAAACTTCTGAATGACATACACTTTTCTTTATTTGCACTATGTTTAACATTGTATAATAAAAGTGAAGACATCAACACTATGACATAACACATTTGGAATCATGTAGTAACCCAAAAACGCGTTAAACAAATCAAAATATATTTTATATTTGAGATTCAAATAGCCACCTTTGACTTGACAGCTTTGCACACTCTTGGCATTCCTTCAACCAGCTTTACCTGGAATGCTTTTCCACCAGTCTTGAAGGAGTTCCCACATAGTATGCTGAGCACTTGTTGGCTGCTTTTCCTTCACTGTGGTCCTACTCATCCCAAACCATCTACATTTGGTTGAGGTTGGAACCAAAAATCTCAAATTTGCACTCCAGACTAAAGGACAAATTTCCACCAGTCTAATGTCATGTTTCTTGGCCCAAGCAAGTCTCTTCTTCTTATTGGTGTCCTTTAGTAGTGGTTTCTTTGCAGCAATTCGACCATGAAGGCCTGATTCACACAGTCTCATCTGAACAGTTGATGTTGAGATGTGTCTGTTACTTAAACTCTGTGAAGCATTTATTTGGGCTGCAATCTGAGGCTGGTAACTCTAATGAACTTATCCTCTGCAGTAGAGGTATTTCTGGGTCTTCCATTCCTGTGGCGGTCCTCATGAAACTGGTTGAGAGAATGCCATGAGTGTGCAAAGCTGTCAAGGGTGGCTACTTTGAAGAATCTCAAATATAAAATATATTATGATTTGTTTAACACTTGTTTTGGTTACTACATGATTCCATATGTGTTATGTCATATTTTAGATGTCTTCACTTTTATTCTACAATGTAAAAAATAGTGCAAATAAAGAATGGCCCCCAGTGTAGCATTGATTGAAATACACTAATACTATTTATTGTGTGATAACACTGTATACATGACCAACCATTTATGTGACTATCAACTATTTCAGTGTCAGGAAAAACATGGAGGTGGGTGGTACATGGTGCAGTCAGTAACACATCATTATGGAACCAAGGAGAAAATGGCTGATCTTTTTGTTCAGTGACTACATAAGAGCCAATTGAACAACTTCTGTATTTGTTACTGACTTGAATGTCCTTTAACTTGAGGAGGATACCAAATGCTTATTTCAATGTACACATTTGTGTTCCAAGGCACCAAGTGGTCTCTGGTCTCTGCTCCAGACCACAGGAGAAAGCACTTTATGATGTATTTATTCTCTAGGGTTAGACAGTCTAGCAGTGGGGATGTTCTTGTCACGCGCCATTTGTTTTCCTGTCAATAAAGTTACTATTGATGTATTTTCTCTAATGAAAACGACTCCTTAAGTGTATTTTTCTCTTCCCCGCCAGAATGCTTGTCCTGTGCTCTCAGGCAGCAGAGTGTAACATTAATAAACATGAAAACACTAGTCTGACCAGAAGTTCAGTCTGAACATTCTGCTCCTCTCTGCCAAAGAGTCTGGACAGATATAATATCAAAACAAAGCAATGTGCACTGTCCTCATGGGCTGAAGAACATGACCTCAATTAACTTTTGTCAAACTAGACCCTGAGTGGGACAGTAGAAACACAGTCAAATGTATATTTGAGTGCTTTGAAAAGGTCCAGATACTCCAAAATTGACCTTGCTTTGGGACCTTACTCAGTAGGAGTATTTGTTATGCAAATGTTATCTTCCTCAAATAATACTTCCATTTGAGTTCATGCCATAACATGAATTACGTGTCAAATCAGAGATCATGACAAGTGCTCTATGGCAGAGCAATACAGTTAAATTAAAGAGATGGCCAATGAGAACAGAGATGGGAGAGAACTAGCATTATGCAATATGGATGGGAGCAAAAACGTTCCCCATATCCATGCGTTCACTAGCCATGTGCTTCTGTAGCTAGCTGGTTGACCTAATGCACTGAACTGTAACATTACAGATCTGACCCTGTATCTCTTTCACTATGTTTGTACAACATATACATCTGCTACTGTAACTGTAACACCATGTGACATTTGACCCTTTATGAGGACTACAAACAATGTTAGTTACTGTCCTACTACATTGTTAATGCATGACTGTACTACACAGGTTAACCATCCATCCAGTCAACTCAACCAGGCTACAGGATCTTGCACCAACCAGGTTCTTCACCAGTCCAACAGGAGATGCATAGTGTTGGGAGGCTTTACTTTGTCTTTGGAAGTTTAGGCCCTTGCCGTTGTTATGCACACTGTGAGAAATTAATTTATAAAAAACACTATATAGCCACATATAAAAATGTAATTGACAGATGATTGATTGATTGATTGATTGATTGATTGATTGATTGATTGACTGGCTGATTGAATAAGTGAGTTAGCCCAGTCAGGGGATATGAAGAGAAATCTCCAGCAGAGGGTGCCAGCATACAATAGCAATAATACCAAGTGCCTTAGTCAGTCAGTTGTAGCCTCCAGCCTTGTCTCTCATTCTCACATTAGGCAGGACAATCCATTGGGCCTTCCCATATTGAACAGCCCCTCTCTAGTCCTATGTACATGCAGTCATCAGAGGAGGACTACAGCTAGTCCGACTCCTCTCTGGAGGTGGAGCTGAAACTAGGCCGGGACAAGCCTGGGGCCACAGTTCTGGGTGTGGGGGGCTCAGAGGGGCATATGCTGGGCTGAGTGGAGGGCTCTGTTGAGGCTTCGTACTGGGGCAGCTCTCCTTCTGATGGCAGCTCCCCGTCTGGGAGGTAGGGAGGCGGGGGAAGGTCGAACCAGGGAGGCCGGCTGGAGGCGTGATGGAGAAGGAAAAATAGATACAGGAAGAAGAACACATATAACTAGGATACTATTGCACTGTTATATTCGAGCATCCTACCCAATAAATCAACAAATTATGCTCTGAAGTATTCTGAAATCAAGTTTAGATGCAGATCAATACAAAAAACACATTTAAATAGGCAAAGCTACAGTTGGCAAAACGATTAGCCTCAGGCTACTCCCTCCAGTAGATTCACTGTTTGTCTACCTGACATCCAGCGCGGCCTGGCAGTAGGAGGGTGGCGAGTCCATGGGCATGCCAGCCGGGTAGACGGCCCTAGACAGCAGCTGTAGCCCTGGGGGACCTGCACTGTACTGGGCTGCTGCAGACTGGGAGGTGGGGGAGAGGCCAGGGCCAGCTGGGTGGACGTGTCCCCGGTCTAGGATGACCAGGCGGGACAGCAGCAGGGGCTGATGGTGGTGGGAGGACCCCCGGACCCCCCGGGGCAGCAGCACGCTGCGCTTCCTCTGGTGGTGCAGAACCAGGGCCAACAGCGCCACCACCAGGATGAAGATGACAGCACTGCCCATGACTGCGTAGGTGATGCTTGGGTAGTAGCGCAGCCGGTAGTCCAGGGTTACAAAGTCCTGGCCTGGAGCTTCTGGAGGAGGGAGGGGGAACAGAAAAAGAATGGGTCAGTTTTATGTTACTGTCATGTTTAATATTACCGACTGTCATGTTTAATATTACCGACCGTCATGTTTAATATTACCGACTGTCATGTTTAATATTACTTTAATATTACCGACTGTCATGTTTAATATTACTTTAATATTACCGACTGTCATGTTTAATATTACTTTAATATTACCGACTGTCATGTTTAATATTACTTTAATATTACCGACTGTCATGTTTAATATTACTGACTGTCATGTTTAATATTACTGACTGTCATGTTTAATATTACCGACTGTCATGTTTAATATTACTTTAATATTACCGACTGTCATGTTTAATATTACTTTAATATTACCGACTGTCATGTTTAATATTACTGACTGTCATGTTTAATATTACTGACTGTCATGTTTAATATTACCGACTGTCATGTTTAATATTACTTTAATATTACTGACTGTCATGTTTAATATTACTTTAATATTACCGACTGTCATGTTTAATATTACCGACTGTCATGTTTAATATTACCGACTGTCATGTTTAATATTACTTTAATATTACTGACTGTCATGTTTAATATTACTTTAATATTACCGACTGTCATGTTTAATATTACTGGCTGTCATGTTTAATATTACTTTAATATTACCGACTGTCATGTTTAATATTACCGACTGTCATGTTTAATATTATAACGTCACATTCAGAATTGTTGAGGAAGTTGTTCCCAGTGGAGAGGAGAGCAAGGACTAGTCATGTTTAATATTATAAACATGTTCCCAGTGGAGAGGAGAGCAAGGACTAGTCATGTTTAATATTATAAACATGTTCCCAGTGGAGAGGAGAGCAAGGACTAGTCATGTTTAATATTATAAACATGTTCCCAGTGGAGAGGAGAGCAAGGACTAGTCATGTTTAATATTATAAACATGTTCCCAGTGGAGAGGAGAGCAAGGACTAGTCATGTTTAATATTATAAACATGTTCCCAGTGGAGAGGAGAGCAAGGACTAGTCATGTTTAATATTATAAACATGTTCCCAGTGGAGAGGAGAGCAAGGACTAGTCATGTTTAATATTATAAACATGTTCCCAGTGGAGAGGAGAGCAAGGACTAGCTGTAAGGGGCAAATGGGAGGAGCAAAAACCTATGCAGAGTTCAGGAGCTTATAGTATCTGAGATGAAAACAGAGAGCAACACTACAGGGAAACTGCTGTTGAGGAGAGGGCAACGCACGCACGCACGCACACACGCACGCACGCACACACACACACACACACACACCAGACGTAACACTTAGGAACTCACAGCTCAGGATGAGAAAAGGGAATAGTGGAATAGTTAGTGGTCAGAAACGGAACAGAGGGAGTTGCCACAATAATAAGGAGCACTGTGCCTTATTATTCCAGATGAGTGGAAGGAATGGCACTTAAACATTTCCTCTGATAGTGCTGGCTGAGAACTTCAAATCAGCTGCTGGGGATGAGATAGGAAACCGGTATGGCATCCATATTAGGACTTATCGGTATGGAATCTTATTACGATTGACGGGTTCGGTATCCATATTAGGACTGATTGGTATGGCACCCTTAGGGAGTGGCGTAATGCTGACTTGGTTTGGCTGATTACTGCTCTGCGGCAGAGAGAATAAATCACATTGACTGGCTAGATTAGAATCAAGACCAGTACCAGATAGGCTTATACATTTCTGTCACAGTCTGAGCAAGACATTAAGGAGTAGGATTACTGGGGTCCCTAAGGGTGCTGTAGCCAATCCCATTACAATTCAGAACACACCCATACATTTAGGTAATATCCATATTGGCCCAGCTTGTTTGTTCTATTGTACTCAAAATATTGGATGTGTAATTCAAAGCCTGATTACAACTGTAGGAGTAGGAGCATCTCTTTTAAAATAGTCTGCAGCTGTACAGCTAATTAAATTAAGCAACGTCAGTAGCCTACACAGAATGTGCTGATTGTTATGACATATGGATAGGAGTAACCCCAATCATTTGTATAGAGATTGCCAGAGTTGTTTGAACTCTACCTGGCTTTGAGAGACAAGGGTGTTTTGTATTGTTGTTGTCTCAGGTTGAGAATCTACTTAATTCATACTTCATATACTGTACCTTAAAAGGTAGGGGCGTGGATGAGAAAAACAGTCAGTATCTGACTATATGTGACCACCATTTGCCTCATGCAGCGCGACACATCTCCTTTGCATGGAGTTGATCAGGCTGTTAATAGTGGCCTGTGGAATGTTGTTCCACTCCTCTTCAATGGCTGTGTGAAGTTGCTGGATATTGGCGGAAACTGGAACACGCTGTCATGCTCAATGGGTGACATATCCTGTGAGAATGCAGGCCATGGAAGAACTGGGACATTTTCAGCTTCCAGGAATTGTGTACAGATCCTTGCGACATGGGGCCGTGCATTATCATGCTGAAACATGAGGTGATGGCGGCGGATGAATGGCACGACAATGGGCCTCAGGATCTCATCACGGTATCTCTGTGCATTCAAACTGCCATTGATAAAATGCAATTGTGTTCGTTGTCCGTAGCTAATGCTGGCCCAGACCTTAACCCCACCGCCACCATGGGGCACTCTGTTCACAAGGCTGACATCAGTAAACTGCTCGCCCACACAACGCCATACACGTGGTCTGCGGTTTTGAGACCAGTTGGACGTACTGACAAATTCTCAAAAACAACGTTTATGCTTCAGAAATTAACATTCAATTCTCTGGCAACAGCTCTGGTGGACATTCCTGCAGTCAGCATGCCAACAGCTCTGGTGGACATTCCTGCAGTCAGCATACCAACAGCTCTGGTGGACATTCCTGCAGTCAGCATACCAACAGCTCTGGTGGACATTCCTGCAGTCAGCATGCCAATTGCACGTTCCCTCAAAACTTGAGACATCTGTTGCATTGTGTTGTGTGACAAAACTGCACCTTTTTTTTTTAGAGTGGCCTTTTATTGTCCCCAGCACAAGGTGCACCTGTGTAATAATAATACTGTTTAATCAGCTTCTTGATATGCCACACCTGTCAGGTGGATGGATTATATTGGCAAAGGAGAAATGCTCACTAACAGGGATGTAAACAAATACGTTTTTTGTGCGTATGGAACATTTCTGGGACCTTTATGAACCAACATGGGACAAAAACTTTAGATTTTTGTTCTGGTCTCTGACATTGCTCATTCTGTTATTTCTAAATTTTTCTGGAATATGTGTGTATTTATTTATAATATATTATTGCTAGGCATTATTACTGCACAGTTGGAGCTAGACACACAAGCATTTCGTTGCACCTGCAGTAACATCTGCAAATCTATGTACGTGACCAATAAACAATGATTTGGATTTAGCAGTATACACACTGTGTGTGTGTGTGTGTGTGTGTGTGTGTGTGTGTGTGTGTGTGTGTGTGTGTGTGTGTGTGTGTGCGTGTGTGTGAGAGAGAGAGTGGAGGAGTATGGGTTTGTTTTCTCTCTTAAAACTATGAGCAGCCAGGTCACTCAGACCTGGCTGCTCATTCACTCAGACCTGGCAGCTCATTCACTCAGACCTGGCTGCTCTTTTCCTCAGTTCCCTGGCTCTGTTCATTATGCGCCGAGCTCTGCAGAGAGATTTCCAAAGCAAAGAGAAATTATTACAGTAATTACCTCATAAAAAAACAGATAAAGGGATCCCACGGCTGCCACCAGTCCTGCCCGCCAGGTCTCAATGGCCTCTTTCACAGTTCACAGACAAAAAGAACTCATAATGCCCCCACATAAACAATTGGTGGGTATTTGGTGATTTAAGCAATAGAGGGCATAAATCCTGCAGGCTTTTGCAAAAGCGTTGCAAGAGAGAGAGAGAGAGAGAAAGAAAGAGAGAAAGAGAGAGAGAGAAAGAGAGAGAGACAGAGAGAGACAGAGACAGAGACAGAGAGAGAGACAGAGAGAGAGACAGAAAAGGGAGAAAGAGAGAGGTGGTTTAGTTTTGACTCTACAGTAATTCCCTAGCTGTCAGTGGAAGGAGGTAGTGTCTTGTCTCGACCCCACTGCTGTGTGTGTGATTGCTCCAAACCTCTTGCTTGTGTTTTAACCCCTAGTGAACTTTGAAACTCTTCACACAAAGGAAGGAGCTGTGATACCACTAGTAGGGGAGCGTTGCCCCTTCCCAGATTACATCATCATACTCTCAGGGCTCTATACTCCCCTCAGAACAGCCTAAACTCGTCGGGGCATGGAGTCTACAAGGTTTCGAAAGTATTCCACAGGGATGCTGGCCCATGTTGACTCCAATGCTTCCCACAGTTGTGTATGACCAACATCTCATATCCTGATAAAGGTAATTTCATATCCCGATAACGATACATATCACGATATACACAGTTTATATAAAATGACCACATGTAAAGGCCTATTTCTTATTACATTTTGAATTAAAATGTACTTACTCATATTTAAAATGTACTTACTTTTATTTAGAACCTTAGTAACAAAATATAAAATATGAATGTATAAAATCTAAAAAGGTAAATAGAAAACACTTCAACTATAGGTCTTTGCCATATGGTGTGTTGCGGGCAAAAGCCTCTTGCAACGTCTGAGTGGAAGTAGCCCCTCTTCTTCTTCTTTTAGGTACGAGTTCCGTGTCTCCGTGGTCTGTGTCACGTTCACTCTCCTTTGTTTGTGTTGCAAATTTCCTTCCACACGGACGATAGAGCATAATCTGAAACGATTTTCTATCGTCATATTGCCCAGCCCTAGTTGTGTCAAGATGGCTGGATGCCCTTTAGGTGGTGGGCCATTCTTGATACACACGGGAAACTGTTGTGTAAAAAAACAAGCAGCGTTGCAGTTCTTGACACAAACTGGTGCTCCTGGCATCTACTACCACACCCCGTTCACCCTCTGAATGGCACACATACACAATCCATGTCTCAATTTTGTCAAGGCTTAAAAATCCTTCTTTAACCTGGCTCCTCCCCTTCATCTACACTGACATCAATAAGCGTTCATAGATTTCACCTGGATTCATCTGGTAAGTCTATGTCACCTGGATTCACCTGGTCAGTCTATGTCACCTGGATTCATCTGGTCAGTCTATGTCACCTGGATTCATCTGGTAAGTCTATGTCACCTGGATTCATCTGGTAAGTCTATGTCACCTGGATTCACCTGGTCAGTCTATGTCACCTGGATTCACCTGCTCAGTCTATGTCACCTGGATTCACCTGGTCAGTCTGTGTCATGGAAAGAGCAGGTGTCCTTAATGTTTTGTACATATTATACACTCAATACAATGTACACCATATACAGCCATCTCTCTATCCCATGTATCCTCTATGCTGTTTCTTTCTCTCTTCCTTTTCTCCTCCATGCTGTTTCCCTCTCTTTCTCCCTCTATCTCTCATCCCATTATCTGCTGTCTGCATCCATCTCATTAGCTGTGCTGTGGAAGGAGAGAATTATAGGGAGTGAGAAAGGTCAGACAGAGACCAACAAGAGGAGGAGAGAGAAGGAATGAGACAGATATGAACAGAGAGAGGGGCAGTTAGAGACAAACAGAGAGAGGGGCAGTTAGAGACAAACAGAGAGAGGGGCAGTTAGAGACAAACAGAGAGAGGGGCAGTTAGAGACAAACAGAGAGAGGGGCAGTTAGAGACAAACAGAGAGAGGGGCAGTTAGAGACAAACAGAGAGAGGGGCAGTTAGAGACAAACAGAGAGAGGGGCAGTTAGAGACAAACAGAGAGAGGGGCAGTTAGAGACAAACAGAGAGAGGGGCAGTTAGAGACAAACAGAGAGAGGGGCAGTTAGAGACAAACAGAGAGAGGCAGTTAGAGACAAACAGAGAGAGGGGCAGTTAGAGACAAACAGAGAGAGGGGCAGTTAGAGACAAACAGAGAGAGGGGCAGTTAGAGACAAACAGAGAGAGAGGGGCAGTTAGAGACAAAAGGAGAGAAATATATACAGTGGGGAGAACAAGTATTTGATACACTGCCGATTTTGCAGGTTTTCCTACTTACAAAGCATGTAGAGGTCTGTAATTTTTATCATAGGTACACTTCAACTGTGAGAGACGGAATCTAAAACAAAAATCCAGAAAATCACATTGTATGATTTTTAAATAATTAATTTGCATTTTATTGCATGACATAAGTATTTGATCACCTACCAACCAGTAAGAATTTCGGCTCTCACAGACCTGTTAGTTTTTCTTTAAGAAGCCCTCCTGTTCTCCACTCATTACCTGTATTAACTGCACCTGTTTGAACTCGTTACCTGTATAAAAGACACCTGTCCACACACTCAATCAAACAGACTCCAACCTCTCCACAATGGCCAAGACCAGAGAGCTGTGTAAGGACATCAGGGATAAAATTGTAGACCTGCAGAAGGCTGGGATGGGCTACAGGACAATAGGCAAGCAGCTTGGTGAGAAGGCAACAACTGTTGGCGCAATTATTAGAAAATGGAAGAAGTTCAAGATGACGGTCAATCTCCCTCGGTCTGGGGCACCATGTAAGATCTCACCTCGTGGGGCATCAATGATCATGAGGAAGGTGAGGGATCAGCCCAGAACTACACGGCAGGACCTGGTCAATGACCTGAAGAGAGCTGGGACCACAGTCTCAAAGAAAACCATTAGCAACACACTACGCCGTTATGGATTAAAATCCTGCAGCGCACGCAAGGTCCCCCTGCTCAAGCCAGCGCATGTCCAGGCCCGTCTGAAGTTTGCCAATGACCATCTGGATGATCCAGAGGAGGAATGGGAGAAGGTCATGTGGTCTGATGAGACAAAAATAGAGCTTTTTGGTCTAAACTCCACTCGCCGTGTATGGAGGAAGAAGAAGGATGAGTACAACCCCAAGAACACCATCCCAACCGTGAAGCACAGAGGTGGAAACATCATTCTTTGGGGATGCTTTTCTGCAAAGGGAACAGGACGACTGCACCGTATTGAGGGGAGGATGGATGGGGCCATGTATCACGAGATCTTGGCCAACAACCTCCTTCCCTCAGTAAGAGCATTGAAGATGGGTCGTGGCTGGGTCTTCCAGCATGACAACGACCCGAAACACACAGCCAGGGCAACTAAGGAGTGGCTCCGTAAGAAGCATCTCAAGGTCCTGGAGTGGCCTAGCCAGTCTCCAGACCTGAACCCAATAGAAAATCTTTGGAGGGAGCTGAAAGTCCATATTGCCCAGCGACAGCCCCGAAACCTGAAGGATCTGGAGAAGGTCTGTATGGAGGAGTGGGCCAAAATCCCTGCTGCAGTGTGTGCAAACCTGGTCAAGAACTACAGGAAACGTATGATCTCTGTAATTGCAAACAAAGGTTTCTGTACCAAATATTAAGATCTACTTTTCTGATGTATCAAATACTTATGTCATGCAATAAAATGCAAATTAATTACTTAAAAATCATACAATGTGATTTTCTGAATTTTTGTTTTAGATTCCGTCACTCACAGTTGAAGAGTACCTATGATAAAAATTACAGACTTCTACATGCTTTGTAAGTGGGAATACCTGCAAAATCGGCAGTGTATCAAATACTTGTTCTCCCCACTGTAGATAAAGATAATGCGAGAGTGAGAGGAAGGGAGAGAGAGACAGGAGGGAGAGAGAGACAGGAGGGAGAGAGAGACAGGAGAGAGAGCCAGGGAGATGATTCATTGTGAGAGAAAGACAGAGAGATAGATAAAGTATAGAGACAGTGTGAGAATGAAAGACAGAGAGAGATAAGGAGAGGGAGGGATTGAAGCAGATAGTCATGCCATTGTAAACTATATTTCTCTCTTGCAGCAGAGAGAAAGAGACAAGTGTGTTCTTGTCATTTTAACTGAGAGAGGTAGTGTTGTGGGAGGTAGATCCTTTGAAGTGTCATCACAGTGTGTGTGTGTGTGTGTGTGTGTGTGTGTGTGTGTGTGTGTGTGTGTGTGTGTGTGTGTGTGGGGGGGGTGTATAAAGGAAGAACACACATTCACACACCACGGACAGAAACACAAGGGCGCAGTTACAGTATGACACAAAGCCTGAAAATAAAGTAATTTCCACCTGGTTCATTTCGCTCTAACTCATGGACCAGATGCATAGACAGGAGGCACAGACAGGAGAGTGAGACACAGTATTGAAGAATGCCTGCTGTATTGAGCGACTGAAACAAGTTGAGTGCCAACTTTGTAACATAATAGGCTATTGAACATGCAGTGGTTACAACGAGCAGCCCTGAAACTCTTCTTTGTCTGATCGTATCAAACTACGCAGACACATCAACAGAACACTGCAGATTGGTTGCTGGGATACCAGGGCTTTTTTTGAAGCACATTCCTTTATCCTTATTAGACATCTGCCTGGGAGTATTTTAATGAGCAACATGAATGAGAAGAGAGAAAGAGAGAGAGAGAAAGAGAGAGTGAGAGAGAGAGAGAGGGAGACAGAGAGAGAGAGAGAGAGAGAGAGAGAGAGAGAGAGAGGGAGACAGAGAGGTTTTACAAAACTTTATTTAAAACAAATTAAAAGAAAAAAAAATTACATTTCCAAAACCAGATGTCCATCAGAAACAACACACAAAACATAATTAACACAGATCATTGAAACCCATCTCATTATTTACAAGACCTTAGTATGCAAATTCTATTTTTAGTCTACCAGCTACTAATTTCATAAACATCACTTCAACATTGATACTTTTAAGCTGTAATCCTTGATTTTTCCTGGTTTTCCATATTGCCAATTTCGCAGTTCCTATTAAATAATTTAACAGACACATCTTCCTTCTTTTTGAAAAATTATATTTCACACCCCCTATAAAAACTTCCTCTGAGAATTCTTCACCAAAAGCTTGAAACAATCTATTAAGAACATCAAAAAGACCTTCCAATCTTTTGCATTTTAAAAACAAATGTTCTAAATTCTCTTCCTCCCCACAAAACCTACACCACACCCCTACTGCTGGGTTCAGGTGTGCCACATGTTTGTCTGTGGCTATTGCACCAATAAAAATTGAACCTTCGGATTCATCTTCTTGTCTTTTTTTTGGAGCAACTCTTATTTTTGGAAAGTCCAGCTCATTGCTTATGTCTGACGGAAAACCTTGACCAATGTTTTTCCTATAGCCACTTGGTAATGCATTGACAATTTCTTACACCAGCTTTTCCGTCAAGCGCGAGGACTTTAATCCTGTCACTTCTTTCAAGATTTCCACAGATTGCCATCGGTCATTATTTAAAGGTTGCCCCAGCTTCACAATGCCATGTCTTTTTAAACATGCACGCACGCTTACAGATGACAAAAGTCTTGTCTGAATCATTGGGTTGAAAAACAAACATTCCTCTCGTATCCAACTCCCAGATTCATCAATATCTCTTTCCACTTTAAAAACAGTTCTCCAAGAGTGCAGCATTGACCGGTAAAAGGATGTAACCTCAGACAAGTTCACTTTACCCAGTTCCATTAAAAACAGATGTCGGTCTAATTTAAGACCACCTGCTTTTTGTAGAATTGTTTTTGCAGTCTCAGTCCAAGTTAAGTCCTTATAATACATGAATCTCTGTGCTGCTTGTATTCTAAAAGCACATATCTTGCTCCGCACATCCACCAGACCTTGACCTCCTTCGTAAACGGGAAGGTAGAGTGCTGCTGCTCGAATCCAATGTTCTCCACTCCAAAAAAACTTCACAAATGTCCTCTGTATTTTGCAAATCAAATCTTCAGGTGGTTCCATTACAATGAGTCTATGCCATAAAGTTGAGGCAGCCAGATTATTCACAACCAGAACACTTCCTCTGTATGACATCAATGGTAATAGCGATTTCCATTTAAACAATCGGGCAGACACCTTTTCCAGCATTCCCTCCCAATTTTTATTCTGAAATTGTTTAATTCCCCCCAAAAATCCCTAGCATTTCCAACCCATCTCTTTTCCACAACAATCCACCAGGTAATTTTGGAGGTCCTTGCCTACTTTTCCACTGACCAATAATAAGTCCTTATAAATTCTTTATCTTCAATAGTTCTACCAAAGGTCACATCCAGGAAGTTATTTATATCTTGCAATGTATACACATCGTCCACACTGCCATACTGTGATCCAATGTCAGATACATCAGAGAAAGCATCATCATCTCTCATCCCCAAATCAGCATCAGTACTCATTTCACCAGAATTGGACATTTCAGAATTTTCATTAGAAACCCTTTCAACACTAACCATAGCTGCATCATCATTGGTTACACTAGCGTCCTCCAGTTCAGAAACATCATGATTTCTATCAGAATCAACCATTTCATGATTGTTCTCAGTCTGACTTTCAATCAATCCATCACTGTCAATGTTCCTCTGTGATCCAGCTTGAGGCTGCACATTCTCAGAAGCTGACTTACTACTCTCACCAGCCGCAGAAGTACTAGGCCTAACTTCCACTTCACCAACCTGGGCCTTGTGTGGACATGCGTGCCTTTTATGCCCGATGTCCCCACACTCAAAACATTTCATACTACCGGTGTTTGCGTAAATAAAATACGCTTTCCCTTCATGCATGACACTGAACAAAATAGCAAACTCCGGTTCATTTAAGAACATAAACACCTGCCGTCTGAAAGCCATAACGTGTTTTAGAGCAGCGTTTTTACACCCTAGTGGGATCATCTTAATCTTACTAGCCATTTTTCCATATCGCGTCAAAGCTTTCTCAATTTCGTCATTTCGAATAAAAGGCGGCACATTGGATATTGTAACTCTAGTTGTCGGAGCAATAAGCGGTGAGATAATAAGAAAATCGCCACTCACCACAATTCCGTCGCTTATCAATTGATTTACTATGTCTTCCTTTTCGACAAAAACCATCGCCATCCCGATGCCGCCTCAAAAACTCACAAACACTCACAAAAAAAATGGAAAGTTATTTTTTAGAACAAACAAACATTCATAAACTTAGAAAACGGAAGGAAAAAAAAAAAGTATATATAGAAAAGTATAGGCGGAGAAAAAGAAAACCGAAATCGATCGTCCTCTCCTCGTGAGCACCCTCACACGTACCCCAACACTCCCAGCATGCACCAAGAGAGAGAGAGAGAGAGAGAGAGACAGAGAGAGAGAGAGAGAGAGAGAAAGAGAGAGAGAAAAATAAAATAAAAGAGAAAATGAGAACAGGAGCACCTCATCCTAATTGCCCCTCTTTATAATGCCTATCAATAAAAAGAGGGAGCTGGGAATACTGGAATAAAAGGAAAAAATACATTTTCCCCTTTTTCTCCCCAATTGGTAGTTACAGTCTTACCATGGCCCCGTTACCATGGATATGGTCATAACAACGAGAGAGGAGTGTGATGTATTTGCAGCGATGGAGTCATTGACCAAGCTGGCAGCTCCATAGATCAACTTATTAGTTTAAGCTCGAGCAGGGATGGGCAACTCCAGTTCTTGGAGGCTTGATTGGTGTCACAGTTTTGCCCCGGCTAACACACCTGACTCCACAGTTTTGCCCCGGCTAACACACCTGACTCCACAGTTTTGCCCCGGCTAACACACCTGACTCCACAGTTTTGCCCCGGCTAACACACCTGACTCCACAGTTTTGCCCCGGCTAACACACCTGACTCCAATAAACAACTAATCATGATCTTCAGTTTAGAATGCAATTAGTTTAATCAGCTGTGTTTTCTAGGGATGGGGAAACTGTGACACCACTCCGGCCCCCGAGGACTGGAGTAAAGAGGGCCATGCTGTGGAGTGGAGCAGTGGTGAGACGTACCACTAGGTGGCAGGCTGTTCCTATTTTTTCACCACATTTGGGTAAATCTGGTTCCCCCCAGTGCAGGCCTACAAACTCAAACAGGGCTACTCCTCCCATCCAAGGTCGACCCCCCTCACCCCCTGGGAAGCCCTCCAGATCACCAGCAGAGGGCGGGGTACAACACAGCTCAAACAGAGGGACCAGCCATCTGGATAACAAGCTTCAAACATACCCACCAACACGCACGCACATATGTACCCATCCGCGCACGCACGCACACGCACACACACACATTACACACGCAATACACACGCAATACACACTATTCCAGAATTCCAACATGTCTTTCATCTTGGTCCAAACTTCACAAACTAAACCCTTCCCAGACGGAGGGAAATCTATAAATGGAAGAGAAAGTAAAACAAGTAGTAGAGGCCATGCTGTTCATTCTTACGTATGTTAGCTAGTCACTGTCACATTCCTCTGTCTGTGAAACAGTGGGTAGAGGGAAAAACACTTAAAAATGACTGTGGCGGATGTGGTGGCAACTTGGTTGAGGGACTGACACCACACTCCCTCTCTCCTCTCCTCTTTTCTCCTTTCCTCTCCTCCCTCTCTCTCTCTCTCCTCTCCTCCCTTTTCCTCTTTTCATCTCATCTCTCCTCCCTCTCTTCTCTCCCCCACTTCTCCTGTCCTCTCCGTGATAGTATTAACACTGTATTCCAGTGGCTGACCATGCTGCTCTCCTCAGCAGTAATATAATAGCGCAGCATGTTAGCTGCTCCCTGACAGACAGACAGACAGACAGACAGGGTCTTTCCTTATCCCATCACCAGCACACCATTACTCATCCATGCCTGTTGCTGCTGCGCTATTACACACTTCCTGTGTGACCCCTCCTGTTAATATGTCCTGAGAGAGGGAAAAAGAGAGAGAGACCAACAATTCTCAAAACTAGACAAACACCAAATTGAGACTGCATGCAGAATTCTACAAAAACGTCCTCCGTGTACAACGTAAAACCCCAAATGCACTGCAGAATTAGGACGATTCCAGCTAATTATCAAAATCCAGAAAAGAGCAATTCAATTCTACAACCACCTAAAAATAAGTCATTTTCAAACCTAACAAAACCCTTACCTACAGAGAGATGAACCTGGAGAAGAGTCAGCTGGTACGGGGACTCTGCTCACAAACACAAACAGACCCCACAGAGCCCCAGGACAGCAACACAATAAGACCTAACCAAAACAAAAAGGTCATTACTAGACACATTGGAAAGAATTAACAAAAAAAACTGGAATATTATTTGGCCCTAAAAAGAGAGTACACAGTAGCAGAATACCTGACCACTGTGACTGACCAAAAATTAAGTAAATCTTTGACTATGTACAGACTCAGTGAGCATAGTCTTGCTATTGATAGAGGCTGCCATCGGCAGACCTGGCTCTCAAGAGAAGACATACACTCACTGGTATGTCGAACCTTGAAGCAGATGGCCTACAGCAGCAGAAGACCACACCGGGTGCCACTCATGTCAGCTAAGAACAGGAAACTGAGGCTAGAATTTGCACGGGCCCACCAAAATTGGACAATAGAAGATTGGAACATGACAATGAGTTCACTGTACTCAAATGGCCTCCACAGTCACCAGATCTCAATCCAATAGAGCACCTTTGGGATGTGGTGGAACGGGAGATTCGCATCATGGATGTGCAGCCGACAAATCTGCAGCAACTGTGTGATGCTATAATGTCAATATGGACCATGCTACGAAGAATTAAGGCAGTTCTGAAGGCAAAAGGGGGTCCAACACGGTACTAGTACCTAATGAAGTGGCCAGTGAGTTTATATTCACTCAGATCACACAGACCCACAAAGATTGTGAAAACAAATCCAACATTGATAAACTCCCGTATCTGTTAGGTGAAATATCACAGTGTCCAATCACAGCAGTGTGACCTGTTGCCATGAGTACAGGGCAACCAGTGAAGAACAAACACCATTGTAAATACAAGCTATATTTATCTGTTTATTTATCTTCCCTTTCATACTTCAACTACTTGGACATTGTTACAACACTGTACATAGCCAATAATATAGCATTTGAAATGTCTATATTCTATTAAAATATTTGTGAGTGTAATGTCTACATTTTTTACTGTTTATTTCCTGTCTATTCACTTGCATAGGCAATGTAAACATGTTTTCCATGACAATAAAGCCCTTCGAATTGAATTGAGAGAGCGAGCGAGAGAGAAAGAGAAAGAGAGAGAGGATCAACGAAGTGAGAGGGAACAATAGAGAAAAAGAGAGAAGTGAGGTCACCATAGCGAGTGAAAAAGAAAAAGGGAGACAGAGAGGTAGAGAAGAAAAGGGAGAGAGCAGAGGAGGCTGGTGGGAGCAGGGTCGGCCCTGGACGTTCTGCCGCCTTAGGCGAGACAAAAATCTGCCGCAATTGTAATGGCTGGAATGGAATCAATGGAACGGAGTCAAACATGTGGTTTCCATACGTTTGATGTGTTTGATACCGTTCCATTGATTCCATTCCAGACATTACAATGAGCCTGTCCTCCTATAGCTCCTCCCACCATACAGCCTATACAGCCTTGCTACAGTTATTTTACTGCTGCTCTTTAATTATTGGTTATTTACATTTGTACTTATTTGTCTTAAAACTGCATTGTTGGTTAAGGGCTTGTTAGTAAGCATTTCACTGTAAGGTCTACACCTGTTGTATTGTTGGTTAAGGGCTTGTTAGTAAGCATTTCACTGTAAGGTCTACACCTGTTGTATTGTTGGTTAAGGGCTTGTTAGTAAGCATTTCACTGTAAGGTCTACACCCGTTGTATTGTTGGTTAAGGGCTTGTTAGTAAGCATTTCACTGTAAGGTCTACACCTGTTGTATTGTTGGTTAAGGGCTTGTTAGTAAGCATTTCACTGTAAGGTCTACACCTGTTGTATTGTTGGTTAAGGGCTTGTTAGTAAGCATTTCACTGTAAGGTCTACACCTGTTGTATTGTTGGTTAAGGGCTTGTTAGTAAGCATTTCACTGTAAGGTCTACACCTGTTGTATTGTTGGTTAAGGGCTTGTTAGTAAGCATTTCACTGTAAGGTCTACACCTGTTGTATTGTTGGTTAAGGGCTTGTTAGTAAGCATTTCACTGTAAGGTCTACACCTGTTGTATTGTTGGTTAAGGGCTTGTTAGTAAGCATTTCACTGTAAGGTCTACACCTGTTGTATTGCTGGTTAAGGGCTTGTTAGTAAGCATTTCACTGTAAGGTCTACACCTGTTGTATTGTTGGTTAAGGGCTTGTTGGTAAGCATTTCACTGTAAGGTCTACACCTGTTGTATTCGGCACATATGACAAATACAATTTTATTTGGTACATAAACAATATAGAGCGAGAGGTAGTGAGGTAGTGAGGTAGGGAGGTAGTGTGGAAGGGAGGTAGTGAGGAAGGGAGGAAGGGAGGTAGTGAGGCAACCCCACAGAGATGTGAGGAGAGAAGAGGTTGATTTGATTTGATACATAAACAACATAGAGCGAGAGGTAGTGAGGTAGTGAGGAAGGGAGGCTGCCCCGCAGAGATGTGAGGAGATTAGAGGTTGTCATGCTCTGTCAGGTCTCCATTCGCCTGTCCTGTAAAAACTTGTCCGCTCCATTGCCTGCCGCTATCACAGCAGTCATAACACTCAGTCACATGGTTACAGCACCACGGCCAGCCATGGGGGGAGGCAGGGTAGTTAACAGACCACGTCACAGATAGCACAACATCCATACACACTTGGGGAGGGATGGAGGGATGGAGGAATGGAGGGGGTGAAAGACTGATAGAAGGAATAGAAGTGAAGAAGAAAGAGTGATGGAGGGAGGGATGGAGGGACACATGGAGGGTGACAGAGTGGATTCATAATTGTATTGCAGTGCGCCAGACAAAGATGTCAATAGGGATCCCAGTGAAGAAAAACAGTTGGGTGCTTTGGTGCAACACTGAGCGTGTCAAATACTTTCAAATGTAGAATTCTTTAGAGATGAGTGGTGATGTGTGTGTGTAGTGTGGTTGGAGGGTCAGAACCTTCTGGAGGAATGGTAAGAACTGGGAGGGGTCAAAGGTCATCGAGTGCTTTGACTACAAGCCACTCCCACTGAACCTGAGGGGGCCCATCTCCATGGTAACTGTGTGCTTTGGGCCAAGAGCTGGAACACACACACACACTGAAGCCCCCTAGGTCTAAGCCTGAGATGAGTGATCATAAGTCAGATCTCTCTCTCTCTCTCTCTCTCTCTCTCTCTCTCTCTCTCACTCTCTCTCACTCTCTCTGTGTCTCTCTGTCTCTCTGTCTCTCTGTGTCTCTCTGTCTCTCTCTCTCTTTGTGTTTTCAAAGGGAGCTACCACAAAACACCAGGCTGCAGCTGGACACAATGGGTGTTTCTCAGTATGCGTACTACCGTGCTCTACACGTTGTTGTGAGGACGAGAGTATGGAGAACGCATAAAACATTACATTTGAGAAGCACTCCACCTACTGCATTACCTCCCCATTCACTGAACCTTCTTCCAGCCAGAACAATGGAAATAATAGAGAAGGAACAAGATATACACAAAGCAAACATTTAACTTCATAACTATTAGCTAGCTACAGTTGAAGGCGGAAGTTTACATACACCTTAGCCAAATACATTTAAACTCAGTTTTTCACAATTCCTGACATTTAATCCTAGTAAAAAATCCCTGTCTTAGGTCAGTTAGGATCACCACTTTAATTTAAGAATGTGAAAAGTCAGAATAATAGTTGAGAGAATTATTTATTTCAGCTTTCATTTCTTTCATCACATTCCCCGTGGGTCAGAAGTCTACATACACTCAATTAGTATTTGGTAGCATTGCATTTAAATTGTTTAACCAACAATAAGTTGGAAGAAATTGCTCCCAAGCATGAACCAGACTTGTGGAGCTCTACCATACCACAATTGTTGGAAGAATTACTAGTGTCACGCACACTAGTAATTGTCCTAACCGACTTGCCAAAACTATAGTTTGTTAACATGAAATCTGTGGAGTTGTTGAAAAATGAGTTTTAATGACTTCAACTTAAGTGTATGTAAACTTCCGACTTCAACTGTATATATGAATCGTAATATTCTAGCTAAGCAGATAGTTTAACATGCAATGTTATACAAGGTAGATGTCAATTCGTGGGTAGCTAGCTGCCAGTTCGTCATGGCTATCTAGCTAGCTAGCTAGCTAACAGTAGTAGCCAGTTAACATTAGCCCTATTGACGTACTATGGGCTTGCGATCTATGCACACTACCGGGGGTATTGTAGGCAGATAAACATGCTAGAATTAACACAGTATGCATTTATTAGCGTATCAAGATAAAATATTGTATTCAGGCAAAAAAAATATATATTTTTTTACCTTTATTTAATTAGGCAAGTCAGTTAAGAAGACACTGGGTCTGTAGTAACGCCTCCAGCACTGAGATGCAGTGCCTTAAACCGCTGCTCCACTTGGGAGCAAAACATATGAGATGTGAATCGGCAACATTTCATTCCAAAGATTTTTTTCTCGCTTCAGCTCAAAAAATGGCCGCCATTAACCAGGTTTCCATCCAACATCTTTATGCGAGTAAAGTACGTAAAAACAATTAATGACAGGCCTGATGAAAACAGAAACATTTTCGGTAAACTTTCCAAATGTCGACAAAACAAAATAGGCTTGACAAGGTGGGATCTTTTTGTGTCGGTAAAATTAATTATGTGAGAAATGTCAGTGGAAACACTTTTATAGGCAAATATTGATACAATAACCATCATATCAAAGTAAACTTGGAGGCATGTTGTGTGGTCCTCCCACTATGACACATCAGGAAACCATGCAGTTTATTAGGCTACAGATGAAATCAATGATGATGAATTTGTGCAAGGTGAAGAGCTTGATGCTCCTTTCCAATAAATATCGAGGGTCTTATTCTGGTGACATGATCATCGATGCTTGGTTGCGTTTGACAAATAAAAATAATCTTGCTCTTTTGTCCATAATAGGCTATATGTGCACTCTAGCCAACAGCGTGCAGATACTGCACTGTACTATATCTGTCAGCTGTTGGCTACTATATAACTATAGTATAATGTTGTGAGAAAACCAGCAGTAGAGTTGAAAATGCGATGAAAACCCATTTAACCTGTATTTTTTATTGGGTACCTGGGAATTTAACCCAACAAGTTATTTTTATGTGCCATACGTCAATACGCACAGCCTTTAAGTCAATTTGAGGGAAACATATCTCTTTGAATATTTGCGTGGAAAACTAGCTATGAATTTAAATGTTTTAAAATTGCGTGGTTGCGTCATATTTCTGTGCATACTTTCCATTGGAGCTTGCATCGATGCATGCTTCAAAATAAGTACAAACGGAGTAAGCATTTGAGAAGTGCCCTCAATGCTCTGTTTCGCATATTTTGATTTGGACTCCTACTCCAACCCCCCCCCCCCCCCCCCCGTGCTCGGAGCACGGTAATGTGCATTTTGAGAAACACGGTATGGTCCCTTCTTATATGCAGGTGAGGCTCTTTGAGATTAAAAACAGCAGAAATCAGACTCATTAATAGTTCAAAGTACAGACACAGACAGATTCAGCTCCACAGCCAGGGCAGAGCTGAATAACTACCACTAACTTCATGACAGGAACATGAAATTAGACCATTCTGATTTTCCACATAACTGCCCAAAAAAGGGTGTTATGGAAAGCAGGGAGCGGCTGTGTTTGAAGTAAGGGGCTAATGGGGCGAGCTAATGATGCTGTCACGGGGAGAATAGACGCCATCGGTGGGGGTGTTTGGAGCTAAACGAGATCATTATTTTCAGTGGCACACTGAGAGAGAGAGAGAGAGAGAGAGAGAGAGAGAGAGAGAGAGAGAGATACTGGGTCTGGGTAAGAGGAGGTTGTATGGAGCAAGTTTGGGAGCGAGGGAGCAGAGGAGAGGAGGCCCCCTGAATGCATAACTGCCCCCAATCCGCTCTTCTGTCTTTTACTCTTTATTTCAACATCCAATTCATGCCCCCAAAAGCTGATAAAAAAAATATTGCCGGGAGAAGTAGTCTTTCCATTCTTTCTTTTGTATTCTTGACTGTCATCTACTGATTTTAGTAGTAACCACACACACACACACACACACACACACACACACACACACACACACACACACACACACACACACACACACACACACACACACACACACACACACACACACACACACACACACACACACACACACACACACACACACACACACACACACACACACCTTGTGTCACACCTACATGTATAATAATCCAACAGGTCCTTTGGCTAACTCATTCTTACAGCAACACATCCTCCTCTACAGTACCCCATGCCCCAGGGTTCTGGTTATCAAAACTAGCAGAGTTTAGGATATTTTCCCCTTCAAATGTACACAGCTTATATCAAATCCCATTATAAGAGACTCAGTCAGAGCTGGGTACTTATCCAACTTAATACATTTCCTTGGGGTTCCAATCCTAACATTCACAGGCTTTGAAACGGGAAATGTCAAATGTAAAATGTTCTCCATATTTCAAGCTACCTTAAGAGCACTTTATTTTTCTCGCCTTAGATACTATAGAATAGAAAATGCCTCAAATTAATGATCCTAGGAGAATTGTAACTAGAGTACAGGATGTTACCTCAAAGTGCTCCCCCTCTGGCCAGGGAGGTATATCGCAGCTGCAGGAGAAAACATATTCAAGCATTTAGATTGAGATTTTATTAGGATCCCCATTTATCTGATGCCATGACAACAGCTAGTCTCCCTGGGGTCCAAAACATAACAAAAAAGATATTACATAAAAAAAGACGTTGGAGCATATATGGGAAACTGATCTAGAAATGAGGTTGGGGTCTGAGACACACACCGAGCATTCCTCATTGTAACTCTAGCCAGGTGGCAACAGGAGACTTTGTGAGCGTTTGAAGATCAGGTTGAAGGTAAGTGATATGTGCTCAGCACATGAAATCATGTGGCAGGGTTAATGAAAAGACAAAGCGTGTGGGGCCCTCCATATTTCACACACACACACACACACACACACATGCAAACACACACACACACACACACACACACACACACACACACACACACACACACACACACACACACACACACACACACACACACACACACACACACACACACAAACACACACACACACACACACACACACACACACACACACACACACAATACTTATAATAATAGAGAGAGAGTGTGTGTGTGTGTGTGTGTGTGTGTATGTGTGTGTATGTGTGTGGCTGTAGAAGGCCATTGCATGCTGGACCAGACAAGGACATAGAGATTCTGGGCATGTCTTATCTGCTATAGTAACAGAGACAAGTGTTTTTTCCCATAGACCCAGTGTATCCAGCCATGCAATGCTCTGAAAGGTGAGTCCAGAGTGGACTGGGAGGGAGGGAGGAGGCTCAGACACTGGCTCTATGTCAGGCGATCAGAGTAACATACTGTACATCCATCCACTTAGTTAATACAAACACAGGCACACAGACACTACCCTTACACACACACGGCTCTGAAATGCACAAAGGCTCCAGATGCTGATCACAGTATCTAATCTCCTCTCCTCAAACAATAGTCCTGTCCAGCCCTGTGTATGGGAGAGGGCATTGGTCTCCTTATCGCTGTTCACAACACAGCCCAGGTTTATGGACCACACCACTGCAGCTATACGGCTCTACTCAGCTCTGCCTGGGTGGAAGAGAAGGCAAGGGGGCTCTTTCCCAGAGATAAGGAATGGGATGAAGCAAGATTCCGTCCTTGCATTGTCAAGTCCCTCTCTCCCTCTCCCTCTCTCCTCCTCTCTCTCTCCCTGCTAATTTGCATACGATTGTACATCAAGTGCGTCTGGAAATAGCAACCCCCCCCCACTCCCCTCCAGGAGAACAAAAAATTCTGCAACGTTCAATCAGGCACCGCAACACAGAGAAAATTCACTCGAGCGCAGCTCTCCTGGTTATTAAGAGCCCAGAGCGCTGCCTGCTCACCAGTAAAATCTGTCCCTGGAAAGTCAAAATGGAACCAATTAAGATCAATGCTTACACAATCAATTATGTATGGTTGTACTGTATGAGAGAGCTGTGGGGCTGGATGAAAGCAAGGGGCCTTAGTGTGTTTGGCCCTGTCAGTGGGGGGCCCCGAGTTCTTCTATAACCTCCATTCGTCTGCTGACGTCTCTCTCTCTCCCTTACTTTCTTATTTACCCCGCACCCATTCTCTGTCCCCCTCTCCCTCCCTCCAGGCTCTGTCTATGTCAGAATTATCTGCAAGAGATTCTCAACTTGGGTGAAAACTGGGACTGGTTCACTCAATGAATAACACAGACAGCCCAGCGCATATCAACACACACATAGCTGCACTCACTCACTCACTCACTCACTCACTCACTCACTCACTCACTCACTCACTCACTCACTCACTCACTCACTCACTCACTCACTCACTCACTCACTCACTCACTCACTCACTCACTCACTCACTCACTCACTCACTCACTCACTCACTCACTCACTCACTCACTCACACCTATGCTGCTTGATGGCTCTGCACATAAAACACACACCTTGTCATTCAATATTATATTATGCCTCAGCAGGCTCTGCACACAGCCTTGCGTACTCTCACAGAAACTCAATTCACACGCAAAACTCCAGACTACACCACAATCACTCCCCATTCTACCATCTACATCATCCGCATGATCCAGTTATGTCTTTAGAGCACAATAAGAATAAGTGTTCATACACAACATGGTGTGAAGACAGATTGACCAGATACTAAATAATGTTCTTCCTCATCCTCAGGGCACAATGCCAACCAGGTTAGAGAGTGACAGAGTGACGCAGAGTAACGCGTGTTTGATGATGGATACAAACAGGGGGTTGGGGTGGATACAAACAAGCACAGTGAGTGTACAGGTATCACTAAAAGAGGCTGTGTTAAGTTGGTTGAGTGACCATGATGTATTGGAAAAAGAGAAGTTAACTGCCAAAATAAAGTAAACATTAACATAAAGTGTCTTAACAGGGCTTTTGGCCGCAAACGAGCCGCCAGAACAGCTTCAATGCACCTTTGCAGAAACCTCCACAGGAGCAGAGTGGAATTATAATTTCAAGTGCTTTCCCTGTGAACAAGAGCAACCATGAGAGTGCTAGAGGAGTGGAGAGGAGCAGAGGAAAGAGGGGGGAAGGATGAGAAGAGGAGAGAGGAGAGGAGAGGAGAGGAGAGGAGAGGAGAGGAGAGGAGAGGAGAGGAGAGGAGAGGAGAGGAGAGGAGAGGAGAGGAGAGGAGAGGAGAGGAGAGGAGAGGAGAGGAGAGGAGAGGAGCGGAGAGGAGAGGAGAGGAGAGGAGAGGAGAGGAGAGGAGGGAAGGAGGAGAAGAGGAGAGAGGAGAGAGGGGAAGAGAGGAGAGGAGAGGAGAGGAGAGGAGAGGAGAGGAGAGGAGAGGAGAGGAGAGGAGAGGAGAGGAGAGGAGAGGAGAGGAGAGAGGAGAGAGGAGAGAGGAGAGGGGGGAAGGATGAGAAGAGGAGAGAGGAGAGAGGAGAGGAGAGGAGAGAGGGGAGAGGGGGGAAGGATGAGAAGAGGAGAGAGGAGAGAGGGGGGAATGAGGAGAAGAGGAGAGAGGGGGAGGTGAGGATGGAGAGTGAGTCAGGATGCACACAGTCCTCTGTTGTCAAGCAGGGATAAGAGCATAAGAGAGATAAGTACAGAGGGAGTGAGAGACAGAGAGAGAGAGAGAAGAGAATGAGAGACATAGAGAGGCAGTTGAGCTCACTAATGACCATTAATGAAAGCAGTGTTGCATGCAGGGACTAATCCTGCTCTTCTATTCACTCTCTGGGCCTCAGGGACACAGCCCAAAATCCGCTCTGCTTTCACCCTTTACTCCCTTTCACCCTCCTGTTTCCCTTAAATATCTTTGGGAAAATCTCAATTGCATACTCCTCGCATCCTCTTTCCTCGCCTCCTTCTCAAAACCCATTGGAGGAGAAAATCAGAGGGGAGGGACCTCTGGCTTTCTCCTCGAATGGGTTTTGAGAAGGAGGTGAGGAGAGGAGAGAGGACGTGAGGAGTATGCAATTTAAATACTATCATTGTCTCGTTCTATCTCCTCATCCAGGCTCTCCAGCCCCTCTCTCTCATGCCAGTCCCTTTCCTTTATCCCTTTACTCTTCTTCTTGCTCTTTACTGCCTCCTCTTCACTACCTCATCTTCACTACCTCCTCTTCACTACCTCCTCTTCACTACCTCCTCTTTCCATGATCACTTCTCTCTATTTCTCCTCCTTCCCCCTCTTTGTTTGTTGTCCCCATCAACCTCTCCTAATTTTCTCTCCCCCCCCCTCTCTCCCTCTCTCTCTCTCTCTCCCCCTCTCTCTCTCCCCCTCTCTCTCTCCCCCTCTCTCTCTCCCCTCTCTCTCCCTCTCCCCCTCCTACTCCCTCTCTCTCCCCCTCTCCTTAATCTTCCATCTCCATAAACTCCCTATTCTCTCTATCTCTGCTGCTCCCATCTCCCTCACATTACACTATTCTTCATCCCATATTCTATCTCATTTCCTCCTCCTCCGCATTTCTATCTCTCTCCCTCTCTCCCTCTTTCCGACACACAATCACTCTTCTGTCTCTCCTAGGCACTCCGTCTCGCTCTACTCAAGGCTCTTTCCCTCCTGCATTTCCCTGATGGATACACACACTTACACCTCCACCGTCCTACACACACACACACACACACACACACACACACACACACACACACACACACACACACACACACACAGACAGACATGTACATACACACACACACACACACACACACACACACACACACACACACACACACACACACACACACACACACACTCCTCCCTGATCGATACACACACAGCTCCAACTCCTAAACACTTGTCTATGTCCTAACACCTATACCGTATGATCTTAGTATACATTTTTTGGAAGGACACAATGTCTATCAGTAGTAGCCCATTAACAGTAATCCAACTCTGCCAGTCCTAATGCTAATGGATCAATACAAACACATTGACATGAGAGAGAGAGAGACACACATACCCATGACCTGACATCTCACAATGACCCAATGCATCATGGGTATTAACTCATATGCATTAAGGTTGATGGATTCACTAACTCCTGTCTAAGCTGTCCATTAGCCTGTTGTGGCACTGATGGATAAAGCATGCGTCCCAAATGGCACCCTATTCCCTATATAGTGCACTACTCTTGACCAATGGCAGCAAATAGGGTGGCCCAAAGAGTACAGTAGCATTACCATGGGACACACCTGTACATCATGTCTCATGAGTAAATAATTGACAGATGAAGCGCGTAATGATAACGGTAATGTAGTTCTCAGAACCAGAGACCTTTAATGGATCCCCTGCAGGCAGCTCATGTCTAGTGATACAGATTGGTCCCATTAGAAGAGATCCTATTAGATCAAAATAACAACACAACCAATCAGAGGAGGTTAGTCTGCTGTAGGCCAATAGAGAATAATCTTAGAGGTCAAAGGTGAGGGTAAGTATTTTGACAAGACACATGACAAAGCTCGTCAGAAGTGATGCTCTTTACTGTCTAATAACAGAATACTTACTCATAAAAGCTCTTAATTTCCACCATCAATAAAGTGGCCCTATAGCCCTGTAGCCATAGAAACAGCTACGGCACAATATTTGACATTAGCTCCCAGTGATGAACAGTTATTTGAGTTGTGATGCCTTATATGACCTTGCCTAGCTATCTGCTTCGCTCTGCTGCTTATGGATGAGTGCATTAGGCATGTCAGCCAGGTAAAGTAATGATATGATAAAAATAGTGTGCTGGTGAAATTAAATGGGCTTCTGGGCACATCACCACCTCTGAGAGTAGGTGTAGTTTTCACACATTCATCATCAACCCTGCTGCCCAGAAGGATGAAGTCATATGCTGCACCTATTCACTCTTATCTATCAATTTCTCTTCATTTTCAATTTTATTAAACAACAGAAAAATGAGTTTTCACACCTCCTAGGATAAAGAGGTCTGGATTATTAACAAGCTTCATTTGTATGCATGCAGCAGTGTTTTAACATTATAAGCGGTCAGGCAAGTGTAGGCCTCATTATTCAAAAGCCTCTTTTGAGTTACTTAATAACACGGCAATTACGTCCTGACCAAGAGGTTGAGATGGTTATGCAAAAACAGGCTGAAAAGAGAGGATGTACAGTGGAGTGGTTCTATTCAGGAAAGAGAGGGAGAGAGGAAAAAGAGAGAGCGAGAGAGAGAGAGAGAGAAAGGGAAAGATAGGTTAGAGAGAAGAAAAGAGAGAGACCCTCAACTGTTTAACAAAAGACCTGACCCTATGATTGTCATCAGTGTTTGCAACAGAAGCTCAACGCAGCTGAATGAAAACGCTACAGTAGCCTCCACTCTACTCTGACAGGAGAGCAGAGTGGAGCTACAGAGTGGAGCTAGATGACTGAATGTTAATGTAAGTGTAGAGTGCTTGTTGTTGGCACAGAGAGGGACGCCGATCCTGAGCCCTATTCAAAAACACATATAATAGGTATAGAAGAGCAGGCTCTACACACGTACGTGCACATGAACAAATCACACACACACACACACACACACACACACACACACACACACACACACACACACACACACACACACACACACACACACACACACACACACACACACACACACACACACACACACACACACACACACACACACACACACACACACACACACACACACACACACACACTCACACACTAGAGAAGAGAGGCATTGGGTATTAGGAACAGTAGAGCTTTTGTCCCGCCTGGAATTCCTCTTCACATCTGTGGGTGCCGGTTGTCAGTTGACTGAATGGGGTTAGATGTAGCAGAAAAAGGTTGTTAATTTCGTGGAGCTCAGACCGAGTGTAACGGCTGGCCCTGGGATTCACACAGACACAAGCCCAGGGGGAGTGCTCTTTCTGGGCATGGCCAAGACAGTTATGCCCTAACACAAGGAGCTCCATGAACACTGACACTCAGCCATGGTCGAGGTTAGAGGGCTACTTGTAATGGAGGAACACATACACACATACACACAAACTAAACGTTTCTCCTAGTTGAACTCCCTGGGCAGTAGCATGTCCACAGTAGCATGTTCAACCTCTCCTAGTTGAACTCCCTGGTCAGTAGCATGTCCACAGTAGCATGTTCAACCTCTCCTAGTTGAACTCCCTGGACAGTAGATAGATAGATAGGTACTTTATTGATCCCAGAGGGGAAATGTCTTCGGAATATTTTTATGGTTGACTATACTATACAGGTCGATGGCAGAGAAATACTTAAATAGCTAGATGTGCGTATGATATAAGTGAGGGTAATATTAGTTTACTTAATATACAGTCTGGTTAAATTAACAGGTAAGTGAATATTTTGCATGGTTAAATTATCTGTAAAGGTAAATATACAGTTAAATGTACAGGTAAGTGAATATTTGCATGGTTACATAAACTGTACAGGTAAATGACAGGAAGAGATACTTTAATAGTATCAGTCTGTGACTGAAGATGCTCCTCTGTATCATAACCATAGCGTGCAGAGGGTGGGTGACGTTGTCCATGATGGCCAGCAGTTTGGCCAGGATCTGTCTCTCCACCACCTCCTCTAGAGTGTCAAGGCTAATCCCCAGAACAGAGCTAGCCTTCCTGATCATCTTATTTACCCGAGAAGCATCACCGGCCTTTATGTTGGTGCCCCAGCACACCACTGCAAAAAAGCAGCACCACAGACTGGTCAGTAGCATGTCCACAGTAGCATGTCCAACCTCTCCTAGTTGAACTCCCTGGGCAGTAGCATGTCCAACCTCTCCTAGTTGAACTCCCTGGGCAGTAGCATGTCCAACCTCTCCTAGTTGAACTCCCTGGGCAGTAGCATGTCCAACCTCTCCTAGTTGAACTCCCTGGGCAGTAGCATGTCCAACCTCTTCTTTTTGGCTCTGATAAACTAGCACCATTTTATTGCCCTCCCCCATCTCAAACTGTAGCCAATATATTGCCCTCCACTCCCACACCATTCTCCCTCTGCCCCTGCCTTCGCTCTCTGTGTTAATGACAGGACAAGACAGACCCACACCTCACACACAGACAGACCTATGCACGCATGCACGCACACACACCTCCAAAACACCCTTGGATTAACTTGTCATTTTAAACTACTGCGCCTATTTTCTGGCACAAACTCCTGCATAAATCAATGTGGGATATGGAGGCTGAAAAGCCATTAAAAGCAGAGTGATACCACCAGTGGTGAATACAACCCAGGAATCTGTAATCACTGATATTCTCCATTCAGTCTATATATCAGTGTGATTGCAGGCCCTAATGGGTGCTTTACTGTGGACTCTAATGATGAGGTGGAAATGAGTATTATGTATGTATCTGTTTATAAGCTAGTGTAAGCGGCTGGCCCGCGGATCCAGGTTTCTCATGCATAACGTCTATGCAAAGCAGCAGATGCAGCCGTGAATCTCCTTTCACACTGAGGAAGGACTTATTAAATATAGATCTGTAGATTATACTCTGTAGACTGAGTGCTTCTTTGGAGTTCAAAAGAGGCTCTCTGGAGTTCTACTAAGAGGAAAGAGAGAAAATTGTGTGTCACAAACTTTTGAACCCAAGGATTCAGAAGCCAGCTTCAGCGGGTTCATATAGAACAAGCTGTAATGGCAAACTAACTGTTTTATACCAAGCAGTTCCTTTTCAGTTTAATGATGATCTACACTCTAAAAGCCTAAATTCCTTCATTGCCATTTGAGAATAACTTTATTTAATTAAGTCAGTAAAGAACAAATTCTTATTTACAAAAGGCAAAAGACCTCCTGCGGGGACAGGGGCTGGGAATAAAAATAAAAATAAATAAAATATAAATATAGGACCAAACACACATCACTACAAGAGAGACAAAACAACACTACTAAAAGAGATACCTAAGACAACAACATAGCAAGGCAGCAACACATGACAACACAGCATGGTAGCAACGTAACATGACAACAACATGGCAGCACACAACATGGTAGCAGCACAAAACATGGTACAAACATTATTAGGCACAGACAACAGCACAAAGGGCAAGAAGGTAGAGATGGCAATGCATCACGCAAAGCAGCCACAAGTAAGTAAGATTGAGTCTTTGAATGAAGAGATTGAGATAAAACTGTCCAGTTTGAGTGTTTGTTGGAGCTCGTTCCAGTCACTAGCTGCAGCGAACTGAAAAGACGAGCGACCCAGGGATGTGTGTGCTTTGGGGACCTTTAACAGAATGTGACTGGCAGAACGGGTGTTGTATGTGGGGGATAAGGGCTGCAGTAGATATCTCAGATAGGGGGGAGTGAGGCCTAAGAGGGTTTTATAAATAAGCATCAACCAGTGGGTCTTGCGACGGGTATACAGAGATGACCAGTTTACTGAGGAGTATAGAGTGCAGTGATGTGTCCTATAAGGAGCATTGGTGGCAAAACTGATGGCCGAATGGTAAAGAACATCTAGCCACTCGAGAACACCCTTACCTGTCAATCTATAAATTATGTCAAGCATGGGTAGGATGGTCATCTGAGTCAGGGTTAGTTTGGCAGCTGGGGTAAAAGAGGAGCGATTACGATGGAGGAAAACAAGTCTAGATTTAACTTTAGCCTGCAGCTTTGATATGTGATGAGAGAGGGACAGTGTACCATCCAACCATACTCCCAATTACTTGTATGAGGTGACTACCTCAGTCTCTAAACCCTCAGAGGTAGTAATCAAACCTATGGGGAGAGGGGTTTTCTTCTTACCAAACCACATGACCTTTGTTTTGGAGGTGTTCAGAACAAGGTTAAGGGTAGAGAAAGCTTGTTGGACACTGAGAAAGCTTTGTTGTAGAGCATTTAACACAAAATCCGGGGAGGGCCCAGCTGAGTATAAGACTGTATCATCTGCATATAAATGGAAGAGAGAGCTTCCTGCTGCCTGTGCTATGTTGTTGATGTAAATTGAGAAGAGCGTGGGGCCTAGGATTGAGCCTTGGGTTACTCCCTTGGTGACAGATGAGTGGCGATCACCATTCAAACACATGGGCGAAGCGATCAGAACACATATTGTAGATTAGCTAATACACAGACACGCGCACACACGCACACACGCGCACACACGCACACACGCACACACGCACAGGCCTTAGGTTCTCCTACACTTCCAACAACCCAGAGTTGGTCTTTAATCAGGGATTTCCAGCAGGGCTGTTTATGTGCTGACAGGCTAGTCATGTAGCAGGCTAATGCAGTATGTCAGCATGCCTGCCTGCTCCCTCCTGCTTCCTTTGTGTCTCTGTTTACATGTAATTGGCTGTCTGAAAGTCCTCGATGGACCTGTAGGACACTGATTACACTGATGGGGTCGGTGGCAGGGACCGTAATTTGACCAAATACAAGCTGTGACAGTTGTGTTGTTCAGACCCAACGCCAGAACGAATCAGTTGGACTGGCATTTGATTTCCAGAGGCGGGCCCGTTTGTTTATTGGACACTCGTTTTTAAAATGGGTGTAAAATCAAGACCATAGGCCAACATGGGCAAGTAGGGGCGCCCATAACGCCAGCCCTGGTGTTGTTACTGAAGCAGCAAGGGACATTTTTACTATGAGAGGGTTTCATTCTAGAATGCGACTGGACTGCAAGCCCTGAAGGTATCACTGTGTATCGGTGTGTTTGTGTGGATGTGTGTGTGTGTGTGTGGGTTTGTAGGTGTGTACGTGTGTGTGGGTGTACAGTTGAATGAGTTACAGTTGGTATGAGTTACAGTTGAAGTCGGACGTTTACATACACCTTAGCCAAATACATTTAAACTCAGTTTTTCACAATTACTGACATTTAATCCTAGTAAAAATTCCTTGTCTTAAGTCAGTTAGATCAGAATAATAGAGAATAGAGATAATTATTTTTTCAGCTTCTATTTCATTCATCACATTCCCAGTGGGTCAGAAGTTTACATACACTCAATTAGTATTTGGTAGCATTGCCTTTAACTTGTTTAACTTGGGTCAAACGTTTCAGGTAGCCTTCCACAAGCTTCCCACAATAAGTTGGGTGAATTCTGGCCCATTCCTCCTGACAGAACTGGTGTAACTGAGTCAGGTTTGTAGGCCTCCTTGCTCGCACACGCTTTTTCAGTTCTGCCCACACATTTTCTATAGGATTGAGGTCAGGGCTTTGTGATGGCCACTCCAATATCTTGACTTTGTTGTCCTTAAGCCATTTTGGAAGTATGCTTGGGGTCATTGTCCATTTGTAAGACCCATTTGCGACCAACCTTTAACTTCCTGACTGATGTCTTGAGATGTTGCTTCAATATATCCACATATTTTTCCTTCCTCATAATGCCATCTATTTTGTGAAGTGCACCAGTCCCTCCTGCAGCAAAGCACCCCCAAAACATGAAACTGCCACCCCCGTGCTTCATGGTTGGGATGGTGTTCTTCAGCTTGCAAGCCTCCCCCTTTTCCCTCCAAACATAACGATGGTCATTATGGCCAAACAGTTCTATTTTGCTTCATTAGACCAGAGGATATTTCTCCAAAAAGTACGATATTTGTCCCCATGTGTAGTTGCAAACCGTATTCTGGCTTCGTTATGGCGGTTTTGGAGCAGTGGCTTCTTCCTTGCTGAGTGGCCTTTCAGGTTCTGTCGATACAGGACTCGATATAGATACTTTTGTACCTGTTTCCTCCAGCATCTTCACAAGGTCCTTTGATTTTGTTCTGGTATTGATTTGCACTTTTTGCACCAAAGTACGTTAATCTCTAGGAGACAGAACGCGTCTCTTTCCTGAGCAGTATGACGGCTGCGTGGTCCCATGGTGTTTATACTTGCGTACTATTGTTTGTACAGATAAACATGGTACCTTCAGGCGTTTGGAAATTGCTCCCAAAGGTGAACCAGACTTGTGGAGGTCTACAATATTTTTTCTGCCGTCTTGGCTGATTTCTTTAGGTTTTCCCATGATGTCGAGCAAAGAGGCACTGAGTTTGAAGGTAGGCCTTGAAATACATCCACAGGTACACCTCCAATTGACTCAAATTATGTCAGTTAGCCTATCAGAAGCTTCTAAAGACATTAACATAATTTAGTAGTCTAGTAATCTAGTATTTTCCAAGCTGTTTGGAACAGTCAACTTAGAGTATGTAAACTTCTGACCCACTGGAATTGTGATATAGTGAATTATAAGTGAAATAATCTTTCTGTAAACAATTGTTGGAAGAATCATGCACAAAGTAGATGTCCTAACTGACTTGCCAAAACTATAGTTTGTTAACATGAAATCTGTGGAGTGGTTGAAAAATGAGTTTTAATGACTTCAACCTAAGTGTATGTAAACTTCCAACTTCAACTGTTTCTATAGTATCCTTGCATTTGTTTATTTTTATTTATTTATTTCACCTTTATTTAACCAGGTAGGCCAGTTGAGAACAAGTTCTCATTTACAACTGCGACCTGGCCAAGACAAAGCAAAGCAGTGCGACAAAAAACAACACAGAGTTACACATGGGAAATAAACAAACGTACAGTCAATAACACAATAGAAAGTCTATATACAGAGTGCAAATGTAGTGCAAAATGCAGTAAGGTTAGGAAGGTAGGACAATAAATAGGCCATAGTGGCGAAATAAATGACAGATTAGCATTAACACTGGAATGATGGATGTTTTGTAAATGACATCGCCGAAGTCAAGGATCGGTAGGATGGTAAGTTTTACAAGGCATGTTTGGCAGCATGAGTGAAGGAGGCTTTGTTGCGAAATAGGAAGCCGATTCTAGATTTAATTTTGGATTGGAGTTGGTTAATGTGAGTCTGGAAGTTGAGTTTACAGTCTAACCAGATGCCTAGGTATTTGTAGGTGTCCACATATTCTAAGTCGGACCCGTCGAGAGTAGTGATGATAGTCCGGTGGGCGGGTGCGGGCAACGTTCGATTGAAAAGCATGCATTTAGTCTTACTAGCGTTTAAGAGCAGTTGGAGGCCACGGAAGGAGTGTTGTATGGCATTGAAGCTTGTTTGAAGGTTAGTAAACACAGTGTCCAAAGAGGGGCCAGATGTATACAGAATGGTGTCGTCTGCGTAGAGATGGATCAGAGAGTCACCAGCAGCGAGAGCGACATCGTTGATGTATATAGAGAATAGGGTTGAACCCTGTGGCACCCCCATAGAGACTGCCAGGGGACCGGACAGCAGGCCCTCTGATTTTACACACTGAACTCTGTCTGAGAAGTAGTTGGAGAACCAGGCGAGGCAGTCACTTGAGAAACCAAGGCTGTTAGATAGATAGATAGATAGATAGATAGATAGATAGATAGATAGATAGATAGATAGATAGATAGATAGATAGATAGATAGATAGATAGATAGATAGATAGATAGATAGATAGGTACTTTATTGATTTTCCTATTTCCAATTTCCTTGAGTCTGCCAATAAGAATGAAGTGATTGACAGAGTCGAAAGCCTTGGCCAGGTCGATGAAGACGGCTGTACAGTACTGTCTTCTATCGTTGGCGGTTATGATATCGTTAAGTACCTTGAGCGTAGCTGAGGTGCACCCATGACCAGCTCGGAAACCAGATTGCATAGCAGAGAAGGTACGGTGGGATTCGAAGAAGTCAGTGATCTGTTTATTAACTTGGCTTTCGAAGACTTTAGAAAGGCAGGGCAGGATGGATATACAGTGGGAAGAACAAGTATTTGATACACTGCCGATTTTGCAGGTTTTCCCACTTACAAAGCATGTAGAAGTCTGTAATTTTTATCATAGGTACTCTTCAACTGTGAGTGACGGAATCTAAAACAAAAATCCAGAAAATCACATTGTATGATTTTTAAGTAATTAATTTACATTTTATTGCATGACATAAGTATTTGATACATCAGAAAAGCAGAACTTAATATTTGGTACAGAAACCTTTGTTTGCAATTACAGAGATCATACGTTTCCTGTAGTTCTTGACCAGATTTGCACACACTGCAGCAGGGATTTTGGCCCACTCCTCCATACAGATCCTTCAGGTTTCGGGGCTGTCACTGGGCAATACGGACTTTCAGCTCCCTCCAAATATTTTCTATTGGGTTCAGGTCTGGAGACTGGCTAGGCCACTCAGGACCTTGAGATGCTTCTTACGGAGCCACTCCTTAGTTGCCCTGGCTGTGTGTTTCGGGTCATTGTCATGCTGGAAGACCCAGCCACGACCCATCTTCAATGCTCTTACTGAGGGAAGGAGGTTGTTGGCCAAGATCTCGCGATACATGGCCCCATCCATCCTCCCCTCAATACGGTGCAGTCGTCCTGTCCCCTTTGCAGAAAAGCATCCCCAAAGAATGATGTTTCCACCTCCATGCTTCACGGTTGGGATGGTGTTCTTGGGGTTGTACTCATCCTTCTTCTTCCTCCAAACACGGCGAGTGGAGTTTAGACCAAAAAGCTCTATTTTTGTCTCATCAGACCACATGACCTTCTCCCATTCCTCCTCTGGATCACCCAGATGGTCATTGGCAAACTTCAGATGGGCCTGGACATGCGCTGGCTTGAGCAGGGGGACCTTGCGTGCGCTGCAGGATTTTAATCCATGACGGCGTAGTGTATTACTAATGGTTTTCTTTGAGACTGTGGTCCCAGCTCTCTTCAGGTCATTGACCAGGTCCTGCCGTGTAGTTCTGGGCTGATCCCTCACCTTCCTCATCATCATTGATGCCCCACAAGGTGAGATCTTGCATGGTGCACCAGACCGAGGGAGGTTGACCGTCATCTTGAACTTCTTCCATTTTCTAATAGTTGCGCCAACAGTTGTTGCCTTCTCACCAAGCTGCTTGCCTATTGTCCTGTAGCCCATCCCAGCCTTGTGCAGGTCTACAATTTTATCCCTGATGTCCTTACACAGCTCTCTGGCCTTGGGCATTGTGGAGAGGTTAGAGTCTGTTTGATTGAGTGTGTGGAGAGGTGTCTTTTATACAGGTAACGATTTCAAACAGGTGCAGCTAATACAGGTAATGAGTGGAGAACAGGAGGGCTTCTTAAAGAAAAACTAACAGGTCTGTGAGTGCCGGAATTCTTACTGGTTGGTAGGTGATCAAATACTTATGTCATGCAATAAAATGCAAATTAATTATTTAAAAACATACAATGTGATTTTCTGAAATGTTTGTTTTAGATTCCGTCTCTCGCAGTTGAAGTGTACCTATGATAAAAATTACAGACCTCTACATGCTTTGTAAGTAGGAAAACCTGCAAAATCGGCAGTGTATCAAATACTTGTTCTCCCCACTGTAGGTCTATAACAGTTTGGGTCTAGAGTGTCTCCCCCTTTGAAGAGGGGGATGACCGCGGCAGCTTTCCAATCTCTAGGGATCTCAGACGATACAAAAGAGAGGTTGAACAGGCTGGTAATAGGGGTTGCAACAATTTTGGCTGATAATTTTAGGAAGAAAGGGTCCAGATTGTCTAGCCCAGCAGATTTGTTGGGGTCCAGATTTAGCAGCTCTTTCAGAACATCAGCTGTCTGGATTTGGGTGAAGGAGAAGCGATTTTCGATTATCGTGAATTTATCGGTGGTGACAGTGTTTCCTAGCCTCAATGCAGTGGGCAACTGGGAGGAGATGCTCTTATTCTCCATAGACTTTACAGTGTCCCAGAACTTTTTGGAATTAGTACTACAGGATGCCAATTTCTGTTTGAAAAAGCTGGCCTTTGCTTTTCTAACTGACTGTGTATATTTGTTCCTGGTTTCCCTGAAAAGTTTCATATCGCGGGGGCTATTCGATGCTAATGCAGTGTGCCACAGGATGTTTTTGTGTTGGTCAAGGGCAGTCAAGTCTGGGATGAACCAAGGGCTATATCTATTCTTAGTTCTAAGTTTTTTGAAAGGGGCATGCTTAGTTAAGATGGTGAGGAAAGCACTTTTAAAGAACAACCAGGCATCATCTACTGACAGGATGAGGTCAATATCCTTCCAGGATACCCGGGCCAGATCGATTAGAAAGGCCTGCTCACTGAAGTGTTTTAGGGAGCGTTTGACAGAGATAAGGGGTGGTCGTTTGACTGCGGACCCATTACGAACGCAGGCAATGAGGCAGTGATCGCTAAGATCCTGGTTGAAAACAGAGGAGGTGTATTTGGAGAGTTAGTCAGAATGATATCTATGATAGTACCCATGTTTACGGATTTAGGGTTGTACCTGGTGGGTTCCTTGATAATTTGTGTGAGATTGAGGGCATCTATCGTAGATTGAAGAACACCCGGGGCGTTAAGCATATCCCAGTTTAAATCACCTAACAGTACAAACTCTGAAGATAGATCGGGGGCAATCAATTCACATATGGTGTCCAGGGCACAGCTGGGGGCTGAGGGGGGTCTGTAACAAGTAGCAACAGTGAGAGACTTATTTCTGGAAAGGTGGATTTTTAAGAGTAGAAGCTCAAACTGTTTGGGCACAGACCTGGATAGTATGACAGAGCTCTGCAGGTTATCTCTGCAGTAGATTGCAACTCCATCTCCTTTGGCAGTTCTATCTTGACAGGAAATATTGTAGTTGGGGATGGAAATTTCAGACTTTTTGGTGGCCTTCCTGAGCCAGGATTCAGACACAGCTAGGACATCAGGGTTGGCGGAATGTGCTAAAGCAGTGAATAAATCAAACTTAGGGAGGAGGCTTCTGATGTTAACATGCAAGAAACCAAGGCTCTTACGGTTATAGAAGTCAACAAATGAAAGCGCCTGGGGAATAGGTGTAATGCTGGGAGCTACAGGACCTGGGTTTACCTCTACATCACCAGAGGAACAGAGGAGGAGTAGGATAAGTGTTCGGCTAAGGGCTTTAAGAACTGGTTGTCTAGTACGTTGGGTACATAGAATAAAAGGAGCAGATTTCTGGGCGTGGTGGAATAGATTGAGGGCATAATGTATAGACAAGGGTATAGTAGGATGTGAGTTCAGTGGAGGTAAACCTAGGCGTTGGGTAATGAAGAGAGAGGTTGCATCTCTGGAGACACCAGTTAAACCAGGTGAGGTCTCCGCATGTGTGGGGGGTGAGACAAAGGAGCTATCAGAGGCATGTTGAGCGGGACTGGGGGCTCTACAGTGAAATAAAACAATAATAGCTAACCTAAACAGCAGCAGACAAGGCATATTGAAATAAGAAAGGGGCATAAAAACAAACACAGTTAATTAAGAGACCTAAGACAACGACAGGTAATGGCGGTGTATGGACAAAGAGGGTCAGATAGAGAAATTGTTATGCTACACACAGGACCTGAGGCCTAGCAGATAAACAGAATGAAATACCATATAACCGAACAGTCCTGCAGGCATCAGCTGTGAAGCCGAGTAATCATAGGATCCGATGAGCAGCAAAGAGGTGAGCTAGGGAGCAGTTCAATGGGCGCTGCACTAGGCGAGCGGGAGGCACGGCGTTCAGAGTGCTAGCAGGCCGGGGCTAGCAGGCCGGGACTAACGGATGAAACTTCGGCGACGTCGCAGAGAAAAAGCCTATTGAGACCACGTCGGACAATTACTTCGGCAGACCAGTCGCGGTGGCTCGGCGGGGCTCTATTTTGACAGTAGAAGGTCCAGGCAGGTTGACAAAAGTACTTGTGAAGTGTGTGTTGCAGATAATAGTGTTTGTAGAGTGTTTTTTTAGTTGCCACATATTTAGCATGAAAGGACTTCAGTTTATCAGGCTCAAGGCCTTCAAACAGTACCAGTCAAAAGTTTGGACACACCTACTCATTCATTGTAGAATAATAGTAAAGACATCAAAACTATGAAAGAACACATATGGAATCATGTAGTAACCAAATAAGTGTTAAACAAATCTAAACAAATCTTAATATTTGAGATTCTTCAAAGTAGCCAACCTTTGCCTTGATGACAGCTTTTCACTGCCATCTGGAGAGCTTTGCGGTAACCAAATAAGTGTTAAACAAATCTAAATATATTTAATATTTGAGATTCTTCAAAGTAGCCAACCTTTGCCAACCTTGGGCGGTGGAGTTTCCGTACCAGGCGGTGATGCAGCCTGACAGGATGCTCTCAATTGTGCCTCTGTAGGAGTTACTGAGGGTTTTCGGTGATAAGACAAATGTATTTAGCCTCCTGAGGTTGAAGAGGCTCTGTTGCAACTTCTTCACCACATTGTCTGTGTGGGGGGACCATTTCAGTTTGTCAGTGATGTGTACGCGAGGAACTTGAAGCTTTCCACCTTCTCCACTGCGGTCCCATCAATGTGGACGGGGTTACGCCCTCTGCTGTTTCCTGAAGTCTATGATCATCTCCTTAGTTTTGCTGACATTGAGTGAGAGGTTATTTTCCTGGCACCACACTCCCAGAGCTTAGCTTAGCTTGGAATGTAAATATTTTATGACATTCTCTATTTGAACATTTTTATGTTGTTGACTGTCGACAGTTTACTATGAAGGGTGGTGTTGACTATTTAAACACACACACACACAGAGCGTGCCAAAACAAAAGCCTGTGATGGTGGTAATCAGACAAAGCATGCCATGTCTTCAGAAATCCACAAAGACCGTTAAAAGCTTTCCAAACCATCAAACCCTCCTTTAATGCTCTCTCTCATCAGATTTGAGGATGACTCACTCCAACGTCGTCATGCCTAACACACAGTGTCATTAGTTTACTAAGACAATTCAATGGCTACACTTTGAAAGAATGTCCCTTCTTAGCAGATTGATCTCAAACCCCACAGCATCACTCATTCTCATTATCCCTCTCCTACTATTGATCTCAAACCCCACAGCATCACTCATTCTCATTATCCCTCTCCTACTATTGATCTCAAACCCCACAGCATCACTCATTCTCATTATCCCTCTCCTACTATTGATCTCAAACCCCACAGCATCACTCATTCTCATTATCCCTCTCCTACTATTGATCTCAAACCCCACAGCATCACTCATTCTCATTATCCCTCTCCTACTATTGATCTCAAACCCCACAGCATCACTCATTCTCATTATCCCTCTCCTACTATTGATCTCAAACCCCACAGCATCACTCATTCTCATTATCCCTCTCCTGCTATTGATCTCAAACCCCCCAGCGTCCTTCATTCTCATTATCCCTCTCCTGCTATTGATCTCAAACCCCACAGCATCACTCATTCTCTGTGGCTGTCTAACAGTGCCAAATGGCCTAAATCAGATTGCAGGAATAAAACAATGGAAGGACAAGACAATGAGAGCAGGCTACTGTAGATGTAATTATCAGACATGTCAGAGGCAGGTAACCCTGTCTTGATGGCAGACCTCCAGGATGGTCATGGAGGTCTGGGAGATGTGTATAGAGGCCCATGTGCATGTTAACTTCCTCTGCAGGAACAACAAGCTAGCTCCTTGCTTCGGACTTAAAGTTTACAAAGTTGGCTTGGATTGCAAGTGGTAGCAAAGTATTGAATCCTAGTGAGAACTGTTGGATGCTAGTATAATGGTGCCTTGTGAGTGTGAAACCATTTGCATCTAGCCATGTTACGGTATAGCTAGCGCGTAGCTAGCATGTAGCCAGCGGTTAGTTACTATGTACGTGTAGCTCCTTACCTGCGGTGGTGAGGCAGTGTTCCTCGTCACTGTTGTCCTGACAGTTGTCCTGTCCGTTACACAGGAAGCTGCGGTCCACACAGCGCCCGTTACGACACTTGAAGCGGGCCTCCAGGCACACCAGCGGGTTACCTGCTGTGAGAGGATCACAACACAGCTCAGGGATTAGATGTCAGGGGTTAGAGGTCTGGGGTTAGAGGTCAGGGGTTAGGTATGTGATAAACAAACTGTAGACATTATTTTGTTTCATTTTTATAATCACCAGCTCCTTAAACTGAAGAGCGGGAGAAACCTCAAACATCAAACCAAAACCTTTAACACAGTACAATTTAACAATTTATCAGAGAAATATCAAGAGGGAAGTAATTAAAAAATGTAATGCTTCACCACTGCATCGAGAGATACAGTAAAAAAAATCCAACTAGCACGAGAGATTCCTCTTTGCACTATTGTGCTGCTTGGCCTTTGTTCCAAGCCTGGCCAGAACGAGGCACAATTATCTTGTAAGAAGATCCAGACAATTAGGCAGTAGAGATGTAGTGGTCGGTTCTCAGAGCGTGGCGTTCGCAGCACAGAGCACACGGAAGGAGCTCAGTTCCATTTAAATGGCTAGATTAGATGTGCGTCATCGTGTGGGCCTGCAGGCTATGACGATGGAGAGTGATTGGCTCGTTAGAAGCTGCTCCGCCGAGATGGAGAGAAATAGGAACAGAGGGAGTGAGCCACGTGAGCTCACTCCCAAATCCACCACTACTCTGTACTACAGACAAATGGTCCCTATCCCTGTAGAGTACTAAGGTGTCTGCTAACAAGAGGACAAGTTGCCCTGATAATACAGTAGGTCCAGAAGACCAACCAGAGTTTAAATACAGTACGTGGCTAAATAGAGAGTGGTTTCCATGACATACTGTACATAAAGGACATGATGGGGTGTGGTTGCCAGGGTTATTATGGGATGGGAGGTGGCTGCTGTGGGATACTCACTGCAATTTTTCTCGTCGCTCCCGTCAGGACAGTCGCTGAAGCCATTGCAACGGAACCGCCCGATGATACAGTGGATCCCGTTGGCACAGGCGAAGAACGTTGGAGCACACTTGGACTTTATCTTGGCTGTGGGGAGGAGAAAATAGGGGTTAGAGAGCGAGCGAGAGAGAGGAGGGGGAGAAGGGTTTGTTATTAGGATGATGGCAGAAATGTCTATGGATGGATGAGCTGTGGCGATAAGAGAGAGAAAGAGATGAGAAAGGGGAAAGAATGAGAAGAAGAGGAGGACAGAGGGAGAGAGAGATGGAGAGTAGAGGAAGAGAAAGGGAAGGAAGGGGGAGAGAGATGAAGAACAGGACAGTGAGAGAGGGGGAGAGAAGGCATGAGAGGCAGGAAGAGAATGGTAGGGATAGAGGATGTGGGCCCTACCAGACAACCACTGTATTTTACAGGATGCTGCTAGCGTTTCATTCATGGCCTTAAGGGATCCTTCTTATTGGCATTCTGGCAATGGTGCAGTTCTAATATAGAATGTTACAAATGTAGTTCTGTTATACTAAAGGTCAGTGAATTTATCAGTTCTACTTGTCCTGCAGTACTTCTTTGCACTTTCTCTATAGACCTACCCCCCTCAGCTTAAGAGCCACTGGTTGGAGACAGAATGGAAAGCAGTTAGGAAGGAGAGCAGACAGAAAGCAAAGACAAAGACAAAGAGAGAGCAAATAGTGGAGGGGAGAGTTAGTATAAATACACCATGGATCAGTTTAACTGAGGGTAGACGCAGGGAGGGCCAGAGTCTAACTGAGGGTAGACGCAGGGAGGGCCAGAGTCTAACTGAGGGTAGACGCAGGGAGGGCCAGAGTCTAACTGAGGGTAGACGCAGGGAGGGCCAGAGTCTAACTGAGGGTAGACGCAGGGAGGGCCAGAGTCTAACTGAGGGTAGACGCAGGGAGGGCCCGAGTCTAACTGAGGGTAGACGCAGGGAGGGCCAGAGTCTAACTGAGGGTAGACGCAGGGAGGGCCAGAGTCTAACTGAGGGTAGACGCAGGGAGGGCCTGAGGACAGATCTCAGTGGATTGCCAGGAGATTGACGAGCCTCCAGCCCTCTTTAACCCCAGCAGCACCTAACTTCAGCTGCCTGCTTCAGAGACATTGATCTCCCCTCTCTGGAGGAAGAAAACACTGTGGAGAAAGTAGCTACACCAGGCAGAGGACAGACAGGGAGACGCGTGGGGAGAAGTCAGACCAGAAAGACCTAGGTTACTTTGGATGCTTTTCAGTCCAGAGCAGATAATTACTTTCCAGGGCCTGGACAGGCGTTTTGAGAAGTGCATTGGATTTTGGATAGACCCATGAATCCGTCCCATAGTGTGACCCAAAACCGCTATGGCAAGATGAGTCCATCTGGGACACGCTGCCTTGCAAATCAAAGCACCTCTGAGTGCATTATCTAGATTAGAAATCCACTATCTGGGGGAGGGAGAGGGAGAGGGAGAGGGACAGGGAGAGAGAGAAAAGAGAGAGCTGAAAACATGAACCGTTTTTCTAAACACTTATCCTTCAGAACTTCTACTTTTTAATCTGTACTTTACCATTTATCCCACGTTCAAAGTTGAATTCCCTCTGGAAAATGTATGCAACACAAAAGCTTAGTAACTCAGACGCTATAGGAAGAGATCTAAGTAATTCACCTCCTACGAGAGCAAGTAGGTGGCATAGTCAACTCAGCAGTCAGTGGAGCAACCACCAGTAACCAGTTATCCAGCAGTACGTGGGCACAGACACTGCATACATAACAGGCGGCTCTAGTAAACCCAGCATTACAAAGCAAGGCCTCAACCCTCCGAAACACTGACACAGTAAAGGGGTGTATTGAGTGGGTACACAGTATCTCTGAGCCAGCCAACACACAAACATCTCCCTGTGTTTTCCACACATTGTATAACAAAGATAATTATTTTTGGCCTGTCCATGGCTTGGCACCGTGCCATGTAAAATGCCAGGGGCACACATTTCTCCCCTACAATCCATTGTGGTAGGCTGATTTATGAGGTCTTTCAAGCTGCAGCGATTATGTATGGAAGAAGGAGGGGTACGCAGAGCACCAGCATACTCTCTCCTCTCTTTTCCTCTCCGAGCTGAAATGCAATCCTTCAACACTGGAGTGTCTGGTCTGCCTGTGTGTGGTGTGCACACGTGTTTGTGTGCATGTTTGTATGTGTTTGTGTGAGCATGCTTGTGCACATGTTTGTGTGTGTGTGTGTGTGTGTGTGTGTACAGGCTTTGTTAACAGCCACAGCGGAGGCCCTGAGTGCTTAAAGCCCATTCTGCATGGATGGTATATCACATTCATTAAACTCTGGGGAGAAAAAAGACATGGCTCTGAGTTGTTGTTTTTCTCCAGATTTTCTCTCACTTTGCTGTAGAAAACAATAAAAACAGATTGCCGTCTGTTTCTAACATATCACGTCTTCCTTTATTTATTTTGGCCTCTTAAGAAAGTGAAAATTCAAGCTGAGAATGGTTTGTGGATATGAGGTGGCTACATAGATGTCAAGTCTCAATACACTTCCTCTTGTCTGCTCCTTTCCTTCGCTATCTACTCATACGAAGGACAGGCGACGAGGAAAGCAAGTCATTTAAGACTGATGAGATGCACCACTGGTCCGGGTGATTGACCACTGGTCCGGGTGATGCACCACTGGTCCGGTTGATGCCCCCTGGTCAGATTGATGCACCACTGGTCCGGGTGATGCACCACTAGTCTGGGTGATGCCCCCTGTCATTGTTACTTTTCCTCCTTCTCCCCCAGCGACCCAGTATCAACAGTAGAGTTCACAGCCACTGTCTGATCCAAGCTTACATTGTCAGTAGAGTTAATGTGCTTATAGCTGCATTCACATCTGTTTGGGGTCACCTCGTCCTTCACAGGAATGGCAGAGCGCAGCTCTCAGGACATAAAACACAATCAAAGTTAATTAGAGAAGCTACATAGTTTTGGGTAAAAGAGAGTGGAGAGCGGAGAGGCTTAAAAAATAAATAAAACATTTAATAACTCTGACCCTGTTATTAAATGTCCCTTGTCTATTCCTCCGTGAAGGAGTTCTCTTTGTTTTTGTTTTCTGGAATCACTTGCTCTCCACCTCTCTAAATTGAAGTACTTCCTTCTTTCTTTTCCAGAGCATTGTCCTCTCCCACTCCCTCACTCTAACCAGTCTCCTCCCTCTCCTCCCTCTCCCTACTGTCCCCACTCTCCCCAGTCTCCTCCCTCTCCCTACTCTCCCCACTCTCCCTCCTCTCCCCACTCTCCCTACTCTCCTCCCTCCACTCCCTACTCTCCCTCCTCTCCCCACTCTCCCTACTCTCCTCCCTCCTCTCCCTACTCTCCCCACTCTCCCTCCTCTCCCCACTCTCCCTACTCTCCTCCCTCCTCTCCCTCCTCTCCCCACTCTCCCTACTCTCCTCCCTCCTCTCCCCACTCTACCCACTCTCCTCCCTCCTCTCCCACCTCACCCCACTCTCCCTACTCTCCTCCCTCCTCTCCCACCTCTCCCCACTCTCCCTACTCTCCTCCCTCTCCCTACTCTCCCTACTCTCCTCCCTCCTCTCCCCACTCTCCTCCCTCTCCCTACCCTCCCCACTCTCCCTACTCTCCTCCCTCTCCCTACTCTCCTCCCTCTCCCTACTCTCCTCCCTCTCCCTACTCTCCTCCCTCTCCCTACCCTCCCCACTCTCCCTACTCTCCTCCCTCTCCCTACCCTCCCCACTCTCCCTACTCTCCTCCCTCTCCCTACTCTCCTCCCTCCTCTCCCCCCACTCCCTACTCTCCCTACTCTCCTCCCTCCTCTCCCTACTCTCCCTACTCTCCTCCCTCTCCCTACTCTCCTCCCTCTCCCTACTCTCCCTACTCTCCCCCCTCTCCTCCCTCTCCCTACTCTCCCCATTCTCCCCACTCTCCTCCCTCTCCCTACTCTCCTCCCTCTCCTTACTCTCCCTACTCTCCCCCCTCTCCCTACTCTCCCCATTCTCCCCACTCTCCTCCCTCTCCCCACTCTCCTCCCTCTCCCTACTCTCCCCCCTCTCCCTACTCTCCCCATTCTCCCCACTCTACTCCCTCTCCCCACTCTCCTCCCTCTCCCTACTCTCCTCCCTCTCCCCACTCTCCTCCCTCTCCCTACTCTCCTCCCTCTCCCTACTCTCCCTACTCTCCCTACTCTCCCCACTCTCCTCCCTCTCCCTACTCTCCCTACTCTCCCTACTCTCCCTACTCTCCCCACTCTCCTCCCTCTCCCTACTCTCCCTACTCTCCCCACTCTCCTCCCTCTCCCTACTCTCCCTACTCTCCCTACTCTCCCCACTCTCCTCCCTCTCCATACTCTCCCCACTCTCCCTACTCTCCCTACTCTCCCTACTCTCCCTACTCTCCCTACTCTCCCCACTCTCCTCCCTCTCCCCACTCTCCTCCCTCTCCCTACTCTCCTCCCTCCTCTCCCCCCACTCCCTACTCTCCCCACTCTCCTCCCTCTCCCAACTCTCCTCCCTCTCCCCACTCTCCTCCCTCTCCTCCCTCTCCCTACTCTACTCCCTCTCCTCCCTCTCCCCATTCTCCCTACTCTCCTCCCTCTCCCCACTCTCCTCCCTCTCCCTACTCTCCCTACTCTCCCTACTCTCCTCCCTCTCCCTACCCTCCCCACTCTCCCTACTCTACTCCCTCTCCTCCCTCTCCCTACTCTCCCTACTCTCCTCCCTCTCCTCCCTCTCCCCACTCTCCTCCCTCTCCTCCCTCTCCCTACTCTACTCCCTCTCCTCCCTCTCCCCATTCTCCCTACTCTCCTCCCTCTCCCCACTCTCCTCCCTCTCCCCACTCTCCTCCCTCTCCCTACTCTCCCTACTCTCCCCACTCTCCTCCCTCTCCCCACTCTCCTCCCTCTCCCTACTCTCCTCCCTCTCCCCACTCTCCTCCCTCTCCCTACTCTCCTCCCTCTCCCCACTCTCCTCCCTCTCCCCACTCTCCTCCCTCTCCCTACTCTCCCTACTCTCCTCCCTCTCCCTACTCTCCCTACTCTCCCCACTCTCCTCCCTCTCCCCACTCTCCTCCCTCTCCCTACTCTCCTCCCTCTCCCCACTCTCCTCCCTCTCCCTACTCTCCTCCCTCTCCCCACTCTCCTCCCTCTCCCTACTCTCCCTACTCTCCTCCCTCTCCCTACTCTCCCTACTCTCCCCACTCTCCTCCCTCTCCCTACTCTCCTCCCTCTCCCCACTCTCCTCCCTCTCCCTACTCTCCTCCCTCTCCCCACTCTCCTCCCTCTCCCCACTCTCCTCCCTCTCCCCACTCTCCTCCCTCTCCCCACTCTCCTCCCTCTCCCCACTCTCCTCCCTCTCCCTACTCTCCCTACTCTCCTCCCTCTCCCCACTCTCCTCCCTCTCCCCACTCTCCTCCCTCTCCCTACTCTCCCCACTCTCCTCCCTCTCCCTACTCTCCCTACTCTCCTCCCTCTCCCTACTCTCCCTACTCTCCCCACTCTCCTCCCTCTCCCTACTCTCCTCCCTCTCCCCACTCTCCTCCCTCTCCCTACTCTCCTCCCTCTCCCTACTCTCCTCCCTCTCCCCACTCTCCTCCCTCTCCCTACTCTCCTCCCTCTCCCCACTCTCCTCCCTCTCCCCACTCTCCTCCCTCTCCCTACTCTCCCTACTCTCCTCCCTCTCCCTACTCTCCTCCCTCTCCCTACTCTCCCTACTCTCCCTACTCTCCTCCCTCTCCCTACTCTCCTCCCTCTCCCTACTCTCCTCCCTCTCCCTACTCTCCTCACTCCTCTCCCCCCACTCCCTACTCTCCCCACTCTCCTCCCTCTCCCTACTCTCCCTACTCTCCCTACTCTCCCTACTCTCCCTCCCTCTCCCTACTCTCCCTACTCCCTCCCTCCCTACTCTCCCTACTCTCCTCCCTACTCTCCCTACTCTCCCTACTCTCCCCACTCTCCTCCCCTCTCCCTACTCTCCCTACTCTCCTCCCTCTCCTACTCTCCCTACTCTCCTCCCTCTCCCTACTCTCCCTACTCTCCTACTCTCCCACTCTCCTCCCTCTCCCTACTCTCCCTACTCTCCTCCTCTCCCTACTCTCCCTACTCTCCTCCCTCTCCCTACTCTCCCTACTCCCTCCCTCTCCCTACTCTCCCTACTCTCCCTACTCTCCCCACTCTCCTCCCTCTCCCTACTCTCCTCCCTCTCCCTACTCTCCCTACTCTCCCTACTCTCCCCTACTCTCCCTACTCTCCCCACTCTCCTCCCACTCCCTACTCTCCTCCCTCTCCCTACCCTCCTCCCTCCTCTCCCCCCACTCCCTACTCTCCCCACTCTCCCTACTCTCCCTACTCTCCTCCCTCTCCCTACCCTCCTCCCTCCTCTCCCCCACTCCCTACTCTCCCACTCTCCCTACTCCTCCACTCTCCCTACTCTCCCTACTCTCCTCCCTCTCCCTACCCTCCTCCCTCCTCTCCCCACTCTCCCTACTCTCCTCCCTCTCCCTACCTCTCCCACTCTCCCTACTCTACTCCCTCTCTCCCTCTCCCTACTCTCCCTACTCTCCTCCCTCTCCTCCTCTCTCCCCACTCTCCTCCCTCTCCTCCCTCTCTCCCTACTCTACTCCCTCTCCTCCCTCTCCCTACTCTCCCTACTCTCCCCCACTCTCCTCCCTCTCCCTACTCTCCCTACTCTCCCTACTCTCCCACTCTCCTCCCTCTCCCTACCCTCCTCCCTCCTCTCCCCCCACTCCCTACTCTCCCCACTCTCCCTACTCTCCCTACTCTCCCTACTCTCCTCCCTCTCCCTACCCTCCTCCCTCCTCTCCCCCCACTCCCTACTCTCCTCCCTCTCCCTACCCTCCCCACTCTCCCTACTCTCCTCCTCTCTCCTCCCTCTCCCTACTCTCCCTACTCTCCTCCCTCTCCTACTCTCCCTACTCTCCCCACTCTCCTCCCTCTCCCTACTCTCCTCCCTCTCCCTACCCTCCCCACTCTCCCTACTCTACTCCCTCTCCTCCCTCTCCCCTACTCTCCTCACTCTCCTCCTCTCCTACTCTCCCTACTCTCCCCACTCTCCTCCCTCTCCCTACTCTCCCTACTCTCCCTACTCTCCCCACTCTCCTCCCCTCTCCCTACTCTCCCTACTCTCCCTACTCTCCTCCCTCTCCCTACCCTCCCCACTCTCCCTACTCTACTCCTCTCCTCCCTCTCCCCTACTCTCCCTACTCTCCTCCCTCTCCTCCTCTCCCCACTCTCCTCCTCTCCTCCCTCTCCCACTCTACTCCCTCTCCTCCTCTCCCTTCTCCCTACTCTCCTCCCTCTCCCCACTCTCCTCCCTCTCCCCACTCTCCTCCCTCTCCCTACTCTCCCCACTCTCCTCCCTCTCCTACTCTCCCCACTCTCCTCCCTCCCCACTCTCCTCCCTCTCCCTACTCTCCTCCCTCTCCCCACTCTCCTCCCTCTCCCTACTCTCCCTACTCTCCTCCCTCTCCCTACTCTCCCTACTCTCCCCACTCTCCTCCCTCTCCCCACTCTCCTCCCTCTCCCCACTCTCCTCCCTCTCCCCACTCTCCTCCCCTCTCCCCACTCTCCTCCCTCTCCCCACTCTCCTCCCTCTCCCTACTCTCCTCCCTCTCCCCACTCTCCTCCCTCTCCCCACTCTCCTCCCTCTCCCTACTCTCCCTACTCTCCTCCCTCTCCCTACTCTCCCCACTCTCCTCCCTCTCCCTACTCTCCTCCCCTCTCCCACTCTCCTCCCTCTCCCCACTCTCCTCCCTCTCCCTACTCTCCCTACTCTCCTCCCTCTCCCTACCCTCCCCACTCTCCCTACTCTACTCCCTCTCCTCCCTCTCCCTACTCTCCCTACTCTCCTCCCTCTCCTCCCTCTCCCCACTCTCCCTCCCCTCTCCCTCCCTCTCCCTACTCTCCCTCTCTCCTCCCTCTCCCTACTCTCCCTACTCTCCCCACTCTCCTCCCTCTCCCTACTCTCCCTACTCTCCCTACTCTCCTCCCTCTCCCTACCCTCCTCCACTCTCCCTACTCTACTCCCTCTCCTCCCTCTCCCTACTCTCCCTACTCTCCTCCCTCTCCTCCCTCTCCCCACTCTCCTCCCTCTCCTCCCTCTCCCTACTCTACTCCCTCTCCTCCCTCTCCCATTCTCCCCACTCTCCTCCCTCTCCCTACTCTCCCTACTCTCCCCACTCTCCTCCCTCTCCCTACTCTCCCTACTCTCCTCCCTCTCCCCACTCTCCTCCCTCTCCCTACTCTCCCTACTCTCCTCCCTCTCCCTACTCTCCTCCCTCTCCCTACTCTCCTCCCTCTCCCTACCTCTCCTCCCTCCTCTCCCCCCACTCCCTACTCTCCCCACTCTCCTCCCTCTCCCTACTCTACTCCCTCTCCTCCCTCTCCCTACTCTCCCTACTCTCCTCCCTCTCCCCACTCTCCTCCCTCTCCCTACTCTCCTCCCTCTCCCTACTCTCCTCCCTCTCCCTACCCTCCTCCCTCCTCTCCCCCCACTCCCTACTCTCCCCACTCTCCTCCCTCTCCCTACTCTCCTCCCTCCTCTCCCCCACTCCTACTCTCCCTACTCTCCCCACTCTCCTCCCTCTCCCTACTCTCCTCCCTCCTCTCCCCCTCTCCCTACTCTCCCTACTCTCCCCACTCTCCTCCCTCTCCCTACTCTCCCTACTCTCCTCCCTCTCCCTACTCTCCCTACTCTCCCTACTCTCCTACTCTCCCCACTCTCCTCCCTCCTACTCTCCCTACTCTCCTCCCTCTCCCTCTCCTACTCTCCCACTCTCCTCCCTCTCCCTACTCTCCCCACTCTCCTCCCTCTCCCTACTCTCCTCCCTCTCCCTACTCTCCCTACTCTCTCCTCCCTCTCCCTACTCTCCCTACTCTCCTCCCTCTCCCTACTCTCCTCCCTCTCCCTACTCTCCTCCCTCTCCCTACTCTCCTCCCTCTCCCTACTCTCCCCACTCTCCTCCTCTCTCCCTACTCTCCCCACTCTCCTCCCTCTCCCTACTCTCCCCACTCTCCTCCCTCTCCCTACTCTCCCTACTCTCCTCCCTCTCCCTACTCTCCCTACTCTCCTCCCTCTCCCTATCCCTCTCTCCTCCCTCTCCCTACTCTCCTCCCTCTCCCTACTCTCCTCCCTCTCCCTACTCTCCCCACTCTCCTCCCTCTCCCTACTCTCCCCACTCTCCTCCCTCTCCCTACTCTCCCCACTCTCCTCCCTCTCCCTACTCTCCTCCCTCTCCCTACTCTCCCTACTCTCCTCCCTCTCCCTACTCTCCCTACTCTCCCCACTCTCCTCCCTCTCCCTACTCTCCCTACTCTCCTCCCTCTCCCTACTCTCCCTACTCTCCCTACTCTCCTCCCTCTCCCTACTCTCCCCACTCTCCTCCCTCTCCCTACTCTCCTACTCTCCCTACTCTCCCTACTCTCCCTACTCTCCCCACTCTCCTCCCTCTCCCTACTCTCCTCCCTACTCTCCTCCCTCTCCCTACTCTCCTCCCTCCTCTCCCCCCACTCCCTACTCTCCTCCCTCTCCCTACTCTCCCCACTCTCCTCCCTCTCCCCACTCTCCTCCCTCTCCCTACTCTCCCTACTCTCCCTACTCTCCCTACTCTCCCTACTCTCCCCACTCTCCTCCCTCTCCCTACTCTCCTCCCTACTCTCCTCCCTCTCCCTACTCTCCTCCCTCCTCTCCCCCCACTCCCTACTCTCCTCCCTCTCCCTACTCTCCCTACTCTCTCCCACTCTCCTCCCTCTCCCTACTCTCCCCACTCTCCTACTCTCCTCCCTCTCCTCCCTCTCCCTACTCTCCTCCCTCTCCCCACTCTCCTCCCCTCTCCCCACTCTCCTCCCTCTCCCTACTCTCCCTACTCTCCCTACTCTCCTCCCTCTCCCTACCCTCCTCCCTCCTCTCTCCCCCACTCCCTACTCTCCCCACTCTCCTCCCTCTCCCTACTCTCCCTACTCTCCTCCCTCTCCCTACTCTCCTACTCTCCCTACTCTCCCTACTCTCCCTACTCTCCCTACTCTCCCTACTCTCCCTACTCTCCTCCCTCTCCCCACTCTCCTCCCTCTCCCTACCTCCCCACTCTCCTCCCTCTCCCTACTCTCCTCCCTCTCCCTACTCTCCCTACTCTCCCTACTCTCCTCCCTCTCCCTACTCTCCCCTCTCCCTACTCTCCTCCCTCTCCCTACTCCTCCTCCCTCCTCTCCCCCCACTCCCTACTCTCCCCACTCTCCTCCCTCTCCCTACTCTCCCTACTCTCCTCCCTCTCCCTACTCTCCCTACTCTCCTCCCTCTCCCTACTCTCCCTACTCTCCCTACTCTCCCTACTCTCCCTACTCTCCTCCCTCCTCTCCCCCCACTCCCTACTCTCCTCCCTCTCCCTACTCTCCCTACTCTCCCCACTCTCCTCCCTCTCCCTACTCTCCTCCTCCCTCTCCTCCCTCTCCCTACTCTCCTCCCTCTCCCTACTCTCCCTACTCTCCCCCCTCTCCCTACTCTCCCCACTCTCCTCCCTCTCCCTACTCTCCTCCCTCCTCTCCCCCCACTCCCTACTCTCCTCCCTCTCCCTACTCTCCCTACTCTCCCCACTCTCCTCCCTCTCCCTACTCTCCTCCTCCCTCTCCTCCCTCTCCCTACTCTCCTCCCTCTCCCTACTCTCCCTACTCCTCCCCCTCTCCCTACTCTCCCCACTCTCCTCCCTCTCCTCCCTCTTCCCTACTCTCCTCCTCTCCCACTCTCCTCCCTCTCCCAACTCTCCTCCCTCTCCCTACTCTCCCTACTCTCCCTACTCTCCTACTCTCCCTACTCTCCCTACTCTCCCCATTCTCCTCCTCTCCCCACTCTCCTCCCTCTCCCTACTCTCCCTACTCTCCCCATTCTCCTCCCTCTCCCCACTCTCCTCCCTCTCCCTACTCTCCCCACTCTCCCTACTCTCCCTACTCTCCCTACTCTCCCCATTCTCCTCCCTCTCCCCACTCTCCTCCCTCTCCCTACTCTCCCTACTCTCCCTACTCTCCCTACTCTCCCTACTCTCCCCACTCTCCTCCCTCTCCCCACTCTCCTCCCTCTCCCTACTCTCCCTACTCTCCCCACTCTCCTCCCTCTCCTCCCTCTCCCTACTCTACTCCCTCTCCTCCCTCTCCCCACTCTCCCCACTCTCCTCCCTCTCCTCCCTCTCCCTACTCTACTCCCTCTCCTCCCTCTCCCTACTCTCCTCCCTCTCCTCCCTCTCCTCCCTCTCCCTACTCTACTCCCTCTCCTCCCTCTCCCCACTCTCCCCACTCTCCTCCCTCTCCTCCCTCTCCCTACTCTACTCCCTCTCCCTACTCTCCTCCCTCTCCTCCCTCTCCCTACTCTACTCCCTCTCCTCCCTCTCCCTACTCTACTCCCTCTCCCTACTCTACTCCCTCTCCTCCCTCTCCCCACTCTCCTCCCTCTCCTCCCTCTCCCTACTCTCCTCCCTCTACTCCCTCTCCCCACTCTTCCTCCGCTTAGTTGAACTTCTCTAATTCTGGGCCAAGTTTGTTCCCTTTCTCCTCTGTTTACAAAACACAGCCCTAGTGTTTTATTTGTGTTGAATGGCTTCCAAAGTCAGTGGGGGTGTTCAGCTCAGCAGCACAAATTAAAACGAATGTGCCTGCAGTCAGGTAAGGCCAATAACAGCAGGAAAGTACAATTAAAGCTTATTTACTGCATTTCTACACACTTTAAAAACTCTGAAATGCAACTTGGAGAACAGCAAAAAATAAGCTAAATTGACTCCAGACGTTATTACCTTGTTGCTGTAGCTTCATTTACAGTGCATTGGGAAAGTTTTCAGACCCCTTGATTTTTTCCACATTTTGTTACGTTACAGCCTTATTCTAAAATGTATTCAATTTATTTTTTCCCTCATCAATGTACACACAATACCCCATAATGACAAAGTGAAAAAAGGTTTTTAGAAATGTTTGCAAATGTATTAAAAATAAAAACAGAAATACCTTATTTACATAAGTATTCAGACCCTTTGCTATGAGACTCGAAATTGAGCTCAGGTGCATCCTGTTTCCATTGGTCATCGTTGAGATGTTTCTACAACTTGATTGGAGTCCACCTGTGGTAGAAACACTGCTATGCACTGCTAACTCTAGTTTAGTTTAACGTCAAGTCAAACAGCAGTTACAGTACCTAGCCCAAGCCATCTACTACAGTACCTAGCCCAAGCCATCTACTACAGTACCTAGCCCAAGCCATCTACTACAGTACCTAGCCCAAGCCATCTACCCCCCCCCACACACATATTTCATGGGTGACTGCTTTTCCTTTCAAATCCTTCCTAAACCATATAATAGAGAACATTCTTAATTGCAAATAAAACTTCCAAGCATCTAAGCAGGGAAGAGCCTGATAGCTTTAGCTTGAATTAAGTACTTTAGATTTTTTTCCTAACAGCATCCCTCCTTCCTTCTCCTCTCCTTCCCTAGCCAATAGTTTGCCTCCTTATTTTCCTTCCCCCTCTCATCCCCCTCCACATATCCCCCCTCATCCCCTCCTTCCTTCTCTGCCTCGCTCCATAAGAAAATAAGTCTCTGAGCACAGGTGGACCAGGTCGTGACGAGTATGCATGAGCGTGAGAGTGAAGAGTGACATGGAGCGGAGGGGAATAAAAGAAAATGGAGACATAGAGAAAGGAAGAGAAGTGTGAGTGAAAGAGAGAGAGAGAGAGAGAGAGAGAGAGAGAGAGAGAGAGAGAGAGAGAGGAGGGAAAGGCTGAGTAGTTGAAAGGATATTCTCTGACCTTGCCTGTGCGTTTGTGTTTGTGTTTGTGAGGGAAGGAAAATCGATAGGTAATGGAGTCTGGGTGAAAGCAAGGAGGGCAGGCAGAGACAGAGGCAGTCTGCTAGGAGGTTGGGAGATCAAACTAATCAATCTGGCCCCTTCAGAGTCCTGGCCCAGTCTGACGCTGTACAATACAATAAACATCTGAGGGATAACAAAGTACAGTAAATTGGCCCTAAAGAGCAACCTTCAGCCTTGCTCTCTCTTGGCCCTGAAACGTTAATGTAACGCTTCGATCATGACCAGGCCAGCAACGTTCAGGCGATATTACCAACATGTGTAGAAGAGGAGCAGTGACTCCCGGACACTGTATGTCTTTGCAATTATTGAACATTTCAATGTTTCGATCAGTCTACGTCATAAACTGCCACGGCACTATGTGCAACCTTCTGTCAAGAAAAGCAACCTTCTGTCAAGAAAAGCTACCTTCTGTCAAGAAAAGAAACCTTCTGTCAAGAAAAGCAACCTTCTGTCAAGAAAAGTGTGCAATATGAAATATAAAAGCAACTCGTTAAATGATAGGGCGGCAGGTAGCCTAGCGGTTAGAGCATTGGGCCAGTAACCAAAAGGTCGCAGGTTACTGGCCCAATAAAGTACCTATCTATCTATCTATCTATCTATCTATCTATCTATCTATCTATCTATCTATCTATCTATCTATCTATCTATCTATCTATCTATCTATCTATCTATCTATCTATCTATCTATCTATCTATCTGAATACCCGATCCGACAAGGTGAAAAACCTGTCGATGTGTCCTTGAGTAAGGCACTTAATCCTAATTTGCTCCAGGGGCTGACACTGTAGGTAGGCTGTCAATAAGAATTTGTTCTTAACTGACTTGCCTGGTTAAATAAAAATGCATCTTCCTTTAGAAAGCTGGCTTTGTTAATGAATGGGAAGCCAGATGGGGATACATACAGGCTACATGGAGTAGATCTTGCCGGTAACGACTCTGTTGCAATTTTCATCTCCTAATAGCCTTGTTTCAAGTCAGTGCGTCCAACAATGTGTGCTCGACAACGGCACGGCAGCATTTCTGCTCGACAACGGCACGGCAGCATTTCTGCTCGACAACGGCACGGCAGCATTTCTGCTCGACAACGGCACGGCAGCATTTCTGCTCGACAACGGCACGGCAGCATTTCTGCTCGACAACGGCAATTCTTTTGTATATTTCCCTTCCTCCCTCCGTTTTGTGGGACTGTCTGAGGGGCAGGGAGGGAGTTTAATCTCAAATTGAAAGAGGGAGAAACAGAGAGGGAAGGAGAGCGAGAGAGAAATAAATAAAGAGAGAGAGGAAAAAAAGGAAGAAATAAAGAGAGAGAGAGAAAGTGAGAAAAGAGAGAGGAAGAAAGAAAGATGGCCAGGCCTTAATCAATATTTCATCCTAGTCTGTGGTATTAATTACAGAAGCCCATTGATCAGTCATCCATTAAGCGTCTGGGCTGCACCAGACACCGACCCATTATGCTTCTCACAACTCTCCTCTCCTCTCCTCTCCTCTCCTCTCCTCTCCTCTCCTCTCCTCTCCTCTCCTATGTTCTTCTATTCTCTCATTTCCTTTCCTGCTCTTGGTTCTTATTCTCTCGTGATGTATTCTTGGTGATCAATATCTATAATAATAGAAAGGTGTTCCTTTAATGTTGAAATAGAGTCTCCTCTCCTCTGTGGTGTGCAAAAAGTGTGTCTGAGACAGCTGTAACAACAGAAATAAAGCCACACACACTCTGTAAGCCCCACAATCCTCTCTGGCCTCTCCTCCATGACACAGACTGCTCATAAGCGCCACACTCCTACTGGCCCAGGAAAGACATGGAGGGGCCAAGGGAGAGATGCAGCGAAACAAAGAGAGAAAAAGAGAGAGAAACAAGCACGTTGCAGACATGTTGTACGCACGTTGTACACACACACACACACACACACACACACACACACACACACACACACACACACACACACACACACACACACACACACACACACACACACACACACACACACACACACACACACACACACACACACACACAGGCATTGTGTTGGAGCTGAAAGGATCATGGCCAAACACAACCAGTCGGAGATGGATTCCTGCATAGAGAGGGCAAGGCCTTCCCCTCTGGGATTTACTGAAGCCACTAATTTATTTACACCACCTACTACTTTTTTGCCTCTATATATTCCCCTCCCTCCCTCCCATGTAAGTACACACCCTGGAAAGTTCTCTATTTTTTTGTTTTACATATTTGGACAGATTAATATGAATTTTTCAGTTCAACACTATTGACAGATAAAGGTTACCCAAATGAACAAATCACACACAAAAAAAAAAACTTTGAAAATGTTATGCAATTAAAATAAACAAAAATCAGTTGTGTCTTGATAATCTTTTTTGAGAGCAGAGGCTTCTTCCTTCCTGACCTCCCATGTAGGCCAAGTTTGTGCAGTCTCTTTCTGACAGTGTACCCATGCAATTCGACATTGATTTTGGCAAGAGAGGCCTGTAGATCCCTTGATGTTACCCTGGGGTTCTTAGAGACTTCTATGAGCATCTTTCGGTCACCTCTTGGGCTGACTTTGGTGGGACAACCAGTCCTAGGTAGTTAGCCAGTGGTCTGGAATTTTTGTCTGACAGTGGAATGATGTTCTTTGAATTGCTTGGAAATGGAATGATACACTTTGAATTGCTTGGAAATGAATTTGTAAACCCTCCCAGACTCATGGGCATCAATAATCTTCTCAGGGCCTCGGCTAGATCTTTTGATCTTTTGATCTATGGTTAAGACCAAACCAGACCAATGTTCTTATCTTAAGTTTCTCTCTAATGTTTTTTAATCACTTGTTTTATGTACACCTAATTCTAATTTTAGCCATTTTATGTGATGGTAAAGGTAGGGGTGTACTAACGTTTTCCACACAAGGAAAAAGTATTTTTGTTTATTTTAATTGCATAACATTTTTTATTTTTTTTGAGATTTGTTAAATTGGGTAACCTTTATCTGTCAATAGTGTTGAAGTGAAGATTACGTATCCATCTGTCCAAATATGTAAAAGAAAACAAAAGATAACTTTCCAGCGGGTGTACTTACTTTTTTTTACTGTATACCCATTTTTCTTCTCTCACCCTCCTCCTTCTCTCCCACCTCTCCTCCCCTACTTGCCCCCTTCACTGGATTTGGAATACAGTAAAACAATAACTTACATGTGTAATGTAATAAGATATTTCAAGGGTATGTTTTCTTTCCATGCATTGAGAAGAGAAAGAAGCAAACTGAAATATTAGATTATATTTTCTGTGTGCTGTAGATGTTGAATGCTATTTTAAAATGAGTGGCAGTATTTACATGACTCTGGCTGACCTTGAATCAGAGAGGAGATAGAAAACAAACAGAGAGAGAGAGAGAGAGAGAGAGGATGTTATGTTTCCCATGCCAATAAAGCCCCTTGAATTGAATTGAATTGAATTGAACTGAATTGAATTGAGGAGTGCCCTCAGCCCTATCAGGAAGAACAGATGCAGTTAGAGGGAAAGAGAAACCTGAGAGACAGCAGAGAAGCAGAGATAAATCAGAGAGACACCAGAGAAATGCAGGCCAGGTTTGTATGACTCTCTGAGATGATCTTTTCAACTGGTTGTAATGGGGATAGAATAGCCTGGGCAACATATGCACCACATTTCCTTTTTTATGATCAAGGGGTGTGTGTTTGTGTAACTATGTGTGATCTATCATAGTATCGGAGGTGTGTGTACTACAAGTAGGTGGATGTGTTCACTTGTGACTTTGTTTGTGTGTGTGTGTGTGTGTGTGTGTGTATGTACAGCGGGTGAAATAAGTATTGAACGTCACCATTTTTCTCAGTAAATATATTTCCAAAGGTGCTATTGACATTACATTTTCACCAGATGTTGGTAACAACCCAAGTAATCCATACATACAAAGAAACCAACACAAATAAGTTCAGAAATTAAGTTATGTGTAATAATGTGAAATGACACAGGGAAAATGTATTGAACACACTTACTGATATTTATTTAATACTTTGTACAAAAGCCTTTGTTGGTAATGACAGCTACAAGACACCTCCTGTATGGAAAAACTAGTCGCATGCATTGCTCTGGTGTGATTTTGGCCCATTCCTCCACACAAACAGTCTTCAAATCTTGAAGGTTCCGTGGGCCTCTTCTATGAATCTTGATCTTCAGTTCTTTCCATAGATTTTCAATGGGATATAAGTCAGGTGATTGGCTGGGCCATTCTAGCAGCTTTATTTTCTTTCTTTGAAACCAATTGAGAGTTTCCTTGGCTGTGTGTTTGCGATCATTGTCTTGCTGAAATGTCCACCCTCGTTTCATCTTCATCATCCTGGTAGATGGCAGCAGATTTTTGTCAAGAATGTCTCAGTAAATTTGCCCATTCATCCTTCCTTCAATTATGTGAAGTTTGCCAGTACCATTTGCTGAAAAGCAGCCCCACACCATGATGTTCACACCTCCAAACTTCACTGTTGGTATGGTGTTTTTAGGGTGATGTGCAATGCCATTTCTCCTCCAAACATGGTGTGTATTATGACATCCAAACAGTTCAAATTTGCTCTCATCTGACCACACTATATTCTCCCAGTATTTCACTGGCTTTTCCAAATGTTGTGCAGCAAACTTTAAACGAGCTTCAACATGCTTTTTTTCAGCAATGGAGTCTTGCGTGGTGAGCGTGCATACAGGCCATGGCGGTGGAGTGCATTACTTACTGTTTTCTTTGAGACAACAGTACCTGCTAATTGCAGGTCTTTTTGATAGATAGATAGATAGATAGATAGATAGATAGATAGATAGATAGATAGATAGATAGATAGATAGATAGATAGATAGATAGATAGATAGATAGATAGATAGATAGATAGATAGATAGATAGATAGATAGATAGATAGATAGATAGATAGATAGATAGATAGATAGATAGATAGATAGATAGATAGATAGATAGATAGATAGGTAGGTAGGTACTTTATTGATCCCCCGGGGGGGAAATTTCATTGTCAAGCAGCTACAACAAAACACAGGGCAGGTTCAAAATGCCACAACAAAAGTACACAAAAGACAGATACACAGTACATGATACATAGAGCGGCAGTATGAAAAAGTATAGAAATACAAGATATCTGGAGTGCAAAAAAATAAAAGCTATAAAAGAGACATTGCATAGTATGGGTGGTTGGCTGAATATGTACACTATACATTGGTGGATGTTGGATGGTTAACTATACTATACAGGTTGATGGCAGAGAAATACTTCAGTAGCTAAAAATGCGTATGATATGAGCGAGGGTAATAATGGTTTACTTAATAGACAGACTGGGTAAATGAACAGGTAAGTGAACATTTTGCATGGTTAAATTAAGCTCTCCACAAGTGGTCCTTGGCTCTTGGACAACTCTTCTGATTATTCTTTTCACTCCTCTGTCAGAAATCTTGCGAGGAGCACCTGGTCGAGGCAAATTTATGGTGAAATTATTGTCTTTCCACTTCCGTATTATGGCCCCAACAGTGCTCACTGCAACATTCAGAAGCTTAGAAATGCGCCTATAACCAATGCCATCATTATGTTTTGCAACAATTAGGTTGCGAAGGTCTTGAGACAGCTCTTTGCTTTTACCCATCATGAGATGTGTCTTGTGTGACACCTTGGCAATGAGACCTTTTTGTAGGCCATCAGTTGGGACTGAACCAGCTGATATTAATTTGCACTGACAGGGGGCTGGATTGCTTTTTAATTACTGATAGTTTTCAGCTGTTGTCTTGGCTTTCCATGCCTTTTTGCACCTCCCTTTCTTCATGTGTTCAATACTTTTTCCCTGTGTCATTTCACATTATTACACATAACTTAATTTCTGAACTTATTTGTTTTGGTTTCTTTGTATGTATGGATTACTTGGGTTGTTACCAACATCTGGTGAAAATGTCATGTCAATTGCAACTTTGGAAATATATTTACTGAGAAAAATGGTGACGTGTTCAATACTAATTTCACCCGCTGTATATATTTGTGAGTGTGTGGTTGTGTGTGTGAGCTATGTGTCAAGAGCTACGTCATCACGCAACCGACATCAACAGAGCACGCAACAGAACAGAGTACAGCCTACACTCGGTTTGTTGTTTTTATGAAATAAAATAACACCAAGGGTTTACAATGTAGAAAATAGTCAAAATAAACAAAAAACCCTGGAATGAGAAGGTGTATCTAAACATTTGACTCGTACTGTAGGTTTTAGCGACCTTCGTTTTAGGTGATCTGAGGAACTGAGGGATGACTACAATTTTTTTTTAAAGACCTTCACTAGCACAGGGAAGAGAATAATTATCTCTGGCTCCTCCTGTGCTACCGAAGGGGTTCGGAAAGTTTCAGTCAACTCTTTGCCATAAAGAAGTACCTGAAGAAACTTTGCAATGACAGGAATGTCTCTTTTTGTGACATCTTTGTTTTGTGTGGGAGCAACCAGCACTTTTTAAAAGACAAGCGATTCACCCTAACAGCAGGGATTCCAGGATTATTTCAAGCAACATTACAAACTGTTTTAGAGACTGATAGACACGTTCTGGTAGTGCTCCAGTTCTCCTGTCAGAATAAACAACAGAGGACTTGGAAACCATTAAAACTCCTATAGAAATGGCACTATGGTTATTGTGAGTAACCTCATGTACATTCCTTTAACTCTGCATTCTAGTGAGTTTAAACAAACTGTCATCTCCTACCATTCTGAAAGATTGGAGACTGTCAGACAACATGGTTGTAGTGTTAATAATTTGGTGGTTATTCCATTGGTTACCTCTAGGCAGATGCCCCAGGGGAAGAGTGGCCCAGAGTCACTTAATATGACACTTTTAAATGTTAGAGCAATCACTAGTAAAACCTTTCTCAAGAATGACCTCATTACTGAGCGCAAAGTTGATTGCATGTTTCTCACTGAAACATGGCTGTCTTCAGACTGTATTGAATTGTATTCAATATTGACTGTATTGAAGCCCCTACGCCGAACTACAGCTTTTCATACTCTATTAGAAAAGGGAACAGCCTCTATTTTTAATAACGCTCTCAGCTGTAAGGACATTTCATTTAGCAACTTTGGGTCTTTTGAGCATCATGCAATACTGTTTAAATGTCAGCCACCAGTACTGGCCATAACCCTGTTTCGCGCACCAAAGCACCGCCCTACTTTCTTTACTGATTTCTCTGAACTATTGTCAATTGTCCTTGAGAACTATGATAAAATCATTGTGTTGGGTGATTTAAATTTTCATGTTGACAAATAGACAGAGACAGAGAGTCATTGCATTTCTGAACGCATTATTAAGAAACACTATCTTACCTCTGAAGTTGCTAAAGATTTTATTGAGTGTATGAACAATAATCCATCAACTATTTTGCATTCCTCTTGTGATGATTTAGTTGATAAATGTAAAAGCTAATTAAAGGCAACCATTGATGCCATCGCTCCAGTAAAGTTGAGAAAGGCCACATTCAAACGGAGTGTGAGGAAACAAATACATTAAAGACAAATTGAAAGCTGCAGGTCCATTATGATATTCTGAGATAGCAACTTGGCATATATAAAAATGCAACTTAGAAATGCACTTTTATTAATCAGACTAATTCTAGAGTGCTCTTATTAATCATTGATGGCCTGATAATTCCTACCTCCGCAAACCTATGTGAACTGTCCTCCACATCTAAACGTGATGAGTTTGCGGCATATTTCAGAGATAAGATAACAAACATTAGGCTGTGTATCAGTCAAGCAAGACCTGATGAGAAGTTTGATGATATGTGCTCTAGCCTACCACGCAAAGGCACTATGGATGTATTTTCCCTGGAAAGTGATATCACAACTTTAGCCTTCTACTTGCCTTCTTGATCCTATCCCCACCACCTTCTTCAAAACAGTTTTTAATTCTGAAGAAGTGCAAGCTATTGTTAATCACTCCCTGTTCACAGGCACTTCCCCTCTGCACTAAAAACAACTATGGTGAAACCCCTTCTAAAGAAAAGTCATCTAGATTCTTCAGCTCTTAGCAATTTTCGGCAATTCTCTAACCTTCCATTTTAAGCAGAATACTGGAGAAATTGGATTTCAAACACCGACAGCCTTAGTTAAAGTGGTAAATAATCTTAGAGCCAACACAGATGGCAAACAGCTCTCTGTCCTTGTATTCTTGGATTTAAGTGCTGCATTCAACACTGTTCACCATGGTGTCCTTCTAGACAGACTGGAGAGGTGGGTTGGCCTCTCCGGTCCAGTTCTAAATTAGTTTAGGACCTATTTAACCGGTCAAGAGTTGGTGAACATAACCCAGAAAAAAACATATTACATGTGGCGTTCCACAATGTTAGATTTTGGGTCAGGTACTAATCAGTTTATATATGTTACCCCTTGGCAGCGTTATCAGAAAGCACAGCATTGATTTTCACTGCTACGCAGACGATACACAACTTTACATTTCTGTGACATCAGAGGATTTTAGCTCCACGGATAAATTCTGAGTATGTATTAGACTTAATACCTCAAGCTAAATCAAGACAAGACCGAGGTAGTTATTGTTGGAGCCAAAGCACAGAGAGAGAATCTGGCCAGTCAAGTTCTTCCACACCAATCTCGACAAACCATTTCTGTATGGACCTCGCTTTGTGCACGGGGGCATTGTCATGCTGAAACAGGAAAGGGCCTTCCCCAAACTGTTGCAACAAAGTTGAAAGAACAGAATCGTCTAGAATGTAATTGTATGCTGTAGCGTTAAGATTTCCCTTCACTTGAACTAAGGGGCCTTGCCCGAACCATGAAAAACAGCCCAGACCAATATACCTCCTTCACCAAACTTTACAGTTGGCACTATGCATTGGGGCAGGTAGCGTTCTCATGGCCTCCGACAAACCCAGATTCGTCCGTCGGACTCTCATTGCTTCAGAGAGAATCTGGGCGCATATAATTCACAAGCAAAAAGATAAAACACCTGGTAAAAAAAACCTAGGTGTCATTTTAGATTCTGAACTCAATTTCGAATCACACATTAAGAATGTGACCAAAACAGCTTTTTACCACTTGAGGAGCATTGCCAAGGTGTGGCCGTTTCTCTTTCAGGCTGATACAAAGAGGCTCATCCATGCTTTTATTAAAAAAAGACTTAACTACTGTAATGCTCTCCTGTATGGTCTACCCAAAAAAGCCATTGGTCAACTGAAAAACATACAGAATGCTGCAGCACGGGTACTGACCAAGACCAGACGGAGAGCAGACATTTAAGGTCTCTGCACTGGCTGCCTGTGAGTTTAATATTCTATTGGTTATTAAATCAATCCATGATTGTGGACCCCAATACATGTCAGACATGCTTTAAAGTTACGTACCCAGTAGGTCCCTCAGGTCCTCTGGCACTGGCCTTTTAACTATCCCAAAGCCTAGGACCAAGAGGCATGAAGAGGCAGCCTTTAGATACTATGCCCCAGCCTCTGGAACAGCCTGCCAGAGAACCTGAAGGGGGCCGAAACACCTTTTTAGCTTTCCTTAGGGTGCTTTTTAGTCGTTCAGTTTTTATTGTTATTATTTTTATTGTCTTATGTTTGTTGTGCAGTAAATATTTCAGTTTACTTTCATTGTTTTTATTAGTTATTTTTCCTGTAAAGCACATTGTGTTGCATTCCATGTCTGAAATGCGCTGTATAAATTAAGCTTGATTATGTGAATTTATACATTTTCAGTGTATGCATATGCATATGGGTCTCAGTGTGTACAAATCAGTCATTTGCAAGTCCAGTTCAGTCAGCAAGCCAGCGCTCCAGCTCATTCGTTCCCCCTCGGCTACATCATTTCCAAAAACAAATTCTCATTAATGGGACATGGGGGAGATCCCATTGAATATGACCTTTACATTCAGCTCTGCATGAAGACCGCCCACATCAGCGCTAACCGCTGGCTAAGTAGCCCTGTCTTCTGGGGGGTTAGTAGAAAAAAACCAGAGAAATGATTTCCATCCACAAGACAGAGGCAGGTTACTGCACTGCCCGGTACAACGTTCTGGTACAACACAACTGCCATGGCCTCACTTACAAGGGTGATACATGGCCTCACTTACAAGGGTGATACATGGCCTCACTTACAAGGGTGATACATGGCCTCACTTACAAGGGTGATACATGGTAGTAGATGAGGTGAGTTCCCAACGTTCTACCTTCTCTATGAAAAGCACTTAAAGCACCTGGGAAATGTCCAGATAAAATAGCGATTACTATTCAGGACAGAGGTAGGGCAGCTAGATTAAGCTTAAGGCTAATGTAATAACAGGCTAGTCCAGACTTCAACCTCTACAGTAGACATACTGTAGATATGGCCTCACAACTGTTGGCAGCTCATATGACAAGTGACACATAAATGTCCTGTTGCTGCGATGGTAGGAAGGAAGCAACTTTAACGCTATTGGTAGTATTGATAATAAGTGTTATCATGCATAAAGGTAAGCAAGCAGCCTGACAAGAAAGAAGAGATGCAGAAATGGCAGTATGTATACTACTGGTATGGAGGTGGATAAACAGTGAGTACAGGCACAGCTCTAAACCACAGGTTTGTAGTAGAAAACAAAGACACAAAGTTGTTTCAGGCCTCATAGGCATAATAGAAACATCAATGTTTTGAAACTAAACCAAATCAATAGAAGTTAGTAGGCTTATTGTGTAATAAGTACACAATGCAAATTACATTTCAAATAGCTGAGATAGATACACAACATGGCCAAAAGTCAAACATCTCATTCCAATATTCACAGGCATTAATATGGAGTTGGTCCCCCCTCTGCTGCTATAACAGCCTCCACTCTTCTGGGAAGGCTTTCCACTAAATGTTGGAACATTGCTGCAGGGACTTGCTTCCATTCAGCCACAAGAGCATTATTGAGGTCGGGCACTGATGTTGGGAGATTAGGCCTGGCTCGCAGTTGTCGTTCCAATTCATCCCAAAGGTTTTCGATGGGGTTGAGGTCAGGGCTATGTGCAGGCCAGTCAAGTTTTTCCACACCGATCTCAAGAAACAGTTTCTGTATGGACCTCACTTTGTGCACCGGGCATTGTCATGCTGAAACAGGAAAGGGTCTTCCCCAAACTTTTGCCATAAAGTTGGAAGCACAGAATCATCTAGAATGTCATTGCATGCTGTAGCGTTAAGATTTCTAAGGGGCCTAGCCTGAACCATCTTTCCTCCTCCACCAAACTTTACAGTTGACACTATGCATTGGGGCAGGTAGCGTTCTCCTGGCATCCGCCAAACTCAGATTTGTCTGTCAGACTGGTAGATGGTGAAGCGTGATTCATCACTCCAGAGAACGCGTTTCCACTGCTCCAGAGTCCAATGGTGGCGAGCTTAACACCACACCAGCCGACGCTTAGCATTGCGATGTGTGGCTGTATGTGTGTGTGCGTGTCTCAGACTGGGCCGATAAGGAGATAGACAATAACAACTAAATGCTCCCACAACGGAGTAGGGAGAGCTAAAAGGTAATTTTATACCAATGCATTCACTCTGCTTCAGCGTCAATTAGAATAACTTAATGTGAACCCATTCACTTTACTTCAGCATCAATTCAAATGATACAAACGAGTTCCATGGTTGCCATAGCGCCTAGAGGCAGCCATGGCAGTTTACTCCTGCAAAATGATCCATCATTATTTGTTTTTTGATAAGTATAGAACACAGGAATCTAATTTTATCATCAAGATGAAATTAGTTAACATATTTTGCTACTTCTCCAACCTCACCACTCAACTAGCAAATTGTGTTTTGGTTGAAATAACAGACTAGCTAGATCTTCCTAGATCCTCATCTCATCTACCATCTACTGGACCAAAGGCTGTACCAAAAGATTCAGAAATGGCACCAACCTTTATTCAGGATTCCTCAGAAGATTTGCACAGATTAAAACATGTTTTTATTGTATTTTTTATTTTATCATCATTATTATTATTTTTGGACTATGTAGAGCTTTGACATAACACTAATGAAGAGCGCTATACAAATTAAATGTATTATTATTTATTTATTACTGCACATTAGCATCAGTGCAGTGATGAGGTGAAAACACCTGACAGAGCAGAGAGCTGTCTGAAGAACCAAGTCTAACCTAACCTAACCTAACCTGTTAAGTGATGGAAGTGAAGGGGATGGCTTGGATGATTACAGAGACCTCAGGCTGAGAAAGGAGAGGAGGAGAGGAGGGAGGAGAAGTCTGACCCAAAAAGTTGTACTGAAATAAACAAGACATATCGGGCTGAGAGTGAGTGAGAGAGAGAATGAGATGGAGAGAAAGAGAGAGTGAGACAGAGACAGGCAGAGAGAGGCAGACAAAAGAGTGATGCAGACAGAGAGAAAGAGGCAAACTTTGAGTTGTCTGGTGACTCCCTGAGCTGCCACAGCAAACAGCAAACAGTCAGAGTGTTGGTGACGGGACAGAAGGAGAGGACAAGGGGAAAGGAAGTGTGTGTGTGTGTGTATGTGTGTAGTGTTATAAGTGTTAGGAAGTTGTGTAAACTGGGGCTGAGTGACATGTACATTTCCCCAGAGGCGGCTAAAAGTCTCAGGAGCGGGACAGGGGTGAGGGGCGAGGGTTGAAGGCTAGGGCTGTTGCGGTGATCGTATTACCACCACAATGGAGGTCACAAGTCATGAATGCAGTCAAATTCCATGTGACCGTTTAGTCACGGTAATTAGGCTTCTCCAAGCTCTGGTACTCAGCACTCTATTGTCCCTCTAATCACGTTCGAAAATCTAATCAAACACTTCATGGGGGCCCGAGAATTGCGTGAGAAAACAGAGTTATGGCCTCTACTAAAAAGAGGAGGATCCCATCAGCTAGGCCTACTATATTTATTTCTCAACTTTCCTAACAATAAGAATATTGCTAATAAGCACACTGCTTATCTCTACAACAGGAGTATAGCCTACCAGGCTTGCATGAAAATGAACCACAGGAAAAGCGTCCTCCATTCACTATTTAAGTGTAGAGATGACATTTCCTGTTTCGAGACAGGTGCACGATAATGGTCCATTCTAAATCAAAACGAATGTCACACGTACTGTATATTATTTAGTATATGTAAAGACAAGATTAAATCAAGAATAGTCTGATGCGTGACAATATTACCCTTTCATTTGTGAATTAGATATATTATCACTTGTGAATGATGCCCAGCATAAGTCAAGAAATAATGCCTTTTTTGTGACTTTTTCTAATCATAGTCACACATCTCATGTAGCCTAGCCCATAGGCCTAACAGTGCCCTCCACTAATATTGGCACCCTTGGTAAATATGAGCAAAACGGGCAGTGAAGTTTTTCCTCTTGGTCTTTCAATCCAAATATTGACACAAATCAAACCTTTAATACGTATTTATGTGAGAATAGCGTCCCGTGTCCGATAAAGACTATTCCTTTGTCTAGCTCCTAACCCCCCCCCCTTTCCTCTCTGAATCTATCATGTTATAACCAAACTGTCATTGTTTTGTTTAGTCCACTAGGGATGGTATTTACTGTATAATGTTAGTATGTATTGTATATTCTGTAATTGTTTAATTAGCTAGTAAATAAATAATTGAGCCAATTTGTGTATGGATGATTCAACATAAAGGCTGGGTTCGTGCAAACTAGGATTTCATGACTTTCAAGAATGAGACTGAACGTTCTTCCGTGGTGCCCTGACTTCCTAGTTAATTAATGTTTAGATGGTTAGTTTAATCACATAATAATTAAGCCTAGAGAATCGATTTGATAATATAACAGTCTTAACTTTTAATGATAGTCAAGACACGACAGCGGCCCAAAAATCTCTAAAGATCACAATTGAATCGTTTTTTAAATTTATTTAACCTTTATTTAACTAGGCAAGTCAGATAAGAACCAATTCTTATTTACAATGACAGCCTTCTTACAGGGTCCACCCCTGGAGCAAACTAAGGTTAAGTGCCTTGCTCAAGGACACAGACAGGTTTTTCACCTTGTCGGCTCGGGTATTCGTACCAGCAAACTTTCGGTTACTGGCCCAGCGCTCTAACCGCTAGGCTACCTACCACCCTAATTGCAGATGTTGAGTCTTGGGGTCAGAAAGTATCCAAAACTACAAGCAGGGGCCTCCCGAGTGGTGCAGTGGTCTAAGGCACTGCATCGCAGTGCAAGCTGCATTACTACAGATGTGGGTTCGAGCCCCGTCTGTGTCGCAGCCGGCCGCGACCGGGAGACCCATGAGGCGACGCACAATTGGCCCAGCGTCGTCCGGGTTAGGGAGGGTTTGGCCGGCCGGGTTGTCCTTGTCCCATCGCGCTCTAGCATCACCTGTGGCGGGCCGGGCGCATGCACGTTGACTCAGTCGCCAGGTTTACGGTGGTTCCTCCGACACATTGGTGCGGCTGGCTTCCGGGTTAAGCGTTCATTGTGTCAAGAAGCAGTGCGGCTTGGTGGGTTGTGTTTCGGAGGACGCACGGCTCTCAACCTTCGCCTCTCCCGAGTTGTAGCGATTGGACAAGACTGTAACTACCAATTGGATATGACGAAATTGGGGAGAAAAATAAAAAAATATATATAATAAAAAAAAATATATAAGATCAGATGGCAGCTACATAACCACAAGATGTTTGGGAGGGTTGCCATAAAAATGCCATTGCTGTCATCAAACAACTAACTCGGGCACCTACAGTTTGCCAAAAGTTACTTTCAATGGGACCGGGTTCTATGGTCAGATGAGACCAAAATAGACCTCAGAATATGAAGGATCTGGAGAGCTTCTGTATGGAGGAATGGTCTCAGATCCCTGCCATGTGTTCTCCAACCTCATTACGCATTATAGGAGAATACTTTTATGATAAGAATGTATTTATTTTACTTCAATTAAAGGTTTGATTTTCGTGAATATTTTGAATGAAAGACCAAGAGGATGAACAATAAAGAGATTTTTTTTCCCAACCCGTTTTGCTCATATTTGCAAAGGGTGCCAATTTAGTGGAGGGCACTGTATATGCTTTGATAAGGTTTGAATCACAACTAAAGTGGCCAAATAACCGCTATACAATGGCTAACTGGCATACATACTGTACACAGCGTTTATGGTCACTTTTGATAATGTTTTCCAGCTAATGGAACATTCCAGCTTATAGCCTACTGCGTTGTGGTCATTGCTGCGCTTATAATGATCTTTTGAGTCAGCCTCATTCCGTAAAACGGAATGCTAGTTTGGGGATGCTAGTGGTTGTATTCATTTGGGATCTATCGCATCCCACACCAATATTTATTTATTGCACAGTATAGAACAGAGCAACTTGTGTACTATGGGGGATAATAGACTGACATAGGCTAGGGATTTTGCTGTTCGTTAGGTCTACTCATCTTGTTGGCTGACGAAAAGTAAATGTGGACAGTTCTTCCAATATCTTCAATATGCACCTCGGATTTGGATAAGGACACGTGCAGTTGCGTCCCCGATGTGTCTGTCTTCACTTGTAGCCTGTGAGAACGACCCGATCACGTGAGTGAGATGTGCTTTGGAGCAAGCAGCACTCAGGGAGAAGGGATGCAAAAGGCCTGGATGTTTTTAGGGTGCATTATGGCCACACAAAGGGGATGGATGTTTTTAGGGTGCGTTATGGCCACACAAAGGGGATGGATGTTTTTAGGGTGCATTATGGCCACACAAAGGGGATGGATGTTTTTAGGGTGCGTTACGGCCACACAAAGGGGATGTCACCTGGAAATTCAAGGTATTATCAAGTGCTTCTCAAATTGTGAATGAGAGACTGACAAAGTGTCTACAGCCTGCACAAAAAACAAAGCAGAGCTCACCCTTCAAGCTACTTTTTTCAAATCATCATTAGAGTCTCATCATGCAGCCTTAAAATGTATTAAAAATCTAAACATATAGCCCAATGTTTGTAGAACAACTAAAGTTTAATTAATTCTCTGAGTCAGTCTATTGCTGGCTAATATAGCCAAAGAACTCAAGTTTAATTAATAACTCTAAATTGGGAGTACCTACTGCTCAACACAGAATAAATCGTTTGGAGAAAATATCCTTTCTATTTTATTCAGCTTTGTTCAATTGTATTCTTCATACTATAAAATAATATCACAGAATTCTAAGCAAATCCTGTCTGCTAAATGAACGAGTGTAGCCCACAGCCATATGGCATAGCTAGATCAGGACCTAACATAAGGACAACTCAGAGTATGCTATTCTGTTCTTCTGAAATAGACTACATTTTCTTCATATCATATTTCTTTAGACCTGTCTAAAATAAATAATGGATTTAAGGTGTAGGCTATATTACATGGATTTATTAGACTTTTTAAAATGTAGATGTTCCAAAAGGTCTGCATCAGTGGCCTGTAGGCTATAAGTGGAAGCTAGGAGACAGTTATTTACTTGACAATCACCGGCTGATCACCGCCACAGCCCTATTGAGGGGAGTGAGTAGATGGGCGGCAGGGACCTCAAAACTCCCACCCAACATGAGGAGGCGACATATTCCTTAATTCAAATTTGGTAAAAAATCTAAGATATGTCAAGTAAATGATATCCAGCTCAGGGCTCCAGCTGTGCATTTAGTTAGCTATCTTGCTAGTGGCTAGATGTAAAGTTCAAGCTTCTTGGTTAGATCAGAGACATCCAAACCCCACCTGGATCAAGGTTCCTGTTTTCGGGATACGAACCAACCCTAGGTGACAGGGAAGGAGAGAGGGAGAGAGGAAGAGAGAATTAGCCAGCGGAGAAAGTGATCTGTACTCACGGCAGCCTTTCTCGTCACTCTTGTCGAAGCAGTCGGACAGTCCGTCACACTGCCACGCCCCTGGGATACACTTTCCGTCCCCACACATGAAGTTCCCTGGGTTGTTGCAGTCTGTGGTGAAGTTGTTCCCCGGAAGGAGCTGGCTCTCTGCGGGAGAGGAGAGGGGAGGAGGAAAGGGCAAGAGTAGGGGTGAGGAGCAGGAGAGGGGGAGGAGGAAAGGAGCAGGAGAGGGGGGGGGAGGAGAGGAGCAGGAGAGGGCAAGAGTAGGGGTGAGGAGCAGGAGAGGGGGAGGAGGAAAGGAGCAGGAGAGGGGGGGGGGGAAAGGAGCAGGAGAGGGGGGGGGAGGAGAGGAGCAGGAGAGGGCAAGAGTAGGGGTGAGGAGCAGGAGAGGGGGAGGAGGAAAGGAGCAGGAGAGGGGGGGGGGGAAGGAGCAGGAGAGGGGGGGGAGGAAAGGAGCAGGAGAGGGGGAGGAGGAAAGGAGCAGGAGAGGGGGGGGAGGAAAGGAGCAGGAGAGGGGGGGGAGGAGAGGAGCAGGAGAGGGCAAGAGTAGGGGTGAGGAGCAGGAGAGGGGGAGGAGGAGAGGAGCAGTTTCAGTTTTATGAGTGCGCCCCATAAAAAAGATACATTGGTAGCCTACAAATGTTTTACACATGTAGTTTGTTGTTATTTTTGGTAAATTAAAGAAGATTCAATGCAAAATGGAATTAAGTTTGATAAATAAGAACCAGTAGGCTGCAATGATCAACCAACAAGTATGCTGTTGTTTCAAATGAATGTAGTTGTTGTAGACAAATCAAATCAATGTTTACTTGTCACATGCTCTGAATACAACAGGTGTAGACCTTACCATGAAATGCTTACTTACAAGCCCTTAACCAACAATGCAGTTTTAAGAAAATTGAGTTAAGAAAATATTTACAAAATAAACAAAAGTACAATAAAATCACAACAACGAGGCTATATACAGGGGTTACCAGTATCGAGTCAATGTGCAGGGGTACAGGTATGTGGAGGTAATTTGTACATGTAGGTAGGGGTACAGTTACTATGCATAGATAATAAACAAAGGAGGGGTGGGGGTCAATGCAAATTCCAGGGTGGCCATTTGATTAACTGTTCAGTAGTTTTATGGCTTGGGGGTAGAAGCTGTTAAGGAGACTTTTGGACCTAGATTTGTCGCTCTGGTATCGCTTGCCATGCGGTAGCAGAGAGAACAGTATATGACTTGGGGGACTAGAGTTTTTGATAAATGATTTGGGCCTTCCTCTGACACAGCCTAGTACATAGGTCCTGGATGGCAGGAAGCTTGGCCCCAGTGATTTAATGGGCTGTATGCACTAACCTCTGTAGTGCCTTACGGTCAGATGCTAAGCAGTTGCCATACCAGGCGGTGATGCAACCGCTCCGGATGCTCTCAATGGTTTAGCAGTAGAACCTTTTGAGGATCAGGGGAACTTTTCAGTCTCCTGAGGGGAAATAGGTGTGTCTTGGTGTGTTTGGACCATGATAGTTTGTTGGTGATGTGGACCTCTCAACCCGCTCCAAGGATGGGTAGCGCAGCAAAATAGCCTTAATAAGCCTTGCTACTTTAGCTAGCTAGCTGGCTAAATTAGCTGGCTACTGTAGCTAACTTCTTTACAATGATTTGATGCAGTCAAGAAGGGCACTACCAGATGGTATGATAGATAACCTATGGCCGCAACAAGTTTGTCAAACTAGCGCGAGCAGAATGCAGTGCACCGTAGTAAACACGATAAGAGTCCAGTGTCAATATAGAAATAATAGACCTACATGCATTATAATTAAAGTTGACCAACTGGAACTAGTAAGTAGATTGTGAGATGTGTTAGATAGCTGCTGCTTTTGTTCTTGTTATCGAAGTGCACCAGGCAACACAGTGTTTTAAACACGATGTATTATTAATTAACTAGCAACAGAACCAACATGTTGTCCTCTATTTCCATCATCACACAGAAAATATGAACGTGTTCTGGATGGCAGATCAGTGTTAGCACATTGTTTATTACAGTTAACCCTTTAATGTGTTCATTAGACTATATCTGATGAGAGTACATCAAACACACCTACACACAGAGAGCCAGAAAGCCTGCTAGCCAAGAACCTCAACGTACAACTGTGTTTTCCCCCTCACCGTCAGATTTATAAAATAACTTCTGTTCCCGCCCACTTGTTTTGAACCTCCTCTGATCCAGCCACTCCCAACGCTTCATCTGAGAGATTGACATCTGTTATGAGTCATAGGCGGCAGGTAGCCTAGTGGTTAGAGTGTTGGGCCTGTAACTGAAAGGTTGCTGTATGAGAAGTGCTTCATAATCACCATGACCCTTTAATGACTTGATCACACCTACATTGGTACGTAGTATCATCTGGATATGTGTGCAACAAAAGTTTAACGTCCACCTTCAGCTACCATTTCTGTCAAGCCGTCTATGTATACAGTTTGACGCATACGTTCGATAAATCCAACGTATGCACCACACAGATTGCACTGCAACTGCTTCTGCAAAGCAAAAATGCCTCTGCAACCAAAATGCAATGACGCTGTAAGTGTGATTGTAAAGCTTGAGGTTCTGGAAACGTCTATATAACATCCCTTTAGAATGGCACACCGCAGTCCTTTCCTGATCCTTAGAGGGGGTGATGTAAGCCTCACTTTTGTCTCTTGCTATAAAAAGAGAAAGGAACAGAGGGAGAGACAGAAAGGGAGAAAAGCAGGCTGTTGCCAGGTCTTTTATCTGTAGCATTCTAATAGTTATTCCTCTAAGTGGCAGGAGAACGTGCCAGTGGGTTGGTAGGATGGCTACACTGAGCTGCACACACACACACACACACATGGGTGAACACACATTGAAAAAGAGCCATGCATATAGACATGAGACTGGGCTGTTTGAGAGGGACAATGGGTTAATTGGATAGCTGCTCTGGGACTGTAAGTGTGTGCACTAGCACTACACCAGGATACTGGCCTAGACTCACTCACTCTTCTACACCTCACTCAGTCCATCATACAATGTCTTCCTACACAAGGACACATACTATTTACTTAACCTTTATTTAACTAGGCAAGTCAGTTAAGAACAAATTCTTATTTACAATGACATCCTACCTACAGTGTCAGCCCCTGGGGCAAATTAGGGTTAAGTGCCTTGCTCAATGACACATCAACAGGTTTTTCACCTTGTCGGCTTGTGTATTCAAACCTGCAACCTTTCGGTTACTGACCCTCTAGGCTACCTGCCGCCCTAAATAGTGTGTTCCCTGACCGGGTATCGAACCTGGGCCGCAGCAGCGAGAGTGCCAAATCCTAACCACTAGGCTATATGCATCCCGGTTCATTGGCTCCTTTTATAATAAAAAGGCAATCTCATTACACTGTATGCAATCAGCTTATTGTAGGGTTTTCATCAGTAATACTTAACTGTATACCTTAGTGCATCGTTCCTACTTAAATCCCCCAAGGTGAATTGAGATACCCTTTAATTGTATATGCATGCATGCAGACACACACCCCCCCCCCCCAGCACACTGCCACTCTTCACCTAATTCACTCTTAATTTTTACTCCATATAAAATCATCAGTAAGTAAGCTAACTGTAGGAGTCTCTAAACAAAGCCTACCTGAGACTATGTGTTAACAGTAATACCGAATATGAAAGCAATTACCCATGGCAAATATTGACTAGCCCCAGCTCCCCTCACCCCCCAGCTCCCCTCACCCCCCGCTCCCCTCACCCTCCGTCACTCCATCAGACCCCTGCTCCCCTCACCCTCCAGCAGCCCCTAGCTCCCCTCACCCACCGTCAGCCCCCCCCCGTTTCCCTCACCCTCTGTCAACTAGACTCCTTGGGCTTTAAGCCTCCACAGAGAAACAGTAGACATGCCTGGACCAGTCTACGCATAATCACTACTGTCACACACAGGGAAAAGAGAGGGATGGAGAGAGAGCGACCGAAAGAGAGGGATAGAAAGAGAGAGAGGGAAGGAGAGAGAGGGATGGAGAGAGAGAGAGTGTCACGGTTGGTAGGCAGGACCCGAGGCGCAGAGCTGTAGTAAATAGACATTCCTTTATTTGGTTTTACAAAACAACAAAAAGGAGAGGAAGCAACCATGAACTGATATGTAACAGGCACAGACAATAACCCACACTAATGGTGGGAACGCCCAAACCTTAAATAGGATCCCCAATTAGAGACAACGCAGAGCAGCTGACTCTAATTGTTGATAGCCAACAAACAAACATAGAGATGCCTAGAGGCATCCCTGAACACAAGCCCTGATAGTCCCCCAAGACAAACATAGAGATGCCTAGAGGCATCCCTGAACACAAGCCCTGATAGTCCCCCAAGACAAACATAGAGATGCCTAGAGGCATCCCTGAACACAAGCCCCTGATAGTCCCCCAAGACAAACATAGAGATGCCTAGAGGCATCCCTACAGTCAGACCCTGACAGAGAGGGATGAAGAGAGAGAGGGATGGAGAGAGAGAAGATGTGAGAGAGTAGGATGGAGCAGACACTGCATACTCAGTACAGCTACTTCCATAGGGGGAATAGAGAGTGGAGTGGAGGCAACAGCCCACCTGGATGAGAGGCTGCATAAGGACACTTCCATTGGAGCTACAGCCTCACAAGGAGGGGGGCAGGAGAGAGGGATGGGGGGAGCAAGGAATAAAAGTGGAGAAATCACAGGTGGGGGAGAGAATGGTGAGGGGGAGGGGGGCAGAGGTAGAGGGAAAGGGGAGATAGAGGGGATAGAGAGATAAGTATTGGCCTGAACTTTCCTGCATCTACATTCCCCAGTAATACCATCGTCCCTCAGCATGTTGATCCCTGTACCCTGACTGTACACCCTGGGCTGTATCAATCTATAGCCTCAATCTCTAACCTGACATTAAAGTGGGCTCTTTGACCTAGCCAGGGTATCATATCTCACCTCCATTGATCAGGAGCAAGGAAGTGGTGAGACATAGATTGCAATGTTAGATAATTGATGAAGGCATTTTAGCACAGAGTGTTTACACTGTACAGTAGCACTGATGTTAGCATTGACATACACTGTCTAGAAACAAAACCCCTCACCTCCCACGGTCACTGCAGAAAATGGTCCACAACAAAGCTCCACATAATGTCACACACCCTATTAACAATGTCAACTTGAGTTTGAAGCAGAAAAAAATACAGACAAAGTTACATTTTCAGGACTCCAAATCCAATCCAAATACGGAAGGGCTTTTTGTGTTTGAGGAAGGTAAAAATAAGGGAGGTGACGGATCAATATTGGACAGCTCTGAATAAGCCTGTCTTTTTTTATGGCTAGAGGCAGGAATTTATTTTCCAATTACACACTGACTTTAATGGGCTGGCTGTATCAGGAGCTTCTGAAGCACAGCGAGTGGTGGAGGGAAATTGGAGCCCTGTGTGTGTGTGCGTATTTGCGTCTGTGTGAGTCTGTGTGTCAGTGTGTGTGTTAGGGCTATGATGGTCATGGAATTTTGGATGACAGTATTTTGGTCAGTCAAATGACATACATTTTCTCCTCTCCTCTGCTCATGACTGCATGTGCTGACATAGAAATAGAATAGAATGGACGTCCCCATTCAAGTCAATGATGGCATAATGGGTGGACTGGAGGCCATGAATAAAGAGAGGAAGAGGCAATCTTTGTCCATAGGAGCAAAACAGGAAGTAGAAGCAGGATCATTGCATCACAATGCCAGGCAGCCATTGTGAGCGTACCTATGAGTTTACCAGTGAAATTGCCAGGGTTAGAGGTTCCAAGCACATTCTATTCATTCTATTTCTATGTGTGCCGCTGCTGCATTGTGGGGGTCTCGTTTGCTACAACACCTTGCTTGTTTTACAGTGGAGTCTTGGTTAGGTACATCAAGGTTACATTTGAGGAAGACTGACTGACACACAACTCTCCAGTCATCCCTCTCTTCTGTCCTTCTCCTTTTCCTCCTCAGCTCCTTTCTTTCTCTCTCTCCTACCTCTCTGCTGTGTGTTATTGTTCTGTCTCTAGATGGGAACAGTGCAGAGGACAGGGAGCACAGGGCACAAGGCACATAGCATTGCATATTACACACACACACACACACACACACACACACACACACACACACACACACACACACACACACACACACACACACACACACACACACACACACACACACACACACACACAGGACAGGACAGGACACAAGGCACATAGCATTACATATTACACACACACACACACACACACACACACAGGGCACCCTGTCCAGGCCTGAGGCTAGGCCTCTGAAGGTCTCCTACATGTAGAGTAAGCTAGCCTGTAGCATTGTCCAGTGTAATAACATACAGGCTATACTGGAAGCTTTCATGCATCACTGCTCTTTGTGCATTCCTCCCCATTCAGGACAAAACATATTACAGCATACATCCCTGCTCTACAGCTAAATTACAGTATTAAGCTGGCAACTTTGGTGACAGGATAATGATTTAAATCTCCCTTAAAGACGCACTATGCAGAAATCTCCTAGTTGCTAAATGTATTAATAGTTTGGTTAATTTCAGTTTATGTGACAAAACCAGCAAGTATAGTGTAGAGAATCAATGTACCGTCTAAACCATTCTGAAATATATTTCCCAAAAATGTATTTCCAGCTGTTTGAAGCTGGTGTACAAAACCGTAAGTAAATGACGCACCGCCTTAGCCAGAGAGATCTATCAAGTAAAAAAAACAAATGTCTGGCCCCCTCCCTAGCCACCTGAACACATGTACTACACCCTGGGTACCAAACAAGCTGCCCCACATGGGTCCTGAACACATGTACTACACCCTGGGTACCAAACAAGCTGCCCCACATGGGTCCTGAACACATGTACTACACCCTGGGTACTAAACAAGCTGCCCCACATGGGTCCTGAACACATGTACTACACCCTGGGTACTAAACAAGCTGCCCCACATGGGTCCTGAACACATGTACTACACCCTGGGTACTAAACAAGCTGCCCCACATGGGTCCTGAACACATGTACTACACCCTGGGTACTAAACAATCTGCCCCACATGGGTCCTGAACACATGTACTACACCCTGGGTACTAAACAAGCTGCCCCACATGGGTCCTGAACACATGTACTACACCCTGGGTACTAAACAAGCTGCCCCACATGGGTCCTGAACACATGTACTACACCCTGGGTACTAAACAAGCTGCCCCACATGGGTCCTGAACACATGTACTACACCCTGGGTACTAAACAAGCTGCCCCACATGGGTCCTGAACACATGTACTACACCCTGGGTACTAAACAAGCTGCCCCACATGGGTCCTGAACACATGTACTACACCCTGGGTACTAAACAAGCTGCCCCACATGGGTCCTGAACACATGTACTACACCCTGGGTACTAAACAAGCTGCCCCACATGGGTCCTGAACACATGTACTACACCCTGGGTACTAAACAAGCTGCCCCACATGGGTCCTGAACACATGTACTACACCCTGGGTACTAAACAAGCTGCCCCACATGGGTCCTGAACACATGTACTACACCCTGGGTACTAAACAAGCTGCCCCACATGGGTCCTGAACACATGTACTACACCCTGGGTACTAAACAAGCTGCCCCACATGGGTCCTGAACACATGTACTACACCCTGGGTACTAAACAAGCTGCCCCACATGGGTCCTGAACACATGTACTACACCCTGGGTACTAAACAAGCTACCCCACATGGGTCCTGAACACATGTACTACACCCTGGGTACTAAACAAGCTGCCCCACATGGGTCCTGAACACATGTACTACACCCTGGGTACTAAACAAGCTGCCCCACATGGGTCCTGAACACATGTACTACACCCTGGGTACTAAACAAGCTGCCCCACATGGGTCCTGAACACATGTACTACACCCTGGGTACTAAACAAGCTGCCCCACATGGGTCCTGAACACATGTACTACACCCTGGGTACTAAACAAGCTGCCCCACATGGGTCCTGAACACATGTACTACACCCTGGGTACTAAACAAGCTACCCCACATGGGTCCTGAACACATGTACTACACCCTGGGTACTAAACAAGCTGCCCCACATGGGTCCTGAACACATGTACTACACCCTGGGTACTAAACAAGCTGCCCCACATGGGTCCTGAACACATGTACTACACCCTGGGTACTAAACAAGCTGCCCCACATGGGTCTGGGCTCTAGGTGGAGTGTACTAACAATACAGCATGAAGTCCATTGTGCCCAATACAGTCAGTGCCTCACTCTCTTTTCTCTTGTTCCCTTTGCACACAAAGTACACACACATAAACTAACACACACAAAAATATAAGACAGCTGCTTCACTGAGTAAAAAAAAACAACACTTTACATAATGTGAATAAATGAGGGATGTGACAAATGGACAAGATTCCCAATGCAGAATAATGTTCCTATTAAGTACGTATGACCGCTAGGGTCGGGCATTGAAGTTACAGTATATCTACCGCAGTCATATGCCCTTGAAAGCGCAGAAACGTTCAGCTAACCCTACGGCAATGTGCAATGACCCCGTGGATCTCAAACAATGACGCCGTGGATCTCAAACAATGACGCCGGTGGATCTCAAAACTGAACTTGGATCCGCTTTAAGTAAGTAGCAATGATCTCCTTCGCCACCGTCGTCTTACGACAGATATCTCGAACCAGTCATGACTATTCAATAAAACAATAAATAATTTTCTAGTTAATGTCCAGCTAATTTCTTAGTAACATGATTGTATAACTACTACAGTATTTTGAAGTTGAGGTTTCATTATTTGTGAAGTTTGGCAATGAGGACGAAAGCTAGCATAGTTCAGCTAGCCAGCTAGTTTAGCCAGGGAAAACGAGCTTGGGCCTAGTGCGCATGTGTGCCGAATGAAACAAATTAAATCAGATGACATATTTAAGGAGAGCAAATTGATATACAATCCCGAAATCAGCTGTATCTGTCAATAGTAAAACAAAGCTTAAAACAATGTTTGAGTGAACCCTGAATAGAGCAAATGAATGTTGAATTCGCTTCCGGACACGGTAGACTCTTCTTCCTCACCACTATATGCCGCTTCAGAAGCGGGACTACTGCAACATCCATCACTAAGCATCCAGAACTGTCAACCGCCTGCTTCCTGTGCACAGAGCACTCTCTCCTAAAATATCACGTCTACCCCGCTCCCGCCGGTTTACTAACCACTGGTCCTGGCAACCCATCATGAGGCACACTTGGCAACCCTCATTACGCACACCTGCGCCTCATCACTACCCTGATTACTTCCACTTTATCTAGCACTCCCTAGCATCACTCTTCAGGCAGTATTGGTTACATTTTCTTGTCCAGACTCTTCTCTTGTTCGTTATTATTAAACTCACCATCTGCACCTGCTTCCTACGTTACATAAAAAAGTACTTTAAAGTCAGTTAAAATACCGTGACTTATGGCATTTAGTAGAAAGAAAACATCTTCTAATAGGAACCAACTCACGGCCTGTCCTGGCCGTTCTGCCTCACTCCTATACCACTGCGAAACTAGAATAGTCCAGTAAGAAAATATGTATTTTTAGAGAAGTTTAACAATTATGCATCCATCCGTGAGTAACTCTGGTCTGTAATCACTCATTCACTCAGGACTTATTTATTCATTCAGGTCTGTATATACAGTCGTGGCCAAAAGTTTTGAGAATGACACAAGTATTGGTCTCCACAAAGTTTGCTGCTTCAGTGTTCTTAGATCTTTATGTCAGTAGTTACTATGGTACACTGAAGTATAATTACAAGTATTCCATAAGTGTCAAAGGCTTTCATTGACAATTCATGACATTCAATTTATGCAAAGAGTCAATATTTGCAGTGTTGACCCTTCTTTTTCAAGACCTCTGCAATCCGCCCTGGCATGCTGTCAACTAACTTCTGGGCCACATCCTGACTGATGGCAGGACATTCTTGCATAATCAATGCTTGGAGTTTGTCAGAAGTTGTGGGTTTTTGTTTGTCCACCCGCCTCTTGAGGATCGACCACAAGTTCTCAATGGGATTAAGGTTTGGGGAGTTTCCTGGCCATGGACCCAAAATGTCGATGTTTTGTTCCCAGAGCCACTTAGTTCATTATCACTTTTGCCTTATGGCAAGGTGCTCCATCATGCTGGAAAAGGCATTGGTCATCACCAAACTGTTCTTGGATGGTTGGGAGAAGTTGCTCTCAGAGGATGTGTTGGTACCATTCTTTATTCATGGCTGTGTTCTTAGGCAAAATTGTGAGTGAGCCCACTCCCTTGGCTGAGAAGCAACCCCACACATGAATGGACTTAGGATGCTTTACTGTTAGCATGACACAGGACTGATGGTAGAGCTAACCTTGTCTTCTCCGGACAAGGTGTTTTCCGGATGGACCAAACAATCGGAAAGGGGATTCATCAGAGAAAATGACTCTACCCCAGTCCTCAGCAGTCCAATCCCTGTACCTTTTGCAGAATATCAGTCTGTCCCTGATGTTTTTCCTGGAGAGAAGTGGCTTCTTTGCTGCCCTTCTTGACACCAGGCCATTCTCCAAAAGTCTTCGCCTCACTGTGCGTGCAGATGCACTCACACCTGCCTGCTGCCATTCCTGAGCAAGTTCTGCACTGGTGGTGCCCCGATCCCGCAGCTGAATCAACTTTAGGAGACGGTCCTGGCGCTTGCTGGACTTTCTTGGGCGCCCTGACCCCTTCTTCATAACAATTTAACCTCTCTCCTTGAAGTTCTTGATGATCTGATAAATGGTTGATTTAGGTGCAATCTTACCAGCAGCAATATCCTTGCCTGTGAAGTCCTTTTTGTGCAAAGCAATGATGACGGCATGTGTTTCCTTGCAGGTAACCATGGTTGACAGAGGAAGAACAATGATTTCAAGCACCACCCTCCTTTTAAAGCTTCCAGTCTGTTATTATGTCTTTTTATAGCTTTTTTGCACTCCAGACTTCTTGTATTTTGATACTTTTTCATACTGCCGCTCTATGTATCATGTATCGTGTATCTGTCTTTTGTGTATTTTCGTTCTGGCATTTTGCACCTGCCCTGTGTTTTTTTGTAGATGCTTGACGAAGAACCTTCCCCTCGGGGATCAATAAAGTATCTATCTATCTATCTATCTATCTATCTATCTATCTATCTATCTATCTATCTATCTATCTATCTATCTATCTATCTATCTATCTATCTATCTATCTATCTAAAATTCATTTTAGGTTCTGAATGAAAGGTGAAAATACGTAATTTCCGGATGTTGAAATCAGGTTCATTTTCGGTTCTGAATGAAAGTGGAAAAGACGTCTTGAGTAGAGTAAAGTAGGGTAAAATACAGTGCTATACTCTACTGTACTGTTGTACTCAACTGTACTGAACTATACTTTTATTTACTGTACTGTACAATGACATAACACATACGGAATAATGTAGTAACCCAAAAAGTTTTTAACAAATCAAAATATATTTTATATTTCACATTCTTCAAATAGCTACCTTTTGCCTGATGACAGCTTTGCACACTCTTGTCACTCTCAACCAGCTTCACCTGTAATGCTTTTCCATCAGTCTTGAAGGAGTTCCCACATATGCTGAGCACTTGGCTGCTTTTCCTTCACTGCAGTCCGACTCATCCCAAACCATCTAAATTTGGTTGAGGTAGGACACAAAAATCTCAAACTTAGACGCATCAGACCAAAGGACAGATTTACACCATTGCTCGTGTTTCTTGGTGCAATCAAGTCTGGGTATTCCTTTCCTGTGGCGGTCCTCATGAGAGCCAGTTTCATCATAACGCTTGGTTTTTGCGACTGCACTTGAAGAAACTTTCAAAGTTCTTGACATTTTCCGGATTGACTGACTTTCATGTCTTAAAGTAATGATGGACTGTCGTTTCTCTTTGCTTATTTGAGCTGTTCTTGCCATAATATGGACTTGGTCTTTTACCAAATAGGGCTATCTTCTGTATACCACCCATACCTTGTCACAACACAACTGATTGGCTCAAACGCATTAAGAAGGAAAGAAATTCCACAAATTAACTTTGAACAAAGCACACCTGTTAATTGAAATGCATTCCAGTTGACTACCTCATGAAGCTGTTTGAGAGAATGCCGAGAGTATGCAAAGCTGTCATCAAGGCAAAGGGTGGCTACTTTGAAGAATCGAAAATCTCAAATATAATTCTATACAGTAAAGTAATACAGTACAGTAATACTGGTCAATGCCACTTCATTCTTGGCCAGACAGTGATGTGTTGATCTCCCTGCATTTAGTGCTCTCAGACAGAGTGCAGGTTAACGGCTTGTTTATTCCTCTTATAAATCGAAGCCTTTCTGCTGGAATGTGACCACCCAGTGACTAGCTGGCAACAAGGATAGGGCCACTAAAGCCCAGTTAAAAGCCTCCGCTCCAACCTTGGTTCTGAACCATACTTTATTGATAATTCATCTGGGGCTTAAAAACAGATGTGGAGCTAAAAGAGTATGGCGAGAGAAAGAGAGAGAATGGGGCAGAGAGAGCAGGAGAGAGAGGGAGAAGGAGAGGGGGGGCAGAGAGAGCAGAGAGAGCAGGAGAGAGAGGGAGAAGGAGGGGGGGGGCAGAGAGAGCAGGAGAGAGAGGGAGAAGGAGAGGGGGGGGCATAGAGAGCAGGAGAGAGAGGGAGAAGGAGGGGGGGGGCAGAGAGAGCAGGAGAGAGAGGGAGAAGGAGAGGGGGGGGGGCAGAGAGAGCAGGAGAGAGAGGGAGAAGGAGAGGGGGGGGCAGAGAGAGCAGGAGAGAGAGGGGAGAAGGAGAGGGGGGGCAGAGAGAGCAGGAGAGAGAGGGAGAAGGAGAGGGTCGGGCAGAGAGAGCAGGAGAGAGAGGGTAGAAGGAGAGGGTCGGGCAGAGAGAGCAGGAGAGAGAGGGGAGAAGGAGAGGGTCGGGCAGAGAGAGCAGGAGAGAGAGGGGAGAAGGAGAGGGTCGGGCAGAGAGAGCAGGAGAGAGAGGGGAGAAGGAGAGGGGGGGCAGAGAGAGCAGGAGAGAGAGGGAGCAGGAGGGGGGGGGCAGAGAGAGCAGGAGAGAGACGGAGAAGGAGAGGGGGGGCAGAGAGAGCAGGAGAGAGAGGGAGCAGGAAGGGGGGGGCAGAGAGAGCAGAGAGAGCAGGAGAGAGAGGGATAAGGAGAGGGGGGGCATTGAGAGCAGGAGAAGGAGAGGGGGGGTCAGAGAGAGCAGAGAGAGCAGGAGAGAGAGGGAGAAGGAGAGGGGGGGCAGAGAGAGCAGGAGAGATAGGGAGAAGGAGAGGGGGGGGCAGAGAGAGCAGGAGAGAGAGGGGAGAAGGAGAGGGGGGGGCAGAGAGAGCAGGAGAGAGAGGGAGAAGGAGGGGGGGGCAGAGAGAGCAGGAGAGAGAGGGGAGAAGGAGAGGGGGGGGCAGAGAGAGCAGGAGAGAGAGGGAGCAGGAGAGGGGGGGGCAGAGAGAGCAGGAGAGAGAGGGAGAAGGAGGGGGGGGCAGAGAGAGCAGGAGAGAGAGGGAGAAGGAGGGGGGGGCAGAGAGAGCAGGAGAGAGAGGGAGAAGGAGAGGGGAGGGCAGAGAGAGCAGGAGAGAGAGGGAGAAGGAGGAGGGCGGGGGCAGAGAGAGCAGGAGAGAGAGGGAGAAGGAGAGGGGGGGCAGAGAGAGAAAACCCTCCTTTACTCTCCTCTCCTGTTTCTCCCAGCATCATCTGTCTGACCCTGAAGACCAGAGACAAGGTCCTGGCAGAAACAACAGTATCCACTTTCAAGGCCAATCCTTCAGTGGGGGGATTGTGTACATGCGTACGTACGCCCACTCACACACACAGTCAGACACACACGCTCAATTCCACCACAACTCTGCTTCCTTTTAATTTCAGTGATGATCTGATAGCTCAAACTTTCCTCCAACTGTCTAGCCAGCACTGTCTCTAGTAACCTGGGCTGGTTCCGTTATCTCCACTAAGTACCATTAGATCCAGTAATCGCAGAAAATAGCTTTGTCTCCTCTGACATGGCCTATTCAACATTAGCAGGACAACATTAGGAGATTAAGCTTTTTCCTTCCAGACGAAAGAGGAAACACTGATGTATAATGCATTACTCTCTCCCATAAATGTGATTAATATGAGTGCAATTACAATGTCCCCTAAAGTACAGAGCAGTTTCTACTATGGCCCAGGCTAATTACATTAGCAGAGATTGGCTGGATGATTTGGGATACTTTCCTAATCTGAACTGAATCTAGCTGTTTTAATGTATTTAACGTTTAGTGCAGAATTGATTCCAAACTTCTGTTGACTTACATTTTCTACTTAGCTGCTTGAATTAGGGCGGCAGGTAGCCTAGCGGTTATAGCGTTGGGCCAATAACCGAAAGGTTGCTGGTTTGAATACCCAAGCCAACAAGGTGAAAAACCTGTTGATGTGTCCTTGAGCAAGGCACTTAACTTAACTTAAAGTGACTCCCCAGTAATATCCTAAATGTTGTTTTTCTCAGTCGCTTTGGTACATTTCTCAGATCACAGTTGACTCTCAAAACTGCTTGTTCAACCTTCACATGATCTAGGTCACTTGTGCACAAGATAAGAGCAATTTATCATTGTTTTGGTCAAATTGCAATTGCTTTTGTACATGCATGCAATTGATCATGTACAATTGTCTGCTGTTTTTTACATGATCAATTGCTTATGTCATGTTGATAAAAAAATACTATACTGGATGTCTGTTGAATTGTCTTACTCCCCAAAACATCTAGGCATAAGTTAATTGAATATGTCTTTAATTGCAAAATGGTTGAACTCATTGTCATAATCGGTCAAGCAAGTTTTCCATACAGTACATTCCAATTGTTGTTATAGATTGTTGTTGTGAATTTGTCCAGAATTGATGAATTGCTCTCAGGTGAATCTTGACTTCCACTAATGAAAGGGATTGTGTGAAACATGAGATCAACCAATGATCAACCAGATCAACCTCTATGTAAAATAGCTTGGAGGTGCACCTAATGAACCTTCAATTGGCAAGCTTATCTAAACAGAGCACAACACAGTGTTACAATTTCTGACAATGGAAGAACAACAAGGAAACGAACAGGGTCAACAGCCGGGAAGAAGAGGACTAAGGATGCGTGGAGGAAGAGGAAGGGTAGGGAGGCAAAACAGAGGAAGAGGTAGAAGAGGCCGAGGAGACAGGCGTATTTCAGATGAAATAAGGGCCACTATTGTGGACCATGTTGTCAATCATGGCCTTACAACGGCTGAGGCTGGTCGAAGGGTGCAGCCGAATGTTGGGAGAACAACCGGGTCCTCAATCATACAAACGTTTCGCAGAGAGAACAGGTTTGTAATCCAAGAATGTGCACTGCACTGTAATACTACATACTTTTTTTACACTGAAATCTTCCTCAATCCAATCTTGTGTTTGGCATCACTGTATTTCCCCACATAGGAATAGGCAAGACTACCTCACAGGGGTGGGTGAGGGCCCCTTTTCACACCTCAACAGCAGGAGGCTATTTGAACCATGGTCAGAGAACTATGGACAGGGTGCTTAAAGGAAACCATATGAGCATGAAACAGCTGTACCAGGTACCATCTGAAAGGAATGTTGACATAGTATTTTTTTCTTTGTGCTATCAAATAGTTTTGTGTTTATCTTTCTGAATCGCAATGACACTGTAATTTGTTGAAAACCGAAAATAAAAGCATAAATGTAAATCCTGTCCAATCTCTTGCAATCCTAATCTCACATAAAGGAATGTGTGACTTTGTACTGTTGAAATGTATAAATTCCATTCAGAAAAAGTGCAGTGTTGTGCATTTTCAATCATTGTCATAAAATGTTTTGCCATAGTGTACATCAGAAAATACCTAAAGAGTACAGTTTTATATTGACAACACGACTAAGCTTTTTGACAAAACTAAGCATCTTCTTTGTGAACAAGGACTTGACATTCTGATGGTACTGACATGTTCATTGACATAAAGATTTACTTTTGAGGAATGGACTAGAGATTTTGAGCAAGTTACAGGCTTGCTACATTTTGACCCTAATGCTGTCTCTGGTTCCACACCCACCCTGCCCGGCCATGTAGATGTGTGAAGGTTAGTGTCTTTTCTAGCATTTTTGTATGTTCTCTATAGTTATGTAGTTGAAAATGTATAATTTGACCAATTCGGCACATTAGGGAAAACTCCTGGCAGACTTGATACAAAATATTGTGTACTGATGTAATTCTTCACTGGATTAGTCTGAAACTTTGCACACACTGCTGCCATCTGGTGGACACCATCTAAATTACACCTATAATCCTACTGTCTGGCCTTTCTCTTGCATTTTAAAGATGATGCAACAAAAACAAAAATAGAAAATGCATGGTTTTTTGTTTGTATTATCTTTTACCATATCTAATGTGTTATATTCCCCTACATTAATTTCAAATTTCCACAAACTTCAAAGTGTTTCCTTTCAAACGGTAATACTTATGTAAAAACCTGTTTTTGCTTTGTCATTATGATGTATTGTTTGTAAATTGATGAGGGAAAAAAAACTATTCAATGCATTTAAGAATAAGGCTGTAACTTAAAAAAAAGTAAAAGGGTTTGAATACTTTCCGAAGGCACTATAAGCCGTTTTAGAAACTGTTCTGTAAGCATCACATGGCAATTTAGGAATTGGGGCACAGGGCTACGGGCAAGACGGTTGTGGGTTCACAGACCACTGTAGACAGGAGTAGGGGTGGAAAGATCTCCTTTATAGTAAAAGCATTGTGTGAATCTATCTTTAAATTTGCAGGTCAGAGAATAATTTTTTTTGGTATAAACATTTCATGCAATTCTACGTCATTTAACATATTAGCAGACTATTTTTTAACACCAGATAAATTACAGGCTAAGAATTTTTATATTTAACTAGGCAAGTCAGTTACGAACAAATTCTTATTTACAATGACGGCCAAACTCAGACATCGCTGGGCCAATTGTGCACCGCCTTATGGGACTCCCAATCACGGCCAGTTGTGATACAGTCTGGATTCGAACCAGGCTGTCTGTAGTGACACCTCTAGCACTGAGATGCAGTGCCTTAGACCACTGCGCCATTTGGGAGAATGGAGCGATAGATAGGCCTATGTGTTTATCTTATCATAGTTTTCCAATGCCAAATAAGTGTGTCTAGGTTGCAAAAAAAACATAATCTGAGATGTCATAAGGAATCTGAGCATGGTAAATTAGCACTACCTTTCCACCCCAGACAGAGTAGGCCTACCAACGCAGAAAAATGTAAGCTTTAACTGCATGCACACAATAATGCAAGTATTGTAGATAGCCAGATATATAATATAATAGTTTGATTAAAAGGTTTACATGCTTTGCAAGAAGAACAATTTCCCTAATAATCTTGTTTACATGGACACATCTGAAATCAGGCTACCTGATGGCACTCTGATAAATGCAGAAAATTGCCAATCAAAATAAATGTTCTACCACAGCGACCATATTATTTTTGGGAAGCATATCTGATTCTGAGTTTGGACATAAAGTATAAAGTTTGAATGTGAAAACGACTTCTAAAAAGCATACATTCAGTTGTTCCGAACTCACTTCACTCGCCCTAAAGAGGAAGGCTCGCTCGGCTGGTGCTAGCACATGTGCAGATCAAATACACCGCTGGAATGCTGATTAAGCTGTTTACATGTCCTAATAATTTGAAAGATTGCTCAGAAAACCAGGTGTTTTTAATCAGCGTATGCTTACTTAGGTGTTTACATGACTATTGCATAATCTGCCTACTGCCATAATCAGTTTAATATTTAACTATTACTTAGCATGTAATGATATCCCCATATGCATCGGAGTCAAGACTTTCCCAGGTATTTTACAGCTTGTTTTTAGCATAAAGCATCACGGACCAAAGCGCTGTTATAGATCACTTTATTTAATCGTTTCCGTTTCATTTTCTCCGAAAGCTAACAAGGGGTAGGCCTGTGCTTTTTGCCATTTTCTTTAATAAAAGGTAGGTCTATGACATACCCTCTCATATCCCCTCAATTAGTCTTAGTTTTAATTTAACAGCCCTTCACATGACATGGAAGAAGGCTATTTAAAGAGTGCATGGTGGGTGGAGGAATTGAATGACAAATATAGCCGCCTATAGCCCAATTTCATCCGTCAAACAGGTAGGCCTTTCTTAAATGGGAAGAAAGGGGTCCAATACAAAGCCCACTTGTTGTTAGTGAAGTCTAATTAAAATGAAGACGGTTTAAATGAATTATGTCTACTCAAATGTGACTACTTTCAGCACCATGAGCTGTCATTTTACGATTGATTGTGCCACGGCTGCTGCTTCAAGTTTCAGCAACACAATGTAAGTTACTTAAATCTGGTTTATTGTGAGGTCAGTAACTCTGATAAATAGGCCTACATCATGGGAAGAAACATATTGTTTTTAATAAAATCAATTAAAGTAGTAGAACACTATCAAGGTTGACCTCCGTTCCTCCTTCTCATCTTCGAGCTCTCTTTCTCAAACTGATCAGAACATACAGAAGGCTATAAACTAGTCCACATGCAAGATAGTGAGTGTTTAAAACTAGCCTTAAATCAAAAAAATATTGTCTGAAGAAGCCTTGGACTCTTCTCCTGAACTGCCACCGTAGGCCTACATAGCACAGCCATTTTATTTTATTTGATAAAACTAATAATAATTTTTATAAAAATGTATTAACCCCTCCACCACCCCCACTCTTTGGAGGACACATCTTCGTTGATTATTTTTTTTACAGCTTTTCTGCTAGAAACATTTTACATATACATTTTACATACATGGTACTTTTATATAAAGCAGTCACATAACAATAATACATTCCTAACAAACTCTTTCATCCCAACCCTCAGCCACTCTCAGCCCATCCCAAGTCGTTTGGAGTAGGCAGTGCAATTAGTAAGTAAGCAAACTGTGATAGGACCAAAAAGTTAATCAATGTGATTTTTCCGTAAATAGACAAGTATTTACCTCTCCATGGTTGCAGAATCGTATCTATTTTTGCAAACTTTCTATTGAAATTGATTCATTTATATTTTTTGAGATGTGAATACCAAGTACATCTACTTCACCATCTGCCCATTTTATTGGTAAACTATAAGGTAGTGTAAACACTGTGTCTTTTTATGATCCAATACGTAATATGGTACACTTGTCATAATTAGGTTTTAGTCCAGAGAGGCTAGAAAAGTGATCCAAATCTTTAATGCAGGGATCCAGTTTGCGGACTTAAGAAAAAACTTTGACACTTTTGTTTTTATCCCCTGGATTTCTAACCCCTTGATGTTCTTGTTGGATCTAATTTTAATAGCTAGCATTTCAATGGCCATAATAAATAGATATGGAGACAACGGACAGCCTTGTTTTACTCTTCTTAAAAGCTCAATACTTTCTGAGAAGTTGCTGTACATAACTTTAACCCATTGTATAAAAGATACACCGAAATTAAAGTAATCCAGGCATTTATATATACATTCTAGTCATACTTTATGAAACGCCTTTTCAAAATCTGCTATGAAGACCAGGCCTGGTATCTTTGATGTTTCATAATGTTCAATTGTTTCAAGTAATTGTCGTATATTATCGCCAATATATCGTCTATGTAAAAAATCTGTCTGATCCGGCTGAACAATATCTGGTAAAACCTTTTTTTATTCTATGTGCTATGCATTTTGCCAGGATTTTCGCAACACAACATTGAAGTGTAAGAGGCCTCCAGTGGTTAGATAGCACACAAAAAAGTGTTTGATCAGCAAGAGCAGAGCAGGCCAGGGCTCAGGGTTGGAATATCCATTGCAGTGTGTAATGCAGCCTAGTTATATTTACATCATCCCAGCAGCTATCTTAGAAATATAACTTTGCTCTGTGCTTCTCTGAGCGTGCACTTCGTAGCCTATAGGCTATGGATCATTTGATTGAGACCACACTAAATAGCCTATAGGCACACTTGGCATTGTGAGCCCAGTGGAGAATCAGAGATGGCATTGGGAATACATTGATATAGAGCCTAATAAGCAACTATTTCGAAAACATTGAGAAATATTGAAATGTCATCAATTACAAATTACATGACCCTCCCCTAGAATAGATTTTTAAGATACTAAACCATCCCCTTGACTGACATTTTAAAAGCAAAAACCTATTTTTAAAACCTATTTTCCTCCAAGTACCAATTATGTACATTTTGATCCATCCCTTACTCATTTACCTAGCTCATATCAATAGCTCTTATCAAATTGTAAATTACAGTGAATGGAGAATGGTGTTATTTAAATCGGGAAAAATGAAGTAGATTTTCGCTAGACCTTATTCATGGTTTCCTTGTGTGTGAAGGTGGTGGAATTATTAGGGAATTAAGTCAAGATCATAAAACGGCGTATCTGTAGTCACACGTCCTCCACACCTTCATTTATTTGATCTCCACCCCAAACTAATAGCAGGTGAATAGCATGTTATTCTCATGTTTATGTTAAAGGTCAGAATACACATAGAAAGAAAAGTACATAAAAAGGGATTCACGTTCCATTTACCCTCGGGTTGGAATCGGCCCCATAGAGAATAGGGTGCCATTTACCCTCGGGTTGGAATCGGCCCCATAGAGAATAGGGTGCCATTTACCCTCGGGTTGGAATCGGCCCCATAGAGAATAGGGTGCCATTTACCCTCGGGTTGGAATCGGCCCCATAGAGAATAGGGTGCCATTTACCCTCGGGTTGGAATCGGCCCCATAGAGAATAGGGTGCCATTTACCCTCGGGTTGGAATCGGCCCCATAGAGAATAGGGTGCCATTTACCCTCGGGTTGGAATCGGCCCCATAGAGAATAGGGTGCCATTTGTGAGGCAGACACTGTTGCACTGCTCTTACATTACTCTGGAATCACATATCAAACTACCTCTAATCTAATCTAATCTAATCTAACACAACAACATTTTATACTGGGTGCATCAGTGGCGGATAGAGAGGGGGAAAAAAACTCACTCACTGAAAACTGTCAATGAATGAACTTGGTTCGGCAACAGGTGTATTCAGTGCTTGTATGATAGACACTCGTGCATCAAGCATATCTGATTGAGGCTAACTATCTAATGTAGCTAATATGATTCTCCTAGTGTAAAGATAGAAAAGCAGTAAGACAGAAGGATGTCATGGTGTATTATATGTCTTCTGCAGCCCTCAGTACTGTATCTTTGGCCGTTGCTTACAGAATTGTGGAGAAGTTAGTTCTAGTGTTCCCACACACTTGGCTTGGACTTAAAGTAAACCCAAAATCTATTTCATCCTCCCACAGACGGCAGTGGCAATTTTTGTAAGCGTCTTTAATATCACCTTGGGATTACCTTCCCGAAGAGGGGGGAGAAGGAGAGGAGAGGAGGGGGAAATAGTGCCTTGTTGATGCCTGAAATGAGATTCAGACCTGGGCATTGAGAGTGATCCACTCCCCATCCAAATGTAGCCATAAAGTGTGCACGCAAGCAGTAGTCCCAGACAGAATGACCTCTTTATGTGTCTGTGTAGATCAGTCCCAGGTAGGTACAGTAGGAAGCCTCCCCTGCCTCACAGACAACTGTCCCATTAATTCTGATTCTCCACTTTGGGCCGTCAGCAGCCAGCCGCTAAACTAAATGTCACCAGTCCCCCCCCCTGACTCTTTGTATGGCGTGGCACGAACACACACAGGCACGCGCACACACGCTCTTTACTTATCCGACGGCCAAAGTAAACCACACGATTCACCCTTCAATCACAGTTGGTCACCATGACAATGCACGAAGCAGGGCTGCGAGATTTTCTATGTGACCAGGCCATAACCTTGACCCTGTCTGGGGTCACACATAAGTTATACTGTAACACTGGCCTGGGATACTTTTGGTGCTGGCCATCATTCAAGTCCCATTCAATATTAATAGAAAACAACTTTGTTTATCCACACTTGGGAAAATTAGAGGGCATTGTCAGGGATGAAATTGAGTTCAAAGTTGAATTGATTTATTGGTTTAGTTTTAAGCTCGTTTGGGAAAAACAGAAGAATACAGAGGCATTAGAATGAAGCTTGGAATGAGACATGATATGGAAGGCTCCACTTGTCCCGAAGAGAACGTACTGTTGGTCAGGATAATGACCAGTCACAGGAACACCTATTCTCCCAGAACATGATCAAGAACCACAGGACTAGCTGAAAACAAACACGTCCAGGTCATGACACTCACTGTGGGGGTCAGAACGTTGACTGTCTTTATGCAGACACTACATTCACTTTGGGAAGCAGCGGTAATGTGTGGCCAATTATTTTTGATCACATTCCACACTCTCCCTATACTCATAACAGACGGGGAGGTGAGGGGGGAGCGAAGGGATTATCAAAACAAAGGAGGGCATGAAAAGTGCTGTACTTAAAAAAGATGCTGAAGGGAAGAAGAGAGGGATGAAAAAGAGGAGAAGAAGGAACAGAAAGGACAGGCCACCTGCTCCCTCTTCTCTCGTTCTCTCTGTCCTGTTTCTGTCTCTTCAGCTAATGAGCTCCTAATTGTGTAGCGAGGCCTCAGTGTCAATCGAGGAGGATGAACACAGCGCCAGATGAGGGGGGGGGGGACAGAGAGTGCGAGAAAGACAGAAGTTGGAAAGAGAGACAAAGGGGGCAGAGAGAGAGAGAGAGAGAGAGTGAGGGGCATGCCTTTATGTGCTTTTTAATGTAATGTAGATGAGGAATGAGAGGCTATTCTCCTTGTCTGTCAGAGAGAACGAGGAGAGGAGCAGGTGTTTCATTTCCTCTCCCTTTCCCTCCCTCCTGTTCCTGTTGTTCTAGGGAGGTGAGTGTACCCCTGGTAATGAGAGGCTGATATGAGGTGCATGGGGAGGATAAGTGTTTTAGCCAGGTGTTGCTGTGTGTCATCATTGAGACTTGGAAGTCCTGAACAATACAGCTGGACTTCACCAAAACAACAACAAAGTCCAGCTTGCTTCATCCTGGCTTTACTTCCCCACTGTGAGAGTGGCTACATTAAGCAGACCGGATGCTGTGCAGAGAGAGAGGCAGGGAACGACAGAAACCCTCCTTTCCTCCCTTGCAGCAGCATCTGGTTGATCCTGAAGGTCAGACATAAGGTCATGGCAGGAACCACAAGATCCACTTTCAAGGCCAATCCTTTAGTGGGGGCGGATTATACGGATGCACACACAGACACAGACACAGTCATGATAATGGTAAAACGGAATCAGTCCCACTGCACTGGCACAAACGTAACAGTTTCAGAAAATGAGTTATTAAAGAGGAACTAGTAATACAATAAACAAAGCACCAAAATATGTTACAGCTTCTGCAGTGTCTCAAGTTAGAATCCATCACCAAAATATGTTACAGCTTCTGCAGTGTCTCAAGTTAGAATCCATCACCAAAATATGTTACAGCTTCTGCAGTGTGTCTCAAGTTAGAATCCATCACCAAAATATGTTACAGCTTCTGCAGTGTGTCTCAAGTTAGAATCCATCACCAAAATATGTTACAGCTTCTGCAGTGTGTCTCAAGTTAGAATCCATCACCAAAACATGTTACAGCTTCTGCAGTGTGTCTCAAGTTAGAATCCATCACCAAAACATGTTACAGCTTCTGCAGTGTGTCTCAAGTTAGAATCCATCACCATGTTGTTAACTATCTTTTGTAATTTGGATCAGCTTTCTTGACAACACAGTTAGGACTTTACACTGAGGAGTGAGGACACTCTTATGACATTTTTTCACAGAGTCAAATAGGAGACTATACAGACTAATAACAGAGTGAGATCACTCTCTCTCCTGTTACTTAGTTAGTCATACCTGAAGTGTTGATCAAAAGTGGTACCATGACAAGCATTTCTGAACATCATTAAAACACTTACTTAACATCAGCCTCGGAATTATATTAATTTGTCAATCTAGTAAATTTACTTAAAAAATAAGGGGGAGAACAACCTCGGAGTGTAATAATACTAAGCCTATGTAGTCATTAGCTGAACTGGAGGAGGGCTAGTCTCTCTGATAGTCTGACACATTATCTGACACATTTAACTGAGATGTTGATTATTTTTCATTTTTTAAACAAATAATTGACCGACATAGGTTCAATTTGAATTCCATTTAGTTTCGGGTTTTTTTTTCTGTGAGAGCAATGTACACACTGCACAGTTTATCTAGAGATAAATCAGATCCAACCTGAACTGTGCAATGTAGTAGGGAGTTGTAGTTTCCAACAGGCCAATATTCTACATAGTTATAGCACATAAAACATGGTAATTCACAACAAATGACCATAATCCATTGCGCATCTACTTGTCCTGTCTGTGTTTCTTTTATGCCTGCTATGGAAGGAGACAGGAGAATGTGAGTTGTTACAGCATTCAATCCAAATAATCGGAATCTAAACCGAAAACCGTGATTATTTTTTTAAATAATCAAAACAAAACCGAACAGACCTCAAAAAGCTCTAATCACTCAGCAGTACTACTAAACAACCCCTGCACCTCCACACCTACAGACATGCACGAGTGGGTGCACACTAGAATGAGCACATGTTAGTAACATGGCTTCTCCGCAGTCCTCTCTGCCACTTGAGGCCTGATTTAAGGCCTGTTATGTTTATGCCCATAAATACGCTGAGTCTGGGAGTGCCCCATGGTTTATAATAACTCTTCTCCAGGTTCATCTCACTGTAGGTGATGCCTTTGTTATGGAAGGCTTTGTTTTAGGTGGTTGGTGTTTTACGTTGTACACAGAGGATATTTATGCAGAATTCTGCATGCAGAGTCTCAATTTGGTGTTTGTCACATTTGGCAAAAAAATGGTGAGCAGACACCAGAGCTCACAACCATAAATGGGTTCTATAACTGATTCAAGTATTTTTTGTTTAGGCTGAGGTATGTACAGTTTTTGTGTGGAATTTGCATTTATGATCCTGGCAACTGGACCTTTTTTGGAACACCGTAAATCTCACGTCTTACTGAGATTTACTGTCAGGGCCAAGGTCTGACAGAATCTGGAAAGAAGATCTAGGTGCTGCATTTCACTTCAGATTCTAGTAGGGTGAGGCCTTGTGCTGCAGACTGTTTTAGTGCCCTGTTTTTTGCCGATGTTTACCGCACACTTGTTGTTTGTGTACATGGATTTTATAATGTTGTATGTTTTTTCCCCAACACCCCTTTCCATCAATTTGTATAGCAGGCCTTCATGCCAATTGAAATCAACAAAGCATGTTAAGACTCTGCCTTTGTTTTGGTTTGTTTGTTTGTCAATTAGGGTGTGCAGTTTTCACTGAGGAAATGTACGAGGCTGGTAATGCAGAGGATTAGTTGTTGACGCATATCCCACGGTAGAAATTGGGGTCAAATTTGTCTCCACTTATGTGGATTTGGGTGATCAGTCCTTGGTTCCAAATACTGGTGAAGATGCCAGAGCTAAGGATGATGTTAAAGAGTTTAATTTTAGCCAATTGGAATTTGTGGTCTGTATATTTTATAATTTCATTGAGGATACCATCAACACCACAGGTCTCTCTCTCTCTCTATCTTTTTTATTATTAAGTGATCACAACTCTAAATGTATTCAAGAAAATTGTGTGCCGGAATTTCTGGAATTAAATTGGCTACAATGGGAAATCATAATACTCACAGTTGGGTTCACAAGTTTGGACAGCAAAGTACAGCACAGTAGAGTACAGTAAAGAAAATAATAGTTCTAAACAGTAGAGTACACAGTAGAGCACATTAGAATTGAGTACACTATAATGTACTGTATTAGACTGAACTATACTTTACTATACGGTTCTGTGCAGTACTCTACAGATCTGAAATTTCCCCCCCCCGGGGGATCAATAAAGTATCTATCTATCTATCTATCTATCTATCTATCTATCTATCTATCTATCTATCTATCTATCTATCTATCTATCTATCTATCTATCTATCTATCTATCTATCTATCTATCTATCTATCTATCTATCTATCCATCCGGTTCGGACCAAACAAATGTAATCTCGTTTGGGGGCAGAGCTCATTAAAATAATAGCCAGTATGTAGAATAATGGTGAATGTTACAGGCTTTGGTTTTCCCATTTATGTTTTGAGGTTGGACTTTAGCACGTATAGCTTGTTAGTATGTAGGGCGCACCGATTAGTGTCACCTGGTTAGTCAGTATGTATTACACCTATGTATTACATCTTGTTAGAGGGAAGGTGTTTCATATGTGCTGGCCCAGGTGATATTTAAGAGTGTCTTGATAGATGCGGAGGGTTAACACCTTTAGTTGGTGCTCCATATTTAGATTTTTTGAAAATGATCCTTTATCTGATTTCCCTGATTTCGTTTTGCTCCACCTTTTTCGTTTACTTCCTGTCTTTAAGTTTGGTGTGGGTTTTTATTTTCTTTGGTGGGTGCTCATTGTGGGTGTCTTTGGTTCCAGTTGTTATTGCTAGTCAACTTTCAGTGGACACCCCCGTGAGTGTCTTTTAGAACCCCTCCAAAAACACCACCTGTTTTGGTTGTTGTCAGTGACTCTTTGTTAGTTCCCGCTTCTGTTTGAGCGACATTTGTTTTTTCTTGCTGGTGAACGTAACAGTGAAGTTACTCCACAATACCAACCTAAATGTGTGAAGTACGCCTATACAGAATACAAATATTCCAAAACATGCATACTGTTTGCAATAAAGCACTAAAGAATCTATACAAAGCATTATGTTTGGGGCAAATCCAACACATCACTGAGTACCACTCTTCATATTTATAAGCATGGTGGTGGCTGCATCATGTTATGGGTATGCTTGTCATCGGCAAGGACTAACACGTTTTTGGGGGGATAAAAATAAACGGAATAGAGCTAAGCACAGGCAAAATCCTAGAGGAAAACCTGGTTTCCAACAGATACTGGGAGACATTCACTTTTCAGCAGGACAACCTAAAACACAAGGCCAAATATACAATGTTGTTGCTTACCAAGATGACATTGAATGTTCCTGAGTGGCCTAGTTACAGTTTTGACTTAAATCGGCTTGAAAATATATGGCAAGACTTGAAAAAGGCCAGATTTCTGACAGATTTCTCCTCCTCTCTCTTCTGCCTGAATTCACCGCTCCTCCCTAAAATCGTTCAGACAGGCAAATATTATTACTTTCCTGCCTTACTTGCCATATTCTATCAGCCATTACAAACCAGGAAGAACAGCCAGGCTCTGGTACGATGCTCTGAGCTGATCTGGGCTTAATGAGAGCGATTTTCAGGTAGCCATAATGAGAAATTCAATATCAATATCATGGGGTCTTAAGTCAAAGCTTTTAAATTAACTGTGACAAGTGGTAATTATTTATAGTCTGCCAAATTGAGATTGATCTTATTTGTTCATTTATGCATTTGCCTGGGAGAGTTACATCAAGTGCGTAATGGCTTTTGCGTTGCGAGATTTCATCTGTGATTGGAGTTTCACCCCAGAGGTTGGTGAATGAGATGCGTATCCATGTGAGTGAGCACTAAAATAAAAGGCGGAGATAATTCCATTGGCAGCCTCAGCTGAATGCAAATATGATGTGAGTCCATGAGTCCGTCATTCTGTCAGTCACCAGTCTCTATAAGAATTTGTTACTCTTGCTATTATTATTACACTAAGAACCACAGAGATAAAGCATATGCAATGGTTTTGGTTTAGTATTCATATAAATATTTATCTAAAGGAATGGAGGGATGACTGAGAAAAGGCAGAAACATAGGAGCATGTCAAATTGGGTGTCAAATGAAATAACATTTAGAAATTAAGGCATACATTTTGATGTGGCCCACATTTTGATGTGTTAGAAAGTTGGATAAAAATTCAATTTTCATTTTTGGTCAACGATCTAGAGAAAACATTTATGAAAAATGTATTAAAACAAAAACACTAATACATGTTGATTAGATAGGTATTTGCCTGTGCTTAGCTGTATTCCATAAAAAATGTTATCCTAAAAAACTCCCTAGATGACAAGCATACTCACCATGCTTGAAAATATGAAGAGTCATACTCTGTGATGTTGGCTGCATGTTTTGGATTTTATCTCTTTTTTTTTCTTTACAACCTTCCTTCTTTTCACTCTGTCATTTAGGTTAGTATTGTGCAGTAACTACAATGCTGTTGATACATATTACGTTTTCTCCTATCACAGCCATTAAACTCTGTAACTTTAAAATCACTATTCCCTAAGCAGTTTCCTTCCTCTCCGGCAACTGATTTAGGAAGTACGCCTGTATCTTTGTAGTGACTGGGTGCATTGAAACACAATACAAAGCGTAATTAACTATTTAGAACCCATAGCAGCACTTGACAACCTTTCTTTAAATTACTCTAACAATAATATCTGTGTCAATATTGCAAAATTAACTTGCTAACATCCTGTTGTAGTATTTGCGTGGCTGTCAACCAGAAACCGTAAATAGGGTATGCTGCCATTTGACTTTTCCTTTTTTTTACTTCATTACTCAAAATGACAAATAGTTTGTTGTTTTGCCTTGTTTCTACCGATGTAATTCATATGGAAACGGCCCAAGCTGCTTGCTATAGCTAGCTAGCTAGTTAATCTGTGAGGAAAGAAAAGTTGTGTGTAGTGGTAAATTTGGGCTGCGCTCACGAAGCGTCGACCTCAGCTGTCACTTTCAGTTTGAGTTTCACATAAAAAAAAACAATTGTTGTTCTAGGAGTAAATACTTTCTTCAGTGGTGAGTGGGACCGGGAGTTTATCCTGTTCAAACAGTGAGTTTATTCCTGGATAAGCCAAGATGTGTAGAATATATACAGAATAGAGTTCAGCTCTCCACTGCAACAGTATTAATATAGCCATTCATATTTCTACAAACTACCCATACACTTTGCCAATACATCCATACTACAACGCAGTGTAGCCCAAACACTATGATAACATTTAGTAGATGCTCTCATCCAGTGACCTTCGATCAGCACCTTAGTACACAATACATAACCGATAGTACAGAACAGCATATAATAAAGCCCGTAAGCCTAATGATCCAGTATCCCTCCCTCCCTCCCTCCCTCCCTCCCTCCCTCCCTCCCTGGATGAGATCTGTCTCTCTGTTGACCTTAAAAGTTCTTTGTTTGTTTGGATTGACAGAGGGATGGCTGCGATTGCGGTCAGAAATATCCTGTTGGTGTCTCCGGTGCCACGCTGTGTGACACAACACAGCAAATGACTCCTGATCGCGGGGACAGCGGGGAAACCAGCTGTCTGGCAGGCAGCAGCCAAACGCCCTCTCAGGCTAGGTGGGGGTACCACACAGGGCCATGCTAATGGCCTTTTCCTACACACAACACAAACAACAAGAGAGAATAGAAGAAAACATACAGAGAGTGGTAGAGAGAGAGGGAGAGACGAGGTAATGGTGTGTGTAGGTGTCACATTAAACAATTTGAAAGTTTATTTGGTTCTCCATGGGAGATACCAAGTCATATCCACTGCCGCCCCCAGCCAGGATGAAGGGAATTGAATCTCCAACCTCCTCAGGCTTCCTTGTTTCCGTGGCTATGGTGGGTTAATAGGTCGCCAGGAGACAGAACTGCAGTGACATGAAACACTGCCATGTACTCACTCAACACGGCACTGTCATTTCATTCTAAAAGACTGCATTCAGATAAATAAGTAAAACAACTCTGCTGCTACTCCTTGGCTTTGGCTCACGTTTAGGGCTGTGGTGGTCATGAAATTTTGTCAGCCGTGAATGTCAAGCAAATAACTGTCGGTATAACGGTAATTGACCGTTAATTAACATAAACACATTTTGCATCTCCTGGCTTCCACACAAGCGACTAATACAGACCTTTGGAACATCTACATTTTTTAAAAGTCTAATAAATCCATGTAATATAGCCTACATATTCACAATAAATCCATTATTTATTTTATACAGGTCTAAAGAAGCATTATATGAAGAAAATGTAGTCTATTTCAGATTTGTGTCTGATTTGCTTAAAATTCTGTGATATTATTTTATAGTATGAAGAACGCAATTGAACAAACTGAATAAAATAGAAAGGATATTTTCTCCAAACGATTTGAGGGAGTGCGCGCATGCGGCTATTCTGTGTTGAGCGGTTAACAAATAAATAGGTACTCCTATGTTTAATTTAGAGTTCTTAATGTAACTTTGATTGTTCTACAAACATTGGACTATATGTTTAGATTTGTAATACATTTAATACAGGCTGCATGATGAGACTAATGCTGATTTGAAAAAAGTAGCTTGAAAAAGTGAGCACTGCTTTGTTTTTTGTGCAGGCTGTAGACACTTTGTCAGTCTCTCATTCACAATTAGACAAGCACTTGATAATACCTTGAATATCCCGACTGCATCCCATTTGTGTGGCTGTAATGCACCCTGGAAAATTCCCTGCCTTTTGCGGCCAGTGCCCCTTCTCCCTGAATGCTGCACGCTCCGTCAATTCCGAGGTGCATATTGAAGATATTGGAAGAACTGTCCACATTTACTTTTCGTCAGCCAACAAGATGAGTAGGCCTAACGAACAGCAAAATCACTAGCCTATGTCAGTCTATTATCCCCCATAGTACACAAGTTGACCTATTCTATACTGTGCAATAAATAAATATTCCAAATATAGTCCGGGACAGTTGTGGGATGCGATAGATCACAAATGAATACAACCACTAGCATCAAAAAAACTTTTTTATGCTATGTTGCTGACGTAACAGATCAGAACATTTAGCTTAAAATGTTAATAAATAATTAGGCTATTTCTTCACATTATAAGTGCAGATGGCAGTAGGCTATAAGTGTGAATGTTCCATTAATGCTTTTATTATATGGGCGAACATTCACCCAACTCATTGATTGATTGATTGATAGATAGATACTTTATTGATCCCCGTGGGGAAATTACTTTGTCAAGCAGCTACGAAAAACCCAGGGCAGATGCAGAATGCCAGAACGAAATACACAAAAGACAGATACATGATACATAGTGCGGCAGTATGAAAAAGTATAAAAATACACAAAGTCTGGAGTGCAAAAAGCTATAAAAATGCATTGCATAGTATGAGTGAATGATTGAATATGTACACTATACATTGTTATAGTGTTAGGTGAAAAACATATACAATTATTGCATGTTTATATATATATAAAAATAAAAATATTTGCATGGTTAACTATACAGGTCGATGGCAGAGAAAGATACTTAAATAGCTAAATGCGCGTATGATATAAGTGAGGGTAATAACAGTTGACTTAATATACAGTCTGGTTAAAGGTACAGGTAAATTAATATTTGCATGGTTAAATTAACTGTACAGGTAAATGACAGGAAGAGATACTTAAATAGCTAAATGTGTGTATTATATAATTTAGGGTAATATTACTAATTAATAATACTAACAAACAATAGTATGCAAGTATAAACACCACGCAGCTGTCATACCGCTCAGGAAGGAGACGTGTTCTGTCTCCTAGAGATGAACGTAATAATACTAATTCCCTTCAAATATAGTCCTTAGAACAGGGTTAATTACAGAAAAATGCACGTATTGCACTTTCAATATACTAAATGCAATGAAAAAAAGATACTACTGACAGGATACTAGTATACAGTCCTGAGTGAATGACTACGTCAGTCCAATAATTACTTACAATATTGCACGTGATATGATATAACAACTGTACATGAATATGTACATACAGTCCTGAATGAATGAGTGCTGAATGAATAAGTCGTGAGTGAATGAGTGATTACAGACCAGAGAGTTACTCACAGATGGATGGATGCCTAATTGTTAAACTAGGTTCTAACACCCCAACAGTTCCAGGTCTACGGTGAGGAATTAAATAGTCTAATAGCCGTTGGCAGGCAGGACCTCCTGTAGCGCTCTCTGGCACACCGTGGTGGGATCAGTCTGTGACTGAAGGTGCTCCTCTGCGTCATAACCATGGCATCCAGAGGGTGGGTGACATTGTCCATGATGGCCAGCAGTTTGGCCAGGATCCTTCTCTCCACCACCTCCTCTAGACAACACCACCCACCCACTCCTCTAGAGTGTCAAGTTTAATCCCCAGAACAGAGCTAGCCTTCCTGATCAGTTTATTTACCCGAGAAGCATCACCGGCCTTTATGTTGGCGCCCCAGCACACCACTGCAAAAAAGACAGGTAGAAAGTATGCAGTAGTTTACTGCACATGTTGAAGGACCTGAGCCCGGTGTTACCAGCCCATTCCATCCTGTTGTCCATATGGAATCCCAGGAACTTGTATGACCCAACCATTTCCACATCCATTCCCTGTATAGGGACTGCAGTCGGTTGGGCCTCCTTTGATTTGCTGATGTTGAGCTGAAGGTGGTTCTGCTCACACCACACCACAAAGTCATTTATTGTGCTCCTGTACTCCTCCTCCTGCCCACCCTTGATGTACCCTACAATTGCTGAGTCATCCGAGAACTTCTGTAGGTGGCATGTTTCAGAGTTATATCTGAAGTCCGAGGTGTAGAGGGTGAACAGGAAGGGGGACAGGACTGTTCCCTGGGGTTCCCCTGTGTTGCTCACTGCCCGTTCTGACACACAGCTCTGTAGCCACACAAATTGTGGCCTACCGGTCAGGTAGTCCGTAACCCAGGAGACTAAGGGTGCTTCCACTTTCATCCTCCTCATCTTCTCACCCAGTAGCAGGGGCTGAATGGTGTTGAAGGCACTGGAGAAGTCAAAAAACATAACTCTCACAGTGCAACCTGCGTTGTCCAGGTGAGAGTAGGCCCTCTGCAGAAGGTAGATAATTGCATCATCCACTCCGATGTTGCGCTGGTATGCGAACTGCAGGGGATCCAGTGATGTACACACCAGGGGTCTGAGGTGAGCGAGGACTAACCTTTCCAGGGTCTTCATGATGTGGGATGTTAGCGTTACATGTCTGAAGTCATTCAGGACAGTGGGGGCACCTTCTTGGGCACTGGGACCAGGCAGGATGTTTTCCACAGCACCCTTTCCAGGCTCAGGCTAAGGTTGAAGGGGCGCTGAAGTATTCCACACAGTTGGTCAGCACAGACCCTAAGCACCCTTGGGCTGATGCCATCAGGGCCCGCCGCTTTCCACTGATGTAGTCTCTCCAGCTCTCTCTTCACTTGGTTGGTGGTGAAAGCCAGCCCAGCTGGGGAGGTGGGGGAAAGGGGGGTGTTGCGGATCAGTTCAGAGGGAGCGGGAGGGGGTGGCTGATTGTCTCAACGGACAAGGGGGGGGGGACAGCCGTGAGGGTGTGTGGCCTGGAGAGCTGGAGGGGAGGTGGACAGAGCTAATATCGTACCTGTTAAAAAATTGGTTCAGCTCATAGCTCATTGGCTCGGTCCTGGGTCTCCTCCGTCTGCCCACCGTTTGACTTTTTGAAGCCAGTGATATTTTTCATACCCTTGGTCGCTGGCTGCTGTTGGACCATAGGCCTGTAAAGTGGGGTGAGGTGGACAAGGTTGTGATCCAATCTACCTAGGGGAGGGAGTGCAGTGTAGTTGTATGCATCCTTCACATTAGCATATAACAAGTCCAGAGTTGTATTATTCCTAGTTGGGCACTTCGCAAACTGTTTGAACATGGGCAGCGTTGAAGAGAGAGATACATGTATAAAATCCACAGAAATTGCAAAAAAGGCACTGGGATGCGCTGTCTGTAACCTCGCGATAACAGAGTGAATGACGTCACACGCTGTGTTTGCTCAGTGGAGGGTGGGATGTAAACAATAACAGCAATGGCCACCGTGAATTCCCTCGGCAAATAGTAAGGTCTCAGGCTAACGGCTAACAGCTCAATGTCCGGGCTACAAAACTGTTCCTTAAGAGTAATATGGCTTGGATTACACCTGTGGAGATGTTATCATTCAGCCATGTCTCAGTAAAACACACTAGACTAGCTTCTCTGAACTCCCTTTGTCCACGGACAAGACCCTCGAGTTCCTCCACCTTGTTATGCAGCTATCTCACATTGCCCATAATGATAGACGGTATAGCCGCCTTGTATTTCCTAAGCTTTGCTTTACACTTCAATCCCGCCCTGCGTCCACGCCGTCACCTTTTCAACTCGTCCAGAATAACAAACTTTTCCCTGGGGTGCAGCAGCGCTGAGTGTGCTAAATCCAATAGCTGGGCTCTGTTGTAAATAATTGAGGACTCGCGTGTACGTCCGGCGCTGCTAAACGTAAGAAAAAGTGCCTCAGTGATAAAAAGAACCACTAAAACCTTGGTAAAACAGTAGCACTCCATAATCCTGAACTATTATAGTTTTAACTGTTGCAAAAGAAAAACTCACAAAAAACATATTAAAACAATACTTAATGCACGAACATGTGAGCTTCTTAAGATGCGATCACACAGGGCGGCGCCAACCAGAACATAGCTTGGGAAGCTTGTGGAAGGCTAGCCGAAACGTTTGACCCAAGTTAAACAATTTCAATGCAATGCTACCAAATACTAATTGAGTGTATGTAAACTTCTGACCCACTGGGAATGTGATGAAAGTAAATAAATCATTCTCTCTCCTGTTATTCTGACATTTCACATTCTTAAAATAAAGTGGTGATCCTAACTGACCTAAGACAGGGAATTTTTACTAGGATTAATGTCAAGAATTTTGAAAAACTGAGTTTAAATGTATTTGGCTAAGGTGTATGTAAACTTCCGACTTCAACTGTACATGTCATCTATGCACTTAAATAGCGAATGGAGGACGCTTTTCTCGTGGTTTCTTTTCATGCCAGCCAGGTAGGCTTTACTCCTGTTGTAAATATAAGCAATATGCTTAATATTAGTAAAGTTGAGAAATAAATATAGTAGGCCTAGCCTATAGAAAGCTGGTGGGATGAGCTCTTTCATTCGATTTTCGAATACATTTGCATTGATGTCAGAGGGATTAGAGGGACAATAGAGTGCTGAGTACCAGGCAGTTAGCACGTTTGGTAGGCTACTAATGACCAGCAGCAGCATCAGAACTTGGAGAAGCCTAATTACCGTGACTAAACTGTCAAGTGGAATTTGACTGCCTTCATGACTCGTGACCGTCGGTGTGGCGGGAATACGGTCACCGCAACAGCCCTACTCACGTGTGTGTGCAGTGAATTAGTGCAAAACAGATGAGAATACAGTCAGACCTAGCTCACAGACTAAGTCCTACATCTCATATTACAGTTTGGAAGTTTAATTTGTGAGAGGCCATTACAATGAAGAGTAGAAGTGACTGCATCAATGTTATAAACTCCAAGGGGAAGAGCATACAGCACCTTCTAAGCCAGACCATGGTGAGCCGTAGAATAAACAAGTCATACTTTATGAATAGACATTATTCAAATATTTCACCGGGGCTACAAACTTTGGCCCACTGAAGTTAGCGGTACAATGTCTTTGAACTTCGTAAAATATGTCAGAAAAGATTCTAAGCTATCAATGAATAAAACCCACTCCAACCAGTCTAGGGTTTGATCTTGGCTCCAGGGAAGAAGATATGATCAATTAAAAACAGTGATGATCAGAGAACTAAGCCTTTCATGGAATAGCATAGTACTTTAGATCGATCAGCAACCAATTTCTAATGAGTTATCTGGATAACATTTATTTATTTTTTAAACCTCTCCACGTTGCTTTCCTCTCTTCTTCAGTTTCTGCTACGATCCATACATCTCCAGATAGATCAGCTCCATGAAACATGAAGCAGCATGATTAATAGATCACAGAGCAGAACTTGGGTTTGGATGGAAGGAGATGCTGCATCTCAGGTAGAGACAGACACAATCACATCAACCATTTATTTATCTCTTCCAAATGAAACAAAAATGATACAGAACGAATAGCAAACAATTGGTCTGATGCATCCCAGTGCATGTAGTCTTTTATTCAGGAGTTCAATGATTTCTGCTAGAGGATTTGTCTGTGCGGTGGATCTGCTGCAACGACTGCATTGTGTCTGTAATAGTCTTGTCCAGCGCAGAACTTTAACAGGCATACAGGTTCAAATCACAGCACTGGTATAGGGTTTAGAGTGTGGTACTGTGCTGGGGAAACGTGACTCCTGTCATGTGGCTTTGTTTAACAACTCTGGGAACTGGAACCACCTCTCTCAAGGCAGGTCTAATCCAAGGGACACAATAGGACTATGATTGGAAGCGTATCAGATGACATAATAACACACACACAACCACACATGCATGCATGGTATACACATACTGTACAGACAGACATACAGTCACAGACATTTGCCTGACACGCAGACGGACACACACTAGAGATGTGCACGGTTATTCGAATATTCAAACGGACATTAGTATTCAAATACCTGTGTGAGCATTCATTTTTGCACTGAAAGGGCTTTTTCTAAATTATCTATGTGATATACCATGACAATTAAAATAGATTAAATTATTCAATGCAGTCTTTACCATAAAAAGACCCATAGCCGACCGGTAGCCTTCAGGTAGACTGTTGTTTAATCTGAATGGGGTTGGGGAGAAAGCTGGCAAGCTTCATGATTCATGATACTATTCGAATAGTGAAATTATTTCAAACCCCCATACCTAACACACACTCACGCACACACGTACAGACACACACACACACACACTAGGTCTGCACTATAGGGGCATTTCTTTATTTCTTTATTTGTATTATTATTTTTTTTAAATATTGCGATTGTGATTGGACTTGCCAATCAAGTGATATTGATCAAAATACTTGGGTGGACTGTTGGAATCATTGAAATAGAATGATTTATATTAAGAAGCATGTTCTTTTTTGGAACAATCTGTTGACTGCATTTGACATAACAGAACAGCATGAACACTTAAATTGAATGTAATAACAAGGAGGAGCAACTGCTTAATTGCATGTGATATCCATATTGCGATATAGATATTGCACGTCAATATTGCGATTTTGATATGAATTTGATTAATTGTGCAGCCCTAACACACACACACACACACACACACACACACACACACACACACACACACACACACACACACACACACACACACACACACACAAACACAGGGCTAGCCACTAACCACCCTTCCCCTGACAAAAGGAAAAGCCAGGAGCAAAATAAAAAATAATATGACCATGGTTCTGCTCCATGACAGAGTGTCACCAGGTGAAAAATTACTGTGCCATCCGACGATGCTTATGTATGAAAACATCCGACCACCTTTCTCCTGCGGTGTGAGGTACAACTGGGACTGTAATGGAACACATTAATCTTGATTAAGGAGATATCAGAGCATGCTCCTTTCAGTTTGCTCACATTGCCATTGCAGATGATCTATCTTTGGCTCGCTGCTTTACAGTAGTAAATACAATAAGAAGTGAGGATGGCAGATATAGGGAATATTCATACAGAACTAAATAGTATCTACCTTCTTATAGAGAGAAGAGATAGCTGGGGTGTGTGGTATCAGGCCATGATGCCACAGCAAGACAATAAGGTTTGACAGATGTGGTATGCTAACACTATCCTCTGATCATACATTCATATTGACAAGCGAGACATGGGGAACACCAGATTATTCCATCCTGCTCACAGATTACTAATAAAAGCTTTATTGCCTATTCTGTCACTTCACACACACAGTAATTCCAACAATATTCCAACCAGGTCTGTTGTGATTGATAGGGTTCACTATAACAAGAATACTTCACTATCCAAGCCAACAGGGTGCCAGAGAACACAGGGGGAGGGAGATTACAGACAGACAGGAGGTCCATTTTGGAAAGATGGATTTACAATACATGCAGATTTAATTTGCTTGTTGTGTGTGTGTATGTGTTCAGTGTAGATTTGGCCTTGTGTTTTAGGTTATTGTCCTGCTGAATTACATCTCCCACTGTCTGTTGGAAAGCAGACTGAACCAGGTTTTCCCAACACTGAGTACCACTCTTCATATTTTCAAGCATGGTGGTGGCTCCATCATGTTATGGGTATGCTTGTCATGGGCAAGGAATAGGGAGTTTTGTTTTGGATAAAAATAAACAAATAGCGGTAAGGACAGGCAAAATCCTAGAGGAAAACCTGGTTCAGTCTGCTTTCCAACAGACACTGGGAGACAAATATCATGTGCAATACTGTAAGTAATTATTGGACTCAGGAATGCATATTAGTATCCTGTCAGTTGTATCATTTTTTTCATTGCATTTAGTATATTAAATGTGCAATACGTGCATTTATCTGTAATTAAACCCTGCGCACTAAGGACTGTATTTTAAGTGAATTATTATTATTACCCTAAATTATATCATACAGACATTTAGCTATTTAAATATCTCTTCCTGTCATTTACCTGTACAGTTAATGTAACCATGCAAATATTAACTTACCTGTACATTTAACTGTACATTTACCTGTACAGTTAATTTAACCATGCAAAATATTCTCTTACCTGTTCATTTAACCAGACTGTATATTAAGTAAACTATTATTACCCTCACTTATACCATACGCACATTTAGCTATTTAAGTATTTCTCTGCCATCGACCTGTATAGAATAGTTAACCATGCAAATATTCCTTATTTATCTATATCAACTTGCAATATTTGTATCATTTTTTTCACCTAACACTCTGTAACAATGTATAGTGTACATATTCAGTCATTCACCCATACTATGCAATGTCTTTTTATAGCTTTTTTTACTCCTGACTTCTTGTATTTTTATACTTTTTCATACTGCCGCACTATGTATCATGTATCTGTCTTTTGTGTATTTTCGTTCTGGCATTTTGCACCTGCCCTGTGTTTTTTCGTAGCTGCTTGGCCTACCTACCTACCTACCTACCTACCTACCTATCTATCTGCAGGATAATAACGTAAAATACAAGGCCAAATATACACTGGAGTTGCATACCAAGACGACATTGAATGTTCCTGGGTGGCCTAGTTACAGATTTGACTTAAGTCGGCTTGGAAATCTATGGCAAGTCTTGAAAATGGCTGTCTAGCAATGAACAACAACCAACTTGACAGAGGGTGAAGAATTGTTTTAAGAATAATGTACAAATATTGTACAATCCAGGTGTGCAAAGCTCATAGAGACTTACCCATAAAGTCTCACAGCTGTAATTGCTTCCAAAGGTGATTCTAACACGTATTGACGTAGGGGTGTGAATACTTATGTATTTAATTTTCAATACATTTGCAAACATTTCTAAAAACATTTTTGTATTTTGTAATTTGGGGTATTGTGTGTAGATGGGTGAAGAAAAATAAATACATGTAAATCCATTTTTAATTCAGGCTGTAAATAAGTTGAGGGGTATGAATACTTTCTGAAGGCACTGTATGCGTACATTTACGACTCTGTAAATAAACAAATCAACCACTATATTCCCAACTAAAGTAATTTACATATTGTTCTGCAACCCTGAGACTATGACACTGTGACTTGCCCCAGATTGCACAAGTGCCAAACCGCCAAACCAATGAGAAATTAATTAGAGATCCATGGAAAGACATCAAGAAAATGGTGTCAGCTGAAAAACCTTTCCCCCATTCCAAAATGTATAATGATTAGCAGAATAGCAGCTGGTTTGGATTTAGAAAAACTAAATCCGTTTTAGAGCACAACCAACCAGTGAAAATAATTGTAATTCTATTTAAACGGTGTATTTCTCATAAACTGACAGGTGGTATAGGCTACACAGCTGAATTATTTGAGTCTACAATTTCGTGTACAAGTCAACCCTGATGTCGCCTTTAAATCTGAAACATGTTGTGTTAACAATAATGAGTACTTTTCTATTGAACTGCCATTGTCTTCAGAGTGGCTGCAGATGTCTAGCACAACAAATCAATTCTCATTGGTCTGTCTCTATTCAAACGGTGTAGGGCGTCCATGAGTCTAAGTATATCAACTGGCTAATAGTCGTCATGCAAGTATGTCTACACTGGAATTCATTCAAATAAAACCAAGAAGCTCATGTTAATGACATGTTAAAACAATGTTTTTACTACAGTGGTTCTGTGTAGTTACTCCTCTCAATTGGTCTCTGATTAGAATAGGCTCATTTAAATCCCATACATGACTAGGCCCACATGGTAAGCCACAACTTCCATATTGAAAGCAGATCAAATTCTATCCTGGTACTGTAATACAATCAGACCTGGGTTCAAATACTATTTCAAATATCTCAATTACTTTCACATACATTCGAAGTAAGTATTCAGGCAGGTGTATCTTTTATTAGAAGAACTCAAACACATAGACTCATATACACTCCTATGCATTTAAACACAGGTATTTTAAATAAGTATTTTAACATACTGTAAAATACAATTTGTCAGACTATTAGTTTTTTTACAAATAAACATTCAAATACTCAAATAAAAGTACTTGTTTTGGGCTGTCTATTTGAAAATACTCAATATACACAGAACAAATATTTTAAATACCAGATAGTCAAATACACGTATTTGAAATACACGTATTTGAAATACACGTATTTGAAAACAATACCATGTCTGCTGCCCAGGCTGGTAGAAGTATAAATTGAGGCAGAACAGGCTAGAAATCCATACACCTACTCAGGGCCCTAGCTGCCATGGCGGGGCAGGGGCACAGATTGACTTGTAAACGCTGCCCTGTCAACAACCTCTGGTCATAACTGGCCCACGTCCTCTCCCTCTGCTTCTCATAACACTTTACATAGCCTAGGGCTAACTCACAAACATATTGTAGGCAATAGCCTTGGACAAAGTTGCCAAACGTTTTCCGAAATGAACACACACATGCACTGCCATGTCCAGAGAAACAGCCTTACACACCTCAATAAAATAACGGGAATTTGAGAATGTCCCGCTGCTATTCGGTTTGCAAAAGCAAAACAACGGTACGAACAGTATATAAGTTAAATCGACGTCGCAGCCACATACGTTACCCCAACTCTGTTTGAAGGTAGCGGTGGCTGCATTGCAACATTGTGAAGTTGTGACAACAACGATATTGTGGACACAAAAGTAATGAGTAGGCAAAATCGTAATTGTTACGCTTGTTGCGAAAGCACGCTAGTTCTTTTTTCTCTTCCAGAGTAGTCACGGCGGCACTGTCTGAAGCACCGGCAGAAGAGAAAGCTTGAACACTGAAAGCTAGGTACAGTAGTTATGAAACTTACCAACCGAGTTCGAGCCCGTCCCCGAACTAAGCAAGAGGTACCAGATCCACATCATATGGTCTTTTTTCAGCCTGCTTTTATCCACCCCGCCGTGGCCAACAATCGGGGCAATATAAAACTTATCCGGTTCGCTCCTATCTTCACTTTTCGGGTTGTTTTATACTTTTCTTTCTCTTCGGGACAAAGTTCGAAAATCGCTTGCGTTAAGAGGTGGATTATCGCTGGAGCAAATGTTGGGAATGAGGCCTAGGGAGGGGGTGGCGGTGGTAGGGGCTTGATGGTAGGTGGCAGGGGAGTTGGAGTAAGTGGGGATCGGGTTAGCGCTGTGAGAGAGAGGCGGAGACTTGTGGCTGCTACAGAAGACTAGAGGTCGGTTGGGAGTAGGACCATGTGCATCGAAGGCAGCCACTAACATTAACTCTTTATCACAGAACCTATGATATAGCCAGGCCAATGTTTATTCGAAAATGTTTTGGAACATCCTATTCTATTCAGCCATTAGTTATTCCTCCTTTATAAGTACTTTATTGGCTGTGAAAGGAAATCTCTGTTGACTTTAGATACCTGGGAAAAGCCACTCAGTGAGCAGTTTGAATAGGGTACAGCTTCTTGTTGGCTCTCTGCCAAAAATATGTAATTTATTAAAATATCATTTTTTGTATAAATGTGTTTTTTTTCCCCCATATGTGAACTTCTATTTAAATAAGATAAAGCACATTGCACATACAGTATAACACAACACTATTGTGATAAGCATCACTCTCTGTAACACACATACAAACACACACTCAAGCATGCATGTACGTACACTCACACATCCACACACACTCAAGCATGCATGCATGCACACAAACACAAATAACATGTCAGTCTGGCTGTCACAGTGTCAGTGTTATGAATAGTGTGTAAATTCTGAGAACACGTCAGTCTGCCTGTCACAGTGTCAGTGTTATGAATAGGGTGTAAACTCTGAGAACACGTCAGTCTGGCTGTCACAGTGTCCGTGTTATGAATAGGGTGTAAACTCTGAGAACACGTCAGTCTGGCTGTAACATTGTCAGTGTTATGAATAGTGTGTAAACTCTGAGAACACGACAGTCTGGCTGTCACAGTGTCCGTGTTATGAATAGGGTGTAAACTCTGAGAACACGTCAGTCTGGCTGTAACATTGTCAGTGTTATGAATAGTGTGTAAACTCTGAGAACACGTCAGTCTGGCTGTCACAGTGTCCGTGTTATGAATAGAACAGGAGTGATGAGCGTTTTCTCTTTATCGTGCAATGCAGCTGTGTGAAGTCAGAAAGCCCAAAGTGTGTGAGTGAATGTGTTTGTCAGCTGTGTGAAGTCAGAAAGCCCAGAGTGTGTGTGTGAATATGTTTGTCAGCTGTGTAAAAGTCAGACAGACCCAGTTCAAACAAAAAAACAGCTTTTGATAACACCCTAACCTGCAGGCATATGATCTGGATGATCCCCCACTATCGAACAACCTCCAGCACTGAAATAATTTATCAGCACATTGCTTATCAAGGCAGCAGGGCCTGGAGCAGGCAGGCAGGAAGCCAGGCAGGCAGAGCCTCTCAGGGTAGGTAAAGCTACAACATGTCAGTGTGATGTATGAGGCCATTGTCAATAATCTCAGTTTGATCCGTATGGGTCATTATGGGAATATCTCAAAGCTCAGGATGCACCATTGTCTTTCTCACTCTCTCATGTGTACTACAATACATAGTTTTGTTTTCAGTGTAGTATGGAAAACTAACTGTATTCCACATTATCATGAACATTTCCCAGTACATGACTCAACCTCATGTAATACAGTTACAAAATGGAAGAGGTTCATTGTTATGTGGAGCAGAGATTGAGAAAACACAAATGTTCCAGTCAGTTAATATTTAATTCATAAGTGAGGGAAGCCCTTGAGTCGCTGATGAAAATAATACACCATGACAATAACAATAACAATACAGCATTGCTAAACAAAAACCTCCATAATGATTCAGCCCAGCACAGAGCAGAGTAAACATTTACCTCCATAATGAATCAGCCCAGCACAGAGCAGAGTAAACATTTACCTCCATAATGAATCAGCCCAGCACAGAGCAGAGTAAACATTTACCTCCATAATGAATCAGCCCAGCACAGAGCAGAGTAAACATTTACCTCCATAATGAATCAGCCCAGCACAGAGCAGAGTAAACATTTACCTCCATAATGAATCAGCCCAGCACAGAGCAGAGTAAACATTTACCTCCATAATGAATCAGCCCAGCACAGAGCAGAGTAAACATTTTGAGCCCTGTGGTCCATTCTTGGTCTCTGCAGTGGGAATGTCAGCACAAGAAAACGCTCCCCTCACCATAAACCAATTGGTATACTCCTCAACTCCTCTCTCCTCACCTCCTTCTCAAAACCCACTGGATGAAAAAACCAGAGGACCCAATTGAGATTCTCCTCAAGTTTCCATCCAACCTTTTTATGTGAGTAAAGTACATGTTGGATAAAGCATTTCATAACAGGCCTGATGGAAACAGAACATTTGTTGGTAAACTTTCCAAATGTCGACTAAACAAAATAAGCTAGACAATGTGGGATCTTTTTGTGTCTGTAAAATCAGTTATGTGAGAAATGGCGATGGAAATGCCAAATATTGATATAATAAGTATCAAAATCGAATTAAACTTGGAGTCACACAATGGTATGTTTTGTGGTCCTCTAACTAAGACTCTGGAAAGCATTCCATTCATTAGGCTACAGACTAAATAAATTATGATGAACTTCACATGGTAATAAAATGCATGTGATGAGCTTGATTCTCCTTTCCTATAAATATCAAGGATCTTATTTTTTTACCTTTCTATTCTCACAGTTTCTACAGATTGTAAATTAAAAATAAACTTTTTTGCTAAGAGTATCATATGATTAATCGATTGGCTATGACTTTTCAAATCACCCAGCAGTGCTATTTGCAGCGTTAGTACATTTTTTATCGGTACATGGGAATTTAACTGCAAAAGGTATTTTTATGTGCACTATGTCATGACACACAGCTTTTTATCAGCAACAACTACATTTGATGGAAACACATCTCTGGTGGGAAAATGCATATTTGAGAATATTCTAGAAAATCTGTCGCCAATTGGATGGAAACCTAGCTATTGATTGACACGCAGAGCTTTCAGTAATGTCCCATCAATTAGCTGAGGCTATTTATAAACAGCAAGCCTGCAGGATCTAATTAGCTTGTTGGCGACTGACAAATGCCTTTAATGTAACACCCGGCAACCACCGGCCTCATTAGGGAACGTTAAACTCTAATAGGAAGGGTGTTATTGACCTAATCGCAGGAGAAACACAATTAGATGGCAAGTTCGGAAAATGACTCTGGGTTAGAGGGACGATGTGACTGGTTGAGTCAGGGAAGGAGGGAGGGAATAGAGCAGTGTAACCTGAGATGACTTCACCTGTGGAGGAGAGGTTGCATTGATAAAGGGAAGGAGGGAAAGTGGTGAAGAGAGGGAAAGAAAGAGGTAATGTAGAGAAAGGGAAAGGGGGATACCTAGTCAGTTGTACAACTAAATGCATTCAACTGAAATGTGTCTTCCGCATTTAACCCAACCCCTCTGAATCAGAGAGGCTAGTTAGAGGGAGAGAGTAGATATTGAGAGGGAGAGAAAGAGAGAAAGGTAGGGAGAGAGGTTCAAATCAATTCACATTACATATTTCACACACATCGTAAACAACAGGTGTAGACTAACAGTGAAATGCCTAGGGTACTAGAGAGTAACTAGCCCCCTGGGGTAACTACACCCCTTGGAGATATTTCAAAAACGATTTTGTGGTATGTTGATCAAATGTTTTGACATTTTGAAAAAGTTGATATATGCCAATGAAGTTAAATCCATAATTGTTTTTTAAATGTACAAGAAGGAAAGCCTTAAGATAAATAATCTTTGTTAAGGGTTTCAGTGACTTCATTAGCTGTGGTTGCTGATGCGTAGATGGTTGAAGCATCAGCCTACATGGATACACATGCTTTATTTAATGCCAGTGGCAAGTCATTGGTAAAAATAGAAAAGAGTAGAGGGCCTAGAGAGCTGCCATGCTGTACACCACACTTTACATGTTTGACATTAGAGAATCGTCCATTAAAGAAAACCCTCTGAGTTCTATTAGCTATTAGCTATTAGCTATAGTCAGCTACCATCCTCAATAGCTTTCCATCTATTGAGATGGAAGTCAATGCCAGGAGGTTTGTAATTGTTGATCAATAACAATAATGTTTCCATCTCTCACACACTAACTTTACAAAATTCAAACTTTCAATGCTTTTCTTTCATTATTAGTTTTTTTATGCATAAGGACACTCACTGTTTGTTGTTGGCATTTCCTGCCTAAGTTTGCCCACTTTTCCAAGAAAATAATCATTAAAATAATTGGCAACATCAAATGGTTTTGTGATGAATAAGCCATCTGATTTGATGAAAGATGGAGTTGAATTTTGAGAAGTGGAGAGAACTGTAGAGGCAAAGCCAGAGAGGAGATGAGTAAGATGATAATGTGAGAGAAGGTGTGAAAGAGTTAGGGATGGAGAATGAAGAACAGAGTAAGCCTCAAGGCATTCTGGGAAGTTAATTTAACCTTGCCAGTTGTCTTGTGCTCCACTGTGAGGTCATCCTTAAAGCATGACTTTAAATTCCAAATTCTTTACTACAGCTTCTAAGGGAGAGTAATTAAAGTCATGGAGGCTTCAGGATGACATGCTCTTGTCATGTTGGTCTGCTGTCACAGCAGCTGCCTCAACACCCATCCCACACTTAATAACCACCGTAGTGTACAGTACGTCAGGAGTGGTGTGATGTGAAGGACATCTCTTTGTGTGTTTGTGTGTCTGACGGAGCAGAGGACACTTCAGCAGACATACCACTGATGATTTCAGCAAGAATCTGCCTGCTAGCCCATTAGCACATCATAATTAGCACATCCTTCATTCCTGTGTTAATGATGATAATTCTGTAATTTATTTCACCACTATAGTCTTATTTATTGTCCTACCTCCTAATCTTACTGCATTTTTGCACTACATTTTGCACTCTGTATATAGATTTTTCTATTGTGTTTTTGACTGTTTGTTTTACTGTGTAACTCTGTGTTGTCTTTTGTCGCACTGCTTTGCTTTGTCTTGACCAGGTCGCAGTTGCAAATGAGAACTTGTTCTCAACTGACCTACCTGGTTAAATAAAGGTGAAATAAATAAATAAAAAAAATTGGTGGCAAATGGACCACACACACCCATGCAATGTCGTGTAACACACTCACTCAAGGCTTAACACACAGAGAGAGACACAGACACAGTCCTCCACTCAAACATACACACTCTTATGCAAATATACATACCCATGCTTTGTTTCACATCACCACGAATTATCCTTCATGCTCCTCTGAATGCATAAACTAATCTTTTTATCTCTCTCATTTGACATGGGTAGTTAGTATGGCAGACGTCTTGCCAGCTGCCGATGCAGAGAAACAGCAATTCACTGTCAATTACATTTTATTTATTTGCTTTGGTACTATTTTCACAAGCATGTGGTAAATTTTCACAACCTTTAGTACAAAACTCCTAACTGGTCACACTTGTAATGCTGCCAGTCTTTCATTCAAAACCTGTCATTGTGCATTCATTTGGATTGAAAACATCTCTCACCACGCAACCATTGATTCAAAATAGAAGTGTACTGCGAAATGTAATGACAACATTGGTTTATTCATCAAAACACAACATAATAATATATAAAAAATGTAGTTGTTTTAACTGCCAATGTATCCAATAGCAATCAATGCAAGATACATTTTTCAAATCGCTCTTAGAAGTGCTGAAATATGTTCTTCACATTAGGCAATACACTGACATTACCCAACAAATTTGACAATCTATAATTTTCATAATATCTATCCAATGTGTTATCAAAGGTGTGATCAATGAAGATATCCTCTACAATCATTAACATTTTTTTACATTACAGCCTTATTCTAAAATTGATTTAAAAAATATATATATCTTCATCAGTCTACAGACAATACCCCATAATGACAAAGTGAAAATGCCCTTGAATGTCCTTGAATGGCCCAGCCAGAGCCTTGACTTGAAGCCGATTCAACATATCTGGAGAGACCTAAAAATAGCTGTGCAGCGACTCTCCCCATCCAACCTGACAGAGCTTGAGAGGATCTGGAGAGAAAAATGGGAGAAACTCCTCAAATACAGGTGTGCCAAGCTTGTAGCATCATACCCATGAAAACTCAAGGCTGTAATCAATGCCAAAGGTGCTTCAACAAAGTACTGAGTATAGGGTCTGAATACTTACACTACCAGACACCTAGTCATTCAAGAGTTTTTCTTACGATTTTCTACATTGCAGAAAAATTGTGAAGCCATCAAAACTATGAAATAACACATGGAGTCATGTAGTAACAAAAAATGTGTTCAACAAATCAAAATATATTTTATATTTTTCAAAGTAGTCACCCTTTGCCTTGATGATAGCTTTGCACACTCTTGGAATTCTCTCAACCAGCTTCACCTGGAATGCTTTTCCAACAGTCTTGAAGGAGTTCCCACATATGCTGAGCACTTGTTGGCTGCTTTTCCTTCACTCTGCGGTCCAACTAATCCCAAACAATCTCAACTGCGTTGAGGCATATTGCTGCAGGATGGTTAAGTGTTTCTTTAATTCTAAATAAAATCACTGACCATGTCACCATTAAGCACCATCACACCTCCTCCCCCATAATTTACGGTGGGAATTACACATGTGGAGATCATCTGTTCACCTACTCTACGTCACAAAGACACAGGGGTTGGTACCTATAATCTCAAATTTGGAGTCATCAGCCCAAAGGACAGATTTCCAAAGGTCTAATGTCCATTGCTCGTGCTTCTTGACCCAGGCAAGTCTCTTCTTCTTCTTGGTGTCCTTTAGTAGTGTTTTTTTTGCAGAAATTCCACCATGAAGGCCTGATTCACGCAGTCTCCTCTGAACAGTTGATGTTGAGATGTGTCTGTTACTTGAATTCTGTGAAGCATTTATATGGGCTGCAATTTCTGAGGCTGGTAACTCTAATGAACTTATCCTCTGCATCAGAGGTAACTCTGGGTCTTCCTTTCCTGTGGCAGTCCTCATGAGAGCCAGTTTCATCAAAGCGCTTGATGGTTTTTGCGACTGCACTTAAAGAAACTTTCAAAGTTCTTGAAGTTTTCCGGATTGAATATCCTTCATGTCTTAAAGTAATGATGGACTCTTGTTTCTATTTGCTTATTTGAGCTGTTCTTGCATAATATGGACTTGGTATTTTACCAAGGGCTATCTTCTGTATACCACCCCTACCTTGTCACAACACAACTCATTGGCTCAAACGCATTAAGAAGGAAAGAAATTCCACAAATGAACTGTTGATTGAAATGAATTCCAGGTGACTACCTCATTAAGCCGGTGGAATGCCAAGAGTGTGCAGAGCTGTCATCAAAGTGAAGAGTGGCTACTTTGAAGAATCTAAAATATATTTTGATGTGTTATTTCATAGTTGATGTTTTCACTATTATTCTACAATGTAGAAAATTTAAAAAAAAAGAAAAACCCTTGAATCAGTACATGTGTCCAAACTCTTGATTGGTACTTTACGTAAATGTCATATCTGTTTTTATATTTATTACATTTGCAAAAAATTCTAAAAACCTGTTTTGGCTTTGTCATTATGTGTTTTTGTGTGTAGATTGATGAGGGATTATTAAAAAAAAAAAATTTAGAATAAGGATGTAAAGTAACTGATATGATGTGATTCTATAGGATCTGTTTTGGAATGTGTTTTCAAGGTATCCTGTTACTGGAGGTGCCAGTCTCCTGAGTTGGGCCCCTCTTCTAAATGTATGCCAGATGTGGGTACATCCTGTTTTTCACATACTATATGAGCTCAGGAATTTATTTGTTAAATGTTCTTCTGGCAATCTGCATTCACTGGAAGTTGTTACATGAACCCATATCTGACTAATAAATATATGTATCAACCTCTCCACCGAGTAGTTCGATTCTTCTTACATCCTGAGTTTGTTCAATACCAGAGATAATCATCATTACAATTGGCATCTACGAACAGGATACTAGTGTACGGCTGAACCACAGGTGAGCAGACTCTCATTGGTTGAGTTAAGATTGTGTTGAATCTGCTTATCTTAGGTAAAGCTGTTTTTTTTAAGGGGGACGGATGATTTGGTATTGATTTAGGAGGATTATCAGGTGATGTGAAGGATGTGAGGAAGGCATTAGACTGGCAAATTCGAAGCAAAATACAGTTGGAGTGATGCTGTGATTCAAGGAAGGGAGTGTTCAATAAATGAGTTGAAAAGCAAGGGAAGAGTATGATCCTTAACAAGCAAGTGGTAAGTCTTAGGTTGAGGTCTTTGGAATCATAAAACAGAAGATGATCCTATCCTTAACAATCTATTGGTTAACAATTTTAAGTCTTAGGTTAAGGTAGGTTGAATAATGAGCTTTGGAATCGTAAAACATAAGATGATCCTATCCTTAACAAGCAATTTAAATCTTAGGTTAAGGTCGGTTGAAATATAAGTGAGGTTTGAGTCCTCTAATGATAGAGAGTTAGAGTCCTTTGTGAATGACTCAAAATGGTCGTAGAGGGACTCGAGCAGCTAATATATATATATATATATATATATATATATACAGTGGGGAGAACAAGTATTTGATACACTGCCGATTTTGCAGGTTTTCCCACATACAAAGCATGTAGAAGTCTGTAATTTTTATCATAGGTACTCTTCAACTGTGAGTGACGGAATCTAAAACAAAAATCCAGAAAATCACATTGTATGATTTTTAAGTAATTAATTTGCATTTTATTGCATGACATAAGTATTTGATACATCAGAAAAGCAGAACTTAATATTTGGTACAGAAACCTTTGTTTGCAATTACAGAGATCATACGTTTCCTGTAGTTCTTGAGCAGGTTTGCACACACTGCAGCAGGGATTTTGGCCCACTCCTCCATACAGACCTTCTCCAGATCCTTCAGGTTTCGGGGCTGTCGCTGGGCAATACGGACTTTCAGCTCCCTGCAAAGATTTTCTATTGGGTTCAGGTCTGGAGACTGGCTAGGCCACTCCAGGACCTTGAGATGCTTCTTACGGAGCCACTCCTTAGTTGCCCTGGCTGTGTGTTTCGGGTCGTTGTCATGCTGGAAGACCCAGCCACGACCCATCTTCAATGCTCTTACTGAGGGAAGGAGGTTGTTGGCCAAGATCTCGCGATACATGGCCCCATCCATCCTCCCCTCAATACGGTGCAGTCGTCCTGTCCCCTTTGCAGAAAAGCATCCCCAAAGAATGATGTTTCCACCTCCATGCTTCACGGTTGGGATGGTGTTCTTGGGGTTGTGCTCATCCTTCTTCTTCCTCCAAACACGGCGAGTGGAGTTTAGACCAAAAAGCTCTATTTTTGTCTCATCAGACCACATGACATTGTGGTCATTGGCAAACTTCAGACGGGCCTGGACATGCGCTGGCTTGAGCAGGGAGACCTTGCGTGCGCTGCAGGATTTTAATCCATGACGCCGTAGTGTGTTACTAATGGTTTTGTTTGAGACTGTTGTCCCAGCTCTCTTCAGGTCATTGACCAGGTCCTGCCGTGTAGTTCTGGGCTGATCCCTCACCTTCCTCATGATCATTGATAACCCACGAGGTGAGATCTTGCATGGTGCCCCAGACCGAGGGAGATTGACCGTCGTCTTGAACCTCTTCCATTTTCTAATAATTGCGCCAACAGTTGTTGCCTTCTCACCAAGCTGCTTGCCTATTGTCCTGTAGCCCATCCCAGCCTTGTGCAGGTCTACAATTTTATCCCTGATGTCCTTACACAGCTCTCTGGTCTTGGCCATTGTGGAGAGGTTGGAGTCTGTTTGATTGAGTGTGTGGACAGGTGTCTTTTATACAGGTAACGAATTCAAACAGGTGCAGTTAATACAGGTAATGAGTGGAGAACAGGAGGGCTTCTTAAAGAAAAACTAACAGGTCTGTGAGAGCCGGAATTCTTACTGGTTGGTAGGTGATCAAATACTTATGTCATGCAATAAAATGCAAATTAATTATTTAAAAATCATACAATGTGATTTTCTGGATTTTTGTTTTAGATTCCGTCTCTCACAGTTGAAGTGTACCTATGATAAAAATTACAGACCTCTACATGCTTTGTAAGTAGGAAAACCTGCAAAATCGGCAGTGTATCAAATACTTGTTCTCCCCACTGTATATATATATATATACAGTGGGGAGAACAAGTATTTGATACACTGCCAATTTTGCAGGTTTTCCCACTTACAAAGCATGTAGAAGTCTGTAGTTTTTATCTTAGGTACTCTTCAACTGTGAGTGATGGAATCTAAAACAAAAATCCAGAAAATCACATTGTATGATTTTTAAGTAATTAATTTGCATTTTATTGCATGACATAAGTATTTGATACATCAGAAAAGCAGAACTTAATATTTGGTACAGAAACCTTTGTTTGCAATTACAGAGATCATACGTTTCCTGTAGTTCTTGACCAGGTTTGCACACACTGCAGCAGGGATTTTGGCCCACTCCTCCATACAGACCTTCTCCAGATCCTTCAGGTTTCGGGGCTGTCGCTGGGCAATACGGACTTTCAGCTCCCTCCAAAGATTTTCTATTGGGTTCAGGTCTGGAGACTGGCTAGGCCACTCCAGGACCTTGAGATGCTTCTTACGGAGCCACTCCTTAGTTGCCCTGGCTGTGTGTTTCGGGTCGTTGTCATGCTGGAAGACCCAGCCACGACCCATCTTCAATGCTCTTACTGAGGGAAGGAGGTTGTTGGCCAAGATCTCGCGATACATGGCCCCGTCCATCCTCCCCTCAATACGGTGCAGTAGTCCTGTCCCCTTTGCAGAAAAGCATCCCCAAAGAATGATGTTTCCACCTTCATGCTTCACGGTTGGGATGGTGTTCTTGGGGTTGTACTCATCCTTCTTCTTCCTCCAAACACGGCGAGTGGAGTTTAGACCAAAAAGCTCTATTTTTGTCTCATCAGACCACATGACCTTCTCCCATTCCTCCTCTGGATCATCCAGATGGTCATTGGCAAACTTCAGACGGGCCTGGACATGGGTTGGCTTGAGCAGGGGGACCTTGCGTGCGCTGCAGGATTTTAATCCATGACGGCGTAGTGTGTTACTAATGGTTTTCTTTGAGACTGTGGTCCCAGCTCTCTTCAGGTCATTGACCAGGTCCTGCCGTGTAGATCTGGGCTGATCCCTCACCTTCCTCATTATCATTGATGTCCCACGAGGTGAGATCTTGCATGGTGCCCCAGACCGAGGGAGATTGACCGTCATCTTGAACTTCTTCCATTTTCTAATAATTGCGCCAACAGTTGTTGCCTTCTCACCAAGCTGCTTGCCTATTGTCCTGTAGCCCATCCCAGCCTTGTGCAGGTCTACAATTTTATCCCTGATGTCCTTACACAGCTCTCTGGTCTTGGCCATTGTGGAGAGGTTGGAGTCTGTTTGATTGAGTGTGTGGACAGGTGTCTTTTATACAGGTAACGAGTTCAAACAGGTGCAGTTAATACAGGTAATGAGTGGAGAACAGGAGGGCTTCTTAAAGAAAAACTAACAGGTCTGTGAGAGCCGGAATTCTTACTGGTTGGTAGGTGATCAAATACTTATGTCATGCAATAAAATGCAAATTAATTATTTAAAATTCATACAATGTGATTTTCTGGATTTTGGTTTTAGATTCCGTCTCTCACAGTTGAAGAGTACCTATGATAAAAATTACAGACCTCTACATGCTTTGTAAGTGGGAAAACCTGCAAAATCGTCAGTGTATCAAATACTTGTTCTCCCCACTGTATATTGAAGCACAGCATCAATCTTTCAATAGACAAACACATTATTAATAAAGCTAAGGTTGGGGGTTTCATTCAAATATTAATTACTAACATTGCATGCACTTGAAATCATGGTGGAGCCAATCTAGTAAGGCAGAGCCTGGCAAGCCGGTCATAGTTGAAAATAAATCAGAGCTTGATTTACCTCGAAGGGAAAAGAAAGCAATGACAAAATTATTAAAGACGATCTCCACATTTAAAAGATGTCTCTACTAAAATTATTGAAAATCAGACATCGTGTGAATGGATGTTGACGAAATTAAGATTTTTATACGTGGAACAATACCTTGGTGATTTAGCAAAATGGACAGATAATAAATAACCTCAAGAAGGCAGTTTTGAAAAGGATAAATTACAATTCGCGCATAAATACGTAATTGACAATACAGCCGTAAGTAACCCACAATGGGATTTAGATTATATGAGAGAGGCGTATGAATCCTGGGATTTAGTGAGCGCACAATGGGATTAAGATTATAAGAGAGGGGCGTTGCCCTAAAGTCATTCCTGCATACATTTCTCCTAAGGTTAAAACAGAGACTTTTGAGATCAAACGATGGCGTGAGGAATGCAAGGAAATGTGGTTACAACAATGTAATAGAGCTTTCAAAATGGCAGAAAGACGGTTCAGAGGAGATACAGGACGCATAAACACTGAAAATATTATGGGGACCTGACCTTTTAGTTAATAACCTATTCATGCTTTGTTAACATAATATCAGGGTGCCGCTGTATGTGTACTTGGAAATGATGTACGTGACAAATTGATGCGCTGTGTTTAGAACATAAAGACAAAGCAGCTGACAGTCACGAAGGGTCGTGTCTGGGTCATGTCTCAATATATTGTCACATACTAAACCACTAGCGGACTGAAATACCACAACAGGAACTGCAACTGTCTCAGTGTGTGTTTGCACAAGAAGGAACGTGCAAAACAATTCTGCTCGAACAACAACTTCTCCCGGCAACAGAGCGCCAAGGGGTTGGGACCAACCCGTGCACCTGTTCAGAAACAGGAACTAACTCTGTCTGGGGTATTTAAAGAAGAACATGTAAAACTGTGGCCAGTTCTCTGTCTGCCCTGCGTGGTGTTACAGTGAGCCCGTATATGAACTTTCATACTTATCATTTATACATTTGCATCTAATAAACTTGATTTGAAATAGTTTATGATGTCTTCTCTTATTCCAATACCAGATTTGAATTGAAGCGACCTTAACAATATGATATATGGGATGTGAATTTAAAAAGATATTTGCTATAGTGAAACAAACATGTGGATCTCAATGATAAATGAGCAAATCAAATAATGGGATGTTTTGTGGAGGCAGTGGAACGATACCAGAAGGAGAGAAATTTGATAATTGACCCCACATCCTCAGTTAAGACTAAGGATATAAAAGGAGTATTATCTTGTATTTCTGAAAATGAGGTGAGGGAAATTTATCAGAAAGTTATATTGATGTTGGATGATTTAACAAGTAGGGAAAGAGATAGGCAGGATAGAGAGGATAATAGACAGGAAGACAAAGTAATGGGATCACTTCTAGTAATGGAAGATCGAGTTTTGGATCAAACGCTAATATTAGCCGAAATTTCACAAATTACGAAAGATTCACCATCGCTGTTAATTAATCCAAAAGGATTTATAAATTGGTGGGGCACAGCTTTAATGCATGGTTCTATGAGTGGCAAAGACGTGAGATACATTTTGCGTACGCTTATGCCCAATATTAAAATGGACACATTGATAGAGTCATGTGATACTTTATCCTATGATAACGATGGCCCTAGACGTGGAACGGATCTGGAAACAAGGTTTCCTTGGTTGAATAGAGCATAAAGATGAGCATATTGAAGAACTCAAAGTATTCTTAAAGGAAAATGCTAGTCAAGAACGAGATATTACCCAATTATTAAATTGCAAATGTAAACCCACTGAAATAATGTCGGAATACACAACACGTTTTAAAAAAACATGGAAAGAGGAGGCTAAATTAGAAATTAGTGATACGGAAGACGTTTTTTATAAGCATGTTTCTGAATGGCACGCATAAGGAATCGGTGTATACTCTGAAACTGTCCACACCAGATTTGTATTCAATCAAACCAGTACAATTGTTGAAGAAAATTTGGGAATTATAAGCAGTAGGATTATTCACTGAACAGAAACCTAGAATCCAAGCGTTAGAATTTCCACAATACATACATCCAGGCAAAATATTGACATTTCAGCAACCTAGGAACGAGCAATTTAGACCATATAATAATAATCCACAGAGAGGCAGGTAGAATAGTAATTTCAGAGGTGGAAGAAGGATGTTTAATAGAGTGTAATATAAGATTACAGGATGAAGAGAGAGAGAAATATGGCCAGAGGGAGAATTGGTATCCTACACAGCCGCGACCCAGGCCCCAACCAATCCCTAGACAGGAGACTCAGTCTAATATATTATGGAAGAAATTACGTTTGCTATCGATAGACATGGAGAAGGTTAAATATATAATTAATGCCCCACAATTGCACATTTCGGATAAATCATCAGAAATTCCACAGTTAAGTTTGTGCGTATCTTGAAAAAATAATTTGAAAAAAATTGTAGATACAGGAGCAACTCTGTCATGTTTAAGGCAGCTGGATTTATGTTGTCCTTTAAGTAATCAAAAGGTTCAGTCTATCGGAATTAGTGGAACTCCGCAAATTGATCCTATACTGTATCTCTCTCATTACAAATTGATTTGGACAATATAACATTTCAGCATTCATTTATAGTAAGCGCTACAACTCCTATGGCATTAATGGGACGCAACCTTTTAAGCAAACTTAATGCGACAATTTTCTGTTCCGCATTCCGCCAAATAGAGCATATCAATTGTTTTCTAATGGCAATCAAAGTACCCATAAGGCTAGATCTACTGTACATTGTTAGAGGTAGAGTTAGTGGCAAAATTATTTACAATGGACAGAATAAAGAGATTAGCGTCATGCCATGCCGCTGCAGCAGCCAGAATCATACATTTGAAAGCTGTAAATATTCCTTTTTCGGATAAATTCGTTGATCCAGAAACAACGCAGGAAGTCTTTTCATATCACCACACGGAATTTTGCTATTATGGAAACATATTTGAAATTGTCCACACCAGATTTGATGATATTGAACCTTGTGTGTGCAGTGAGCAATTATTTAACCGATATTGATGCTTTGATCAATTATTTTTATAAATATTTAATGTTACCACCAACTAATGAGGAGCGTAATAAGGGTTGTATTATCTGGTCATATAGTTTGGAGCCAACACATTTCTTTGTAAAGGATTTACAGAATAATATTAAACCACACATTTGTATAGATAAAGATAGGGGAATAACTTTATGCCCTCCATCTGTGTTAAGTGAAATACCTTCATCATTGTGGGCATTACATGCTAACCATGTGGGATTAGTAGACGCGTCACCATATGAGGCTAAAGTGAATCCGAATAAGTATCCAGTCTTTATTAAGCAATATCCTTTATTAATGGAAAAAGAAGGAATTATTGAAAGTCTATTACAACATGGAGTGATTTACAAAGGCATGTAATCCTATTAACCCAATTTTGAAACATGGATGTAATAAATATCGCTTTACACAGGACTTAAGGAAAATATGTCACCGGATGTGCCTGATACTAATTCGATATTAAATGCATTGCCTGCTAATTTGAAATGGTACATGGTAGTGGATTTATGCTCGGCATATTATTCTATACCTGTACACAAAAACACACTAAATGTATTTGCTTTTACATATAGAAGGGAATAGTTCATTTGGCGCTGTTTTCCAATGGGATTTATTGATTCAGCAGCAGTCTATAGCTCAGCTGTAAATAGTCACTTGGCTCAATTTTCACTCCCATGCTCATCAACGCTTTTAAAGTATGTGGATGACATTCTCGTTGCTTCTACAAGCGAGAACGAGTGTGTGCAGGACTCAATCGCATTGCTGACACATCTGGCCAAGGGGGGGCACAGAGCGTCTCTCGCCAAGCTACAGTTTTGTCAGGAAGCTTTTAATTATCTGGGATATATCCTAAGGAATGGCTGTGAATTTTTTGCCCCTGACAGGGTGAAGTGATCAAGGACATTGTGAGGCCACAAAATAAGACTGAAATGTTATCCTTTCTGGGACTTGTAAATTACTGTTGAAGTTGGCTGGCTGAATACGCAGTATATGATGCGATTCTACACATGATTAAGGATGCTCCTGAGGACTGATGAAATGAAACTCCTTTCATCATATCAAGTACCTTCTGTGCAATTCTCCAGCACTGGGTTTACCGGATTACAAGCTAACATTCCATCTCTACGGGGCAGAGAATGGGGATGTCGCTTCGGCTGTGTTAGCTCAGACGCATGGAGAGGGCATATTTGAGTAAAATGTTACAGGAATGGCGCCATGTTTGCGCGCTGTCGCGGCTGTTGCATTAATGGTTGAAAAAACCCAAACCATTGTTTTAGCGCATCCTATGATATTACATACTACATTACATACGTGAATATAATTTTGCTTAATGTTACTACACAACACATGACAAGCCAGAGAGCAATTATGAACATATTTTGACAGGCACTCAAAACCTAACTATTTCTACTGCAACCCATACAAACCCTGCAATACATTTAAAATCATTATTACATGGGGTTGAACGTGGCCAAGATAGCGAAGAATGCACATTTGATTGTATGGAAGTTATTAATTCCACATCTAGTGTGAGGGCTGATTTACAGCAGACAGCCTTAGAACATAATGATCTTGTTTGATATTGTGACGGTTCATCCATGAGACTGATCAGGATTTTCAGTGGTTGATAATGAAGGCGGATGAATCGAAGCATACAGACTATCAGTTTCATCAGCTCAGGCTGCGGAATTAATTGCATTAACAAGAGCATGCATTTATGCTGCGGACAAAACAGTCACCATATACACTGATTCAAAATATGTTTTTTCAGTAGCACATGATTTTAGTCAAATCTGGGAAAAGAGAGTTTTTGTAACCACGGCCGGAAAAAAATTCTGTATGCTGAATTAGTCAAAGGTTTACCAGAAGCAATGATGCTACCAGCTCACATTGCTATTGTAAAATGTAAAGGACATTCTAGGGAAGATTCAGAAATTGCAAAGGGGAATAATTTAGCAGACAAACATGCTCAGGATGCACGTTAGATAAGGCACTGTTAGCCATACAACAAACAGTTCAACCGGATCCTCCTTTCACTAGTTATAATTTAATATATTTTCAAAACCAAGCGGAAGAGTATGAAGTAAGGTTATAGGAAATTAAATGAAAGGATATAAAAAGGATGACAAGGGTTTGTGGAAGTTTACTGATGAAAGAATAGCGTTACCAAAGTTATCTTATGACTCTCTTATCGCATATGTACATAGAGTTACATATGTGGGTTATAAGGGAGTGACAGCTTATATAACTAAATTGTTCTTTACAATAGGATTTGAAAAACAAGTTAGAAAATAAATCTAAAGATGTTTAACTTGTGCGTAATATAATCCTCATGTTAATTCGCCTAAACGGGAACACATACCAAAACCTGAGGGTCCATTTCAGCAGTTCAAATAGATTTTGCCCATATGCCAAAATGTAGGGGATATTCATATATATTGGTAATTGTAGATAGAAGCCTTTGCGACGAGGAAAGAAAACGCACAAACTGTGGTGAAGTGTTTAATGGAACGTTTAATCCCTCTTTTCGGAATTCCGATTGGAATCGATTCAGATAATGGATCACTTTTTACGTCTAGAGTAACTAGACAATTATCAGCAGCGTTAGGGATTAACTGGACATTTCACATTCCTTACAATCCGCAGAGCTCAGCACAGGTGGAAAGAACGAACAGAATGATAAAAGAAAAATTAATTAATCTACATCAATCAAAAGGGATGAATTGGCTGGGCGCCTTACCTTTAGTGCTCTTATCGATTCAAGCTATACCTAATGCTTGTACAGGATTGTCCCCCCATGAAGTTTTAATGGTTATACCTTTTCTTTTAGGTGCCCTGATGAAAGAGAAACCAGTGGGTGATATAACACAACTGCAGAAATTGAAACAAAATTATGTTCAACATTTGTTCTCTTTTGTTTCTAAATATTCTAAGCAGGTAATTGAATGCCTTCATCGTCAAGCCGATACATAATTTTCAGCTGGGCGATTACGTTCTGGTACGCAGTTTAAAACCTGTGGTCCTTCATGGGGAGCCACGATATGGAAGCTCGACACAAGTTCTTCTGGTAACACGAACAGCAGTCAAGGTCAGAAGTCAACCCCAGTGGATACACGCATCCAGGCTTAAAACGGCACCTCTGACGCAAACACCAAATTCAGAGTAGTTGGGAAGGAGTCAAATTGAGAGAACCTGTAGAGGGATTGATTTTCATTATGTTATTATTGTATTAATCTTATAATCATCAATTTTATTATACGAAGGTGCTGGAGAGGTGAACGGAGGGACCATTCCAGAAAGAGTAATGGAGAGAACCAGGATGAGAACCAAACTCCTGGGAAGGATGAGAGGCGGTTTTGGAGCCGCAGCATATATAATAGGGCTAATAACCATGATTTCATGGCTTTTGCTCAACATTTTTAACCAAACATAGAAAATGGTTACTAACAATACCGATTCCAGAGAATCTGACGAAATAGACAACATTTTGAAGCATGAATACAGGACAATGAATAACGGCATGAATAAACGGATAAACAGATTTATGAAGAATAATTTATACACGTTGTTCGTTGGATCCAACAGCATGCATTAACAACACAGACCAAAATCATGGACGCAATATTCGAAAACCCAAGCCTTACATAAAAGTGGAAGTGTCAGAACACGTTCCAATGTCAGAAGACAATATGCACTGTCTATACTACTTTTATTTTTTTAACCTTTATTTTACTAGGCAAGTCAGTTAAGAACAAATTCTTATTTACAATGACGGCCTAGGAACAGTGGGTTAACTGCCTTGTTCAGGGGCAGAACGACAGATTTTTACCTTGTCAGCTCAGGGATTCGATCCTGCAACCTTCCAGTTACGGGACTAACACTCTAACCACTAGGCTACTACCCACTCAGAGCCACAGGTAGTAAGCCTTTTTACATTAACAATGTTACCTTTGTAGTTCTAAGGGAAGGATTTACAAGTGTCGAGGTTGAATATGAGTCTTTAGAGGGAGAGGAAATATTAACATTAGCAGCAACAGGAGCCCACATTCCCATCATAGAATACTGTAACGCAATATGGGGACCATGGGGATGACACAATATTGTCCAGGAAAAAGGATCTTTTTAGATACAAACCTATCCTGGCCAGCAACTGATTGCATGGTCTGGTACTGTGGATATCACTTATATACTTACCTTCCACAATATTGGCAAGACGTTTACGCTCCCTACTGGATACCAAGTAAAATGATATTTGGAAAAATAGAAGTTCCAATTACATGGCCAATGAGATTACCTGAGGATACTAATTCTGATTTGGAGGGAAAAGATGAGACTCATCTTTGATGATATTGGTTCGCCATTAAATTCTATTCACCCCATCGCGTCTAATTTATGGTACAAAACACTCAAGCAGAAGATCCGAAAATTGCTCAAAATTCCTGTTATGTTTGTTCACTGATTCCTAAGTCAACTGAGGATTTATTTCCCTATTGGGCGGTCCCACTCAAGGGTTCCGAAGGGCAGCCAACACTATGGATTCTTGCTTCAATGGGACTTCAGTCAGACCAATAATTGAGCTAAATAGCATTTGCATAGGCAAAACTAATAACATGATTCTTCATAAGTCTCTATGTCATTTATTCCAATATCTCGGTAAAGCAGGAGAACGGTGTAGATTTGCATAAGGTTCATTCAACCATATTCTCAATACCGGAACATTTTCCATCAGTGACTGGATGTCCTACTTTTTTAAATAAAAGACATGTAATTAAAGTGCTTAGTGATTTATCAATTGTACCTACTAAAATATCAGCTACTGTAAATGCATCTTCTGTATTTGGTTTGTGTGTAAATTGAGACCAAGGGAAGATCCTTCGGCAATAGACATAGGGTTCTTATGCACTTCTCAATGTCTCATTATGTTTGAGCACATGGGAGAAGACTATCAAATTTCTAAACTAACTCCTACCGGTTCCAGGGTTCTATTGGTGTTGTTGTAAAAACATATGGACTAGCCTCCCTCCACTATTCAGGGGAATCTGTGGAGTGTGTACATTAAACAACCTTCTTTACGTGGTTCAACCTGTTGAATTCTTACCTACTCACATTAATGGGTCACAAAGCTAGATTGCTTTTTAATTACTGATAGTTTTCAGCTGTTGTCTTGGCTTTCCATGCCTTTTTGCACCTCCCTTTCTTCATGTGTTCAATACTTTTTCCCTGTGTCATTTCACATTATTACACATAACTTAATTTCTGAACTTATTTGTTTTGGTTTCTTTGTATGTATGGATTACTTGGGTTGTTACCAACATCTGGTGAAACTTTCATGTCAATAGCACCTTTGGAAATATATTTACTGAGAAAAATTGTGACGTGTTCAATACTTATTTCACCCGCTGTATGTATCAACCTCTCCACCGAGTAGTTTGATTCTTCTTATATCCTGAGTTTCTTCAATACCAGAGATAATCATCATCACAGTAACAAAATGTGAAAAAAGTGAAGGGGTCTGAATACTAATGTCACACCACGGTCTGTCCAGCAGAGGGAGACTGAGAGCACAAGACCTTCCACATCCTCCTCCTAACTCACTGCTCATTATGGTTTCAATTAAATCACCTGTGCCTAGTTAGGTAGTGCTAACAGGTGTATATTTAAAGACTCTCATTTGCTTGCATCTTTGCTCAGTCTTGAAGTTCTCTAGCCTAGCCTATGCTTTTGTGTTCTCACTTTTTGTCTAAACTTGAAAGACTTTGTCTCAGACCTTTTGACCAGCCTCTCTGGTATATTTTGTTATTGGACTATTTTTGCCTGCATCATCCAGTGTGGATTTATACCTTGCTCAATCCAGCACTTATGCTGGATCCTTTGTTTGCTCAGGAGGAATACTAAGTAAAGACTATCTGTTTTTTCCTTCTAACCTGCCTCTTGTGATTATCTGCCAATTGGGTCCACACTGCCCCATAGAACCTTGGGTTTTTCAGCGACACACTCAGGGTTCGTATCCCGGACCTGACAGCAAGACTGAGCCAAACAAGACATGGACCTGGCAGATACTGAACAGATTCACGGAGCCATTAGCAAACAGGGAGTTTTGCTTGGAACACATGAGACACAGCTCCAGAGACTGACAGACGCTGTGAACCAGATTGGGGAGTCGCTGCAACAACTACAAACATGCTTGCCTCGAAAACCTGTGGTACTACCAGCACCAGAAACCCCACCATTAACTGTACCAATACCCCAAGAACTAAAGATTCCAACCCCTCAGCGCTATGGTGGGAGGCCTGGTACCTGTAAGGGCTTCCTGACTCAAGTGTCACTCATCTTCGAACTCCAACCAGCCACCTTTGCTTCTGAGAGGGCTAAGATTGCATACATTATCTCCTTGTTGAGTGACCGTGCACTGGATTGGGCCTCAACCCTCTGGAGACAACACTCCCCCATCTGTTCTGATCTAAAAGTATTCACAGAGACTATTCAACAAGTGTTTGACCATCCAGTCAGTGGCCGTGAGGCGGCAAGGAGACTACTAGACCTACATCAGGGGCATCAATCTGTGGCCGATTATGCCATTGAGTTCCGTACTCTGGCTTCTGAGAGCAAGTGGGATTCAGAGGCACTCATTTCAACCTTCTATCGTGGCCTTTCTGAAGGGGTTAAGGATGAATTAGCCAGTAGAGATTGGGGTACAAGTCTGGAGGAACTCATAACTTTAGCTGTCCGGATTGATAACCGTATTCGCGAAAGAAGAAGAGAACGCTGTACCACCCGAGACATGTCCATGTTGTCATCTCCCAACATCCCAGAAGTCTCCCATTTAACTCCACAGACAGAGGAAGAGCCTATGCAGCTTGGTAGGACCCACATTTCACCTAAGGAGAGAGATAGACGCATGAGAGAGGGTCTGTGCTTCTATTGTGGTGACTCTAACCATTTGCGCTCTTCCTGCCCCGAGTTAGCTTTAAAAGCCAAAGCTCGCTAAGGGGAGTGGGGACCTTAGCGAGTGGAACTGCTCAGTTTGACACTCCTCACTCCCGTTTACTGCTGCCAGCTACACTTACTTGGAGGGATACCAGGGAGAGGACAATGACTTTGAAAGCATTTGTGGATTCAGGTGCTGCGGATAACTTTTTGGACATTAACTTGGCTAAGAAGATGCGTATCCCCTATGAAACTTGCCCTTCGTTCTGGAAGGTTGAAGCCCTAGATGGCAGACCAATAGGGTCTGGAATAATCAAGTTCAGAACAGTTCCTTTATGCTTGACCATTGATACTAACCATCATGAAAAGATCTCTTTTTATCTGATCCAGTCTTCCAGAGAACCCCTTATCCTAGGTTACCCCTGGCTGCGGCTGCACGACCCTCAATTTTCCTGGACCTCTGGAACTCTCCTTCGTTGGGGCTCTGCGTGTGAGGATTCTTGTACCTCTCCTGCTTTCACTGTGGTCGGGAGTAAAGAAATTCGGGCAGCTATTGAGGAGGTGAGTGCCAGTTCCTTGAATAAGCCACAAGATCTAACGCCTGTGCCCCCTGATTACTATGACTTGAGAGAAGTGTTTAGCAAACAACGCGCTACTAAGCTACCCTCTCACAGACCATATGATTGTGCTATTGACCTTCTTCCTGGCGCACTCCCTCCTAGAGGGCACCTATATTCCCTCTCTGCCCCAGAGACTAAGGCCATGAACGAATATATCCAGGATGCTTTGAGTACTGGCTTTATTCGCCCATCATCTTCACCAGCTAGTGCTGGTTTCTTTTTTGTCCCCAAGAAAGACGGTAGTCTGAGGCCCTGTATAGACTATCGTGGGCTCAATAAAGTCACTGTTAAGAATCGTTACCCTCTCCCACTAATGTCATCGGCTTTTGAACTGCTCCAGAAAGCTAAGATCTTTTCGAAGTTAGATCTGCGAAGTGCATACAACTTGGTACGCATAAAGGAGGGAGACGAATGGAAGACAGCCTTCAGTACCCCAACTGGCCACTGGGAATATCAAGTCATGCCTTTTGGGTTAGCTAACGCCCCAGCAGTGTTTCAGGCCTTCATCAATGACGTCTTGAGGGACATGTTGAATCGTTTCGTGTTTGTCTATCTAGATGACATACTGATTTTCTCAGACTCTCTACAGGAACACATTCACCATGTCCAACAGGTCCTGAGGAAGCTTCTTGAGAATCACCTTTTCGTAAAGCTCGAAAAATGTGAGTTCCATGTGCCCCAAGTCTCATTCCTAGGCTATGTTGTCTCACAAGAAGGTATCCAGATGGAATCAAAGAAGGTATCTGCCATCACCAACTGGCCCCAGCCCAAATCACTAAAGCAGGTACAAAGATTTCTTGGTTTTGCCAACTTTTACAGGAAGTTTATTCGCAATTTCAGCACTATTGCAGCACCCATCTCCGCACTCACTAAGGGATCACCTGCTTGTATCCACTGGACTGCTGAGGCTAAGCAGGCGTTTGACAGATTAAAGGGACTGTTCTCTTCTGCCCCAATCCTGGTACACCCAGACCCTGAATTGCAGTTTATCGTGGAGGTGGATGCATCAGAAGAGGGAGTTGGAGCCGTGCTCTCCCAAAGGTCTATCACAGATAACAGGGTCCATCCGTGTTCTTTCTTTTCCAGACGCCTGTCACCAGCTGAGAGAAACTACGATGTGGGTAACCGAGAGCTCCTTGCTGTGAAACTTGCACTGGAAGAGTGGCGCCACTGGCTGGAGGGGGCCAAGCATCCATTTATTGTGTGGACAGACCACAAAAACCTAACCTACCTACAGCAGGCAAAGCGCCTTAACCCCCGGCAGGCCAGGTGGTCTCTCTTTTTTACCCGTTTCAATTTTGTGATCTCTTACAGACCTGGATCCAAGAATGTTAAGGCTGATGCCTTGTCACGCCAGTATGATTGTTCCCAGAGGGACCGTTCCCCAGAGTTCATCGTCCCCAGAGACTGCATTCTTGCACCGGTTCGTCGGTCCATTGAGGATACGGTGCGTGAGGCTCTACGAGGTGTACACATTCCTGATGAAGTCCCAGCAGGATGCTTGTTTGTGCCCAAGGAAGCAAGATCCGAGGTCCTCCAGTGGGGTCATGCTTCTGCCATTGCTGGACATTCAGGAACTGAGAGGACATTGGATTTTATTCAGAGACGCTTCTGGTGGCCAGAAATGACAAGAGAAGTCCGATCTTTTGTACAAGCCTGTCCAGTCTGTGCTCAACAGAAATCCTCTAATCAGCGCCCTGCCGGCCTTCTACATCCTTTGCCTATCCCACAACGCCCCTGGTCTCACATCTCCATGGATTTTATCACTGGTTTACCAGTATCTGAAGGTAACACGGTTGTACTAGTGGTGGTGGACCGATTCTCTAAGTCTGCACACTTCATTCCGTTACCTAAACTCCCTTCAGCAAAAGAGACTGCTGACCTTATTCTCCAGAATGTGGTAAGAATCCATGGAATTCCAGTGGACATTGTTTCAGATCGAGGCCCCCAGTTTATGTCTCGCTACTGGAAAGCATTCTGGTCTCTGTTTGGCTCTTCTGTCAGTCTCTCCTCAGGTTTCCACCCTCAGTCAAACGGCCAAACAGAACGGATAAATCAGGAGTTGGAGAAATACCTTCGCTGCTTCACGGCTCATCAGCCATCCTCCTGGAGTCGTTTCTTGCTATGGGCAGAGCTGGCACACAACACCTTACGCAGCTCCTCCACTGGTCTATCTCCATTTAAGTGTCAATTCGGATTCGAGCCACCATTATTCTTCAGCCAAGAGATAGAGGTTGGAGTCCCTAACGCTGAGAGATTTGTTGATCGCTGTAGGAGGACATGGAAAAGGGCTCACATAGCCTTGAAGAGTGCTTCCACCCGCTACAAGAGGTATGCGGACAAGAGAAGGAGGGCAACTCCACACTTCAGAATCGGACAAAGAGTCTGGCTCTCAGCTAAGGACTTACCATTAAAGGTTGAATCCAAGAAACTTGCCCCAAGATTTGTTGGCCCATTCAAAATCATCAGACGGGTCAACCCTGTTGCATACCAGCTTGCCCTACCGAGATCTTTAAGAGTAAGACCTACTTTTCTTGTCTCTCATTTGAAACCTGTATTAACATCTCTCTGGTCTCCCCCAGCTCCCACCCCTCCCGCCCCTCGTATTATAGAAGGTGGTCCCACCTACACAGTGAAAAGGTTGCTTGATTCAAGACGCCGTGGCCGTGGCTTTCACTACCTGGTCGACTGGCAAGGTTATGGGCCTGAGGAGCGTACCTGGGTGCCAGCACGACACATCTTAGACCCAAACCTGATCAAGATGTTCCATCGCTTGCATCCTGACCGTCCTGGGCCGTCGGGAGCCGGCCGTAAAGGGGGGGGCCCTGTCACACCACGGTCTGTCCAGCAGAGGGAGACTGAGAGCACAAGACCTTCCACATCCTCCTCCTAACTCACTGCTCATTATGGTTTCAATTAAATCACCTGTGCCTAGTTAGGTAGTGCTAACAGGTGTATATTTAAAGACTCTCATTTGCTTGCATCTTTGCTCAGTCTTGAAGTTCTCTAGCCTAGCCTATGCTTTTGTGTTCTCACTTTTTGTCTAAACTTGAAAGACTTTGTCTCAGACCTTTTGACCAGCCTCTCTGGTATATTTTGTTATTGGACTATTTTTGCCTGCATCATCCAGTGTGGATTTATACCTTGCTCAATCCAGCACTTATGCTGGATCCTTTGTTTGCTCAGGAGGAATACTAAGTAAAGACTATCTGTTTTTTCCTTCTAACCTGCCTCTTGTGATTATCTGCCAATTGGGTCCACACTGCCCCATAGAACCTTGGGTTTTTCAGCGACACACTCAGGGTTCGTATCCCGGACCTGACAACTAATCAAATATGAGAAATGAAATGCCATAAATTCTCATACATCACAGTGAATGTCCTCATTGTTAATGCACTACAGGAAAAACCTTTTGGTGAAAAATACAACAATTTGTGTGTTATTAGTTTAAGCACACTGTGTTTGTCTATTGTTGTGACCTAGATGAAAATCAGATACAATGTTATGACTAATTTATGCAGAAATCCAGGTAATTCCAAAGGGTTCACATACTTTTTCTTGCCACTGTACAAGTCAGCATATGAGTAAAATATAGAAAGAGAGAGAGAGAGAGAGCAAGAGGAAGGGGTAGGAGAGAGAGAGAAAGACAGAGGGAGAAATATAGAGGGAGAAAGAGTGGTAAAGATAGAATTGTGCTAGAGAATTAGCACAAAATAGAGAGAGAGTGTGAGAAAGAAAGACAGCGCATGTCAAAGAGAATGACTGTCATGACCTGTTTTACTGCCGGCAGCTTGGCTTGGCTGGCCATGTCTCAGCCTTCAGCCCCATGGCCTGCTTTAGTGGCCCACCAACTGCCTACTGCAGGTGTTTTTTTATGGACCAAAGTGGGACATTCCCTTCTCAGAGCTATTTTTGTATATCCATTAGATAAAAAAACCTCAGTCCTGTGAAAGATTAACATTGAGTATAACCTTGGGCCGATTAAAACAGCTGATATAAAAAAGGTTGAAATTAATGGAAACTGCAAGAGAGAGTGACTGAACTGGAGAGGAGTAACGTGTTTGAGTTACACAATTATTATGATTAAGAGAACTGGGTTTGTGACATCTAGGAAAGGGGAAGAGAGAGTAGAGGTCTGGATAGGGAGGACAAAGTGAGTAGGAAGTAAGGGGTCAAAGGTTAAAGCGGTGCAGGGTGACAGCTGGCTGGAGATTACTGTGAAAGCGGGGAGGGGGTAGCAGTTAAGCGGGCAGGAGGTAAGAGCTGAAGCGGACATGGGGTAACGGTCAAGCGGACAGGGGGTTAGGCTTGAAGCGGGCAGGGGGTAACGGTCAGCAGGTAGCACCGGAGGTCTCCTGGGCTCTGGGATAATGAGGGCTGTCGCTGAAGGCGTTCACGCCTGACTTACCTCAACCCTGACTAGAACACAAAGAGGAGAGAGGGTGAGGAGATAGGTGGAGAGGATAGGGAGGGAGAGAGGAAAGTGATTAGCAGAAGGGGCTGCATTAAGGGCCTTTTTGGGAGGAAGGGTAGGGAGGACAGGAGAGTAGAGGGAGGGACGGGGGGAAAGGAAAGGAGAGAGAGGGGGAGGAAGGCCTTTGATCACCCAGAGAGAAATGACCAGCTCGTACCCACGGTTCCTGGGCCTTCTGGGAAACGATTCTGGTTGGATTAGGGTACAATACACAGACTCTAACCAACCCCCTACTCTGTCTATGTCCCTGGTACACACACACACACACAAAATGTACGAACTACCAAACAAAGAAAACACGATATACAAACGTCACGTTCAAAATCAAACACGATATCTAAACGTAATAAAGCACACTTACTTCACCGGTGACTTGCGAAATAATGACACACACCCCGGAGTGGAACATACAAACCTATGTAGGAGCAGACGGCTGGACCCGGATTGAGCACCGGTGGAGCGGACTGCTCAGGCTCTGGAACGGAGCAGACGGCTGGACCCGGATTGGGCACCGGTGGTGCGGTATGTTCCAACCACAGAGCGGTGTTGACTTCAGGAGGTTTCAGGCTACGGACCTTCGATGGGGTTTCCGGGATGCGGACCTTCGCTGGAGGTTTCGGGCAGCGGACCTTCACTGGAGTTTCCGGGCTGCGGACCTTCGCTGGAGGTTCCGGGCTGCGGACCGTCGCTGGAGGTTTTGGGCTGCGGACCTTCGATGGAGGTTTCGGGCTGCGGACCTTTGCTGGCGGTTCCGGGCTACAGACCTTCGCTGGAGGTTTTGGGCTGTGGACCTTCGCTGGGGTTTCCGGGCTGCGGACCTTCGCTGGAGGTTCCGGGCTACGGACCTTCACTGTAGGCTTCGGGCTACAGACCTTCGCTGTAGGCTTCGGGCTACGGATCTTCGCTGGGGGTCCGGGCTGCGGACCTTTAATGGAGGTTCCGGGCTGCGGACCTTCGCTGGAGGTTCCGGGCTACGGAGAGCCGGCACGGGACGTACCGGACTGGGGAGGCGCACCGGATGTTGGGTGCGTGGAGCCGGCACAGGAAGCACCTGGCTGGGCGCACGCATAGGAGGTCGAGTGCGGGGAGCCGGCACGGGATGTACCGGACTGGGGAGGCGCACCGGATGTCGGGTGCGTGGAGCCGGCCCTGGAAGCACCTGGCTGGGCGCACGCACTGGAGGTCTGGTGCGGGGAGCCGGCACGGGACGTACCGGACTGGGGAGGCGCACCGGAGGTCGGGAGCGTGGAGCCGGCACTGGAAGCACCTGGCTGGGCGCACGCACTGGAGGTCGGGTGCGGGGAGTAGAGCAGAGGTTTGCTTGGGGTTGCTTTCGGGCTTTTCTCCGTCTCACGCGTCGTTCACAACGCGGCACTTCCTCTCTCTCCTTCTCTCCCCAGTTGCGCTGCTTGGTCTCGTTCGGGTGGGTCATTCTGTCATGAGAGGGTGCAGCGAAAGACCAAAACGCAGCGCAGGGATAGAGAGACACAGAGACACATTGAACGAGAGACACAGTGACAAAGACACAGTGACAGAGAGACACGTTTACAGAGAAACATAGTGTCAGAGAGACACAGTGACAAAGAAACACAGTGACAGAGTGACACAGAAACACAGTGACAGAGAGACACAGAAACACAGTGACAGAGAGACACAGAAACACAGTGACAGAGAGACACAGAAACACAGTGACAGAGAGACACAGAAACACAGTGACAGAGAGACACAGTGACAGAGAGACACAGAGAGACAAAGAAACACAGTGACAGAGAGACACAGAGACAGAGAGACAAAGAAACACAGTGACAGAGAGACACAGTGACAGAGAGACACAGTGACAGAGAGACACATTGACAGAGAGACACAGCGTCAGAGAGATACAGTGACAGAGAGACACAGTGACAGAGAGACACATTGACAGAGAGACACAGCGTCAGAGAGACACAGTGACAGAGAGACACAGTGACAGAGAGACACAGTGACAGAGAGACACAGCGTCAGAGAGACACAGCGTCAGAGAGACACAGAAACACAGTGACAGAGAGCCACAGTGACAGAGAGACACAGAGAGACAAAGAAACACAGTGACAGAGAGACACAGAGACAGAGAGACAAAGAGACACATTGACAGAGAGACACATTGACAGAGAGACACAGTGTCAGAGAGACACATTGACAGAGAGACACATTGACAGAGAGACACAGTGACAGAGAGACACAGTGACAGAGAGACACATTGACAGAGAGACACAGTGACAGAGAGACACAGTGACAGAGAGACACATTGACAGAGAGACATATTGACAGAGAGACACAGTGACAGAGAGACATATTGACAGAGAGACACAGTAAAAAAGAAATGTGTTTGTATGATTAACGCCTAAGGAAAGGAATTTCCATGTATCTTATCTTTGCTTGGTATTCAAAACAATTAACATAAACTAAGCTAGCAGTGTTATTAAAAGTCTTATTGGAACATGTTCTCAACAATATTTATCATTTCCGTCCTCAGAACGTTAATAATAACCTCCCAGGAAAACTTTCAGTGAACCATAGTAAAACGTTCTTAGATCGTCCCAGCAACCTAAAAATGAAGGTTCCCAGAATAGGTGAAATATTCACTTCTGTTCTCAGAACATTCAGGAAACTGGTGGCTTCATTCCCAGAGCCAATGGGAAACCAACTTCCAAGGAACCAAATGCTAGCTGGGAATAGATCTGAATACTGGGAAATGGTGGAATTCAAAAGATGTCTAATCTTTTTTTGTTGAGAGTCAATAGTTTAGAAGCTGTAGCTGGCTGCAGAACACCCTATGCATGCCTGCATTTACAGTGACTGAGCACCAAGGAACAATGTCTGGAAGAATATAAACAATAAGGTCAGAATGTTTAAATTCCTGAACCAATGGCTTAGACGCTGCGGTTGTCTGCAACATTCCCCTTGAATCCACACTGACTGAAGAGCAAGGACAGGTCCTGAAGCATCTAAACAATAGTTCCAACCGTAGATATGATCATTAATAATCTCTGTCAGACTGCATGCCTGAAACTAAACAACTAGAACATTGGAGATGCATGGTACTTTCATAATATTTATTTAGGAAGGAAAAATATATGTTTTAGATCCACTAATGCAGGGGAGTTAGTGTGAGTGTTGGCTGGTGGGGTTTGCCTCCCCGCTCCCTCCCTCCCTCCCTCCCTCACAGAGGAAGGAAATGTGAGCGTGAAATGAGGTTGGCTTTGATCGGCCATAATCCTCAGAGGAGAGGCCTACCTCAGCACCCTTGGACAGGATGGGGGCACCAACCAATTAGACTTTTGGAAAGGACGGTGTGTGCGTATGTTTCTGTGTGTGTGCATGTATGTCTGAGACTTAACAACTAGAACAGGTAGATCCAAATCATCAGCCCCGACATTGGAGATGCATGGTGTGTAACCATTATTACCTAGTCTTTTAAGAACAAATTCTTATTTACAATGACAGCCTACCTACAGGGTCAGCCCATGGAGCAAATTAGGGTTAAGTGCCTTGCTCAAGGACACATCGCCAGGTTTTTTCCCCCCACATTGCCAGCTCAGGTATTCAAACCAGCGATATTTCAGTTACTGGCCCAACACTCTAACCGCTAGGCTACCTGCCACCCTAGGAAGGGTACATTTATTATAATTATGTAGGAAGGAAACATCCTTGTTTTAGATGCACTAATGCAGGGGAGTTAGTGTGAGTGTTGGCCGGTGAGGTTTGTCTCCCTCCTCCCTCCCTCCTTCCCAGCCGCCTGTCGCAGAGAAAATAAATGTAAGCGTGAAATAAGGTTGGCTTTGATCGGCCATAATCCTCAGAGGAGAGGCCTACCTCAGCACCCTTGGACAGGATGGGGGCACCAACCAATTAGACTTTTGGAAAGGACGGTGTGTGTGTGTGCGTGTGCGCATGTGTTTGTGTGTGTGTGCGTGCGTGCGTGTGGTGGGGTGTAGGAATCTGCTCGGCTACAAACTGCCACTGCAGTACAATAATAATCAGGCTGTATTTAGGATTCTGGAAGGGATAGAGGGTATAAAGAGGTGTATCAAACCCATCCACCAGAATGTTTTATTGGGCCACAAACTGCCAAACTGCCTGCCAGGGCATTTTAAAGACCACCACCACTCAGAATATCACATAAATGTCAGCTGCTGGCAGAGGAAGCTGGCTCTGTCTTTGTTTCCCTGATGATCATTTCATTGAGAAAGTCTCATTAAATAGTGTTGCCAGTGGCGGCTAGTGCACAGATACATGCTGAGGCTGAACTTTCACCAGAAGAACAATTAACATGATTGGGAGCTCATTTTATCAGAAGTGTGTTTTATCATATCTTTATGAGAATCCATACATCATGGTTACAATCAGAGCCTGTTTGCTTCGATGTGGTTGCTAGGGTACTCTTATGGCCTGCAGCACTCTTATGGCCTGTGATCTAAGAACCAAAACACATATCATCAAATAACTAGGGCCCTGAGTGTCTTCTGACCATGTGACCTCACCAGTCAGGCCCTGCATGGAGGAGTCCTGTGGTCCGGAAAATATTCTGGCCCTACGGATAACCATTAAAACAGAGACAGGAAGACAGGAAGGAGGAGAGAATGGTTTGTTACTTCTACTCAGAGATGCACTCCCTTTTCAATGCTCTTAACTTATTTGCAACAATGCTCTGAATACAGCGAGACCTTAATTGAAGCGTAATGTGAATAAATAGGCTGTCTCCAGTATTTCTCAGGGCCAAGCTGTTCATCTTTTCCTCTCCTCCTCAGTGGGCCAGATGAGATGAGCGGAGTGCGTCTGCATGAATATCTCCACCATCTGTTTGCCTGTTTAGGCAGAGAGCAGCCCAGCACCAGGCTCATTAAAAACATTGTTAGAGAGTGGCCTTCGCTAGAGGTTCCTGCTGTTGAAAGGGTGTGTGTGTGTGACTATGCCACCCACAGGCAGAGCCCGAAGATGGACTAAAGAAATTGAAGAGCCCTGGGACACACATTCACTCACTCAGTCAGTCAAACTCTCACCTTCCATCCCCCATAGACAAACCCTTATGAGCCTCTCTCTAGCAGAGACGTTTCAAAAAGAAAACAGAGAGGATTCTGGGGTATGTCATCTTATAGTAAAGAGTGGAAACACATTTGGCTCTTCTGACATTATGTATGATCTACAGTGGCAAGAAAATGTATGTGAACCCTTTGGAATTACCTGGATTTATGCATAAATTGGTCATAAAATGTTATCTGAGCTTCATCTTAGTTGCAACAATAGACAAACATAGTCTGCTTAAACTAATAACACATAAACAATTATAGGTTTTCATGTCTTTATTAAACACACCGTGTAGACATTCACAGTGCAGGGTGGAAAAAGTATGTGAACCTATGGATTTAATAACTGGTTTACACTCCTTTGGCAGCAATAACCTCAACCAAACGTTTTCTGTAGTTGTGGATCAGACCTGCACAACGGTCAGGAGGAATTTTTGACCATTCCTCTTTACAAAACTGTTTCAATTAAGCAATATTCTTGGGATGTCTGGTGTGAACCGCTCTCTTGAGGTCTTGCCACAGCATCTCAATCAGGTTGAGGTCAGGACTCCACTCCAGAAGGCATTTTTCCTCTATTGAAGCCGTTCTGTTGTTGATTTACTTCTGTGTTTTGGGTCGTTGTCCTGTTGCATCACCCAACTTCTGTTGAGCTTCAATTGGCGGACAGATAGCCTTACATTCTCCTGCAAAATGTCTTGATAAACTTGGGAATTAATTTTTTCATTGATGATAGCAAGCTGTCCAGACCCTGAGGCAGCAAAGCAGCCCCAAACCATGATGCTCCCTACACCATACTTTACAGTTGGGAGGAGGTTTTGATGTTGGTGTGCTGTGCCTTTTTTTCTCCACACATAGTGTTGTGTGTTCCGTCCAAACAACTCAACTTTGGTTTCATCTCTCCACAGAATATTTTGCCAGTAGCGCTGTGGAACAACTAGGTGCTCTTTTGCGAACTTCAGACGTGCAGCAATGTTTTTTTTCGACAGCATAGGCTTCTTCTGGGGTGTCCTCCCATGAACACCATTCTTGTTTAGTGTTTTACGTATCGTAGTCTCGTCAACAGAGATGTTAGCATGTTCCAGGGATTTCTGTAAGACTTTAGCTGACACTCTAGGTTTCTTCTTTACCTCAATGAGCATTCTGCGCAGTGCTCTTGCAGTCATCTTTGCAGGACGGCCACTCCTAGGGAGAGTAGCAACAGTGCTGCACTTTTCTCCATTTATAGACAATTTGTCTTATCGTGGACTGATGAACATTAAGGCTTTTAGAGATACTTTTGTAACCCTTTCCAGCTTTATGCAAGTCAACCATTCTTAATCTTAGGTCTTCTGAGATCCTTTTTGTTCGAGGCATGGTTCACATCAGGCAATGCTTCTTGTGAATATCAAACTTTTTTGTGAGTGTCTTTTATAGGGCAAGGCAGCTCTAACCAAAATCTCCAAATCTCGTCTCATTGATTGGACTCCAGGTTAGCTGAGTCCAATTAGCTTTTGGAGAAGTCATTAGCCTAGGGGTTCACATACTTTTTCCAATGTACAATGTGAACGTTTAAATTATGTATTCAATACAGACAAGAAAAATACAATAATTTGTGTGTTATTAGTTTAAGCACACTGTGTTTGTCTATTTTTGTGACTTATATGAAGATCAGATACATTTATGCAAAAATCCAGGTAATTCCAAATTGTTCACATACTTTTTCTTGCCACTGTATATGTTTGTATTGAGGATACATCATTGAAGAGCAACATCTGTCTTCTGTTTCCCAACTAGCCTTGCTCTTATTATCCAGCACTGACGGCACATACAACTTCCCCATTACAGCTTCCCCCTTAAAGCTTCCCCATTACAGCTTCCCACTTAAAGCTTCCCTATTCATAGTGCCCCCATTCTTTACTTTCACTCCCCACACTGGCAAACCACCACCCTTTGAAAGTGTATTCTCCTCTCATCTCCCTGTCTCTCTCTCCATCTCCTCCTCCACCCTCTCTCTCTCTTCCCAGAATGAGTCATTCTGTGTCTAGACTGTTTGTTACCTCTGCCATTCCTCCAGCTCCTCACACCCTGCCTGCACACTGTCTGTCCCTCTCTCACTCACACCTCATACTTGTTTATTTCTGTCCCCTCTCTTTTTGTCACACTTTCTCAGTTTCCTTGCAAAAATACAGTCTCTGATACAGGCCTGAGCATGTACAGTGCCCTCTGTCATTATTGGGACAGTGAACTAACTCCAAAAGTTTGGATTTGAAATAAAACAATGACTATAAGGTTAAAGTGCATACTGTCTGCCTTAATTTGAGGGTATTTTCATCCATGTTGGGTGAACTGTTTAGCAATTACAACACTTTTTTTTACATCGACCCCCCCCTTTTTAGGGAACAACATCAAGCTTGTGACTCTACATCAAGCTTGTGACTCTACATCAAGCTTGTGACTCTACATCAAGCTTGTGACTCTACATCAAGCTTGTGACTCTACATCAAGCTTGTGACTCTACATCAAGCTTGTGACTCTACATCAAGCTTGTGACTCTACAAATGTGTTGGATGCATTAGCTGTCTGTTTCGGTTGTGTTTCATATTATTTTGTGCCCAATAGAAATAAATGGTAAATAATGTATTGTTTAGGAGTCACTTTTATTGTAAATAAGAATAGAACAGAATAACTTCCACAATAATGGATAATCCTGAATGAATCGTGAATAATAAAATAAAAGTTACAGTAACACATTATCATACCCCCAACCTCTGCTGTTATTAGCACATTATCATACCCCTAACGTCTACTGTTATTAGCACATTATCATACCGCTAACCTCTGCTTTTATTAGCACATTATCATACCCCTAACATCTACTGTTATTAGCACATTATCGCACCCCTAACCTCTACTGTTATTAGCACATTATCGCACCCCTAACCTCTACTGTTATTAGCACATTATCGCACCCCTAACCTCGACTGTTATTAGCACATTATCGCACCCCTAACCTCTACTGTTATTAGCACATTATCATACCGCTAACCTCCACTGTTATTAACACATTATCATACTCCTAACCTCAGCTGTTATTAGCACATTGTCATACCCCTAACCTCAGCTGTTAGTAGCACATTATCTTACGCCTACCCTCCACTGTTATTAGCACATTATCATACCCCTAACCTCCACTGTTATTAACACATTATCATACTCCTAACCTCAGCTGTTATTAGCACATTATCATACCCCTAACCTCCGCTGTTACTGTATAGCTGAGAGGTTAGCACTTCTTGGGTGTATGATATTTGTGCATCTGTAACTTTCTCTTTCATCACTATTTACGATGAATTCAGGATTATCCGTAATCATGGTAACATCCACATGAATGTAGAAGTGTTTAGAAAAATATTCTATTTTTATTTACAATAAAAGTTACTCTAAAATGACACAATACATTATTTACCATTAATTTCTATTGGGCACAAAATGATCTGAAACTCAACCAAAACAAACAGCAAATGCATCCAAAAAATGTGTAAAGTCACAAGCTTGATGTAATCATTGCGTGCTATTAATATTGGACCAAATACTTCACATTTTACTACAAAATGTTTCCTAATTCTTTTGGTCCCCTAAAATGGGGGTACTGTGTACAAAAAGTACTGTAATTCCTAAACGGTTCACCCGATATCGATGTAAATACCCTCTAATTAAAGTTGAGAGTCTGCACGTTAACCTCATAGTCATTGTTTAATTTCACAAAAAAAATCTTTACTGTCCCAATAATTACAGAGGACACTGTGTGTCCGTGTAGTAGAATAGACTAGTGATTAACTTTTGAGAACAGTAATTTGTGGGATTATTCTGGATTATTCTAATATGCGGGGCTCTATATCAGGAATAATGTGTAAGGAGCAAACACAACCATAGACATACTCTATATACAGTACATTTCCTGCCTGCATGCAGCTGTGTTTAGTAGGGTGGATGGATTCATCAAGCCAGTCGCAGATTGCTCAGCTCATTGAGTGAAAGCTTATCCATCAGTGGTTTGTTTACCAGTCTCTTCCTCAGTCATCCCAGCATCACTGCTGCTGCTCTTAGCTTTTAGAAAATGCTGAAGAGAATCAGCAGTGATTATCGTAAGGACTGCTACAGACATCTACATGTAAACGTTTTATCATCATCACCTAAATCCAATTAGTATCCACTTTTATCCACCCGTCATCTTGATTAACAGGATGCCATGGGGAGAATGCCGAGTACCAGGATGATGTACAGTAGGAGTGAGTGGGTAGTGACTCAAGGACAGAATAGAATAATATGTGACAGATAACAGGACAGATCACCCCAAGGTGAGACAAGGGTGAGACATGGAGGACTCATGTTATTTCATTGCTCACCATTTACTTGACACTCACTATGCGCAAAATGACTGTGACAATGTAAATGGTCAAGAAGGCTTGATATAATAATACAGCTTGAAGTTTTATATTCTATGTTACGTTTCCCAGCCTTGTTAAACTGGAGGAATGTGCTATGTTACGTTTCCCAGCCTTGTTAAACTGGAGGTATGTGCTGTGTTACGTTTCCCAGCCTTGTTAAGGTGGAGGAATGTGCTGTGTTACGTTTCCCAGCCTTGTTAAGGTGGAGGAATGTGCTGTGTTACGTTTCCCAGCCTTGTTAAACTGGAGGTATGTGCTGTGTTACGTTTCCCAGCCTTGTTAAGGTGGAGGAATGTGCTGTGTTACGTTTCCCAGCCTTGTTCTGCTGGGTGTATGTGTTTGTTAATCTGTGTTCCGTCGGGTGGTGTTCGGAGCAGCCTATCCTGTGCAGCAGTCCCAGCTCATCAGTGGCCACTCCCACCCGTTATTGCTCCCACCTGATTCCACTCCTCATCATCCTATCACATAAATCCCCCAACTGTATTCCACTCCTCATCATCCTATCACATCAACTGTATTCCACTCCTCATCATCCTATCACATCAACTGTATTCCACTCCTCATCATCCTATCACATCAACTGTATTCCACTCCTCATCATCCTATCACATAAATCCCCCAACTGTATTCCACTCCTCATCATCCTATCACATCAACTGTATTCCACTCCTCATCATCCTATCACATCAACTGTATTCCACTCCTCATCATCCTATCACATCAACTGTATTCCACTCCTCATCATCCTATCACATCAACTGTATTCCACTCCTCATCATCCTATCACATCAACTGTATTCCACTCCTCATCAACCTATCACATCAATCCCCCAACTGTTTAAAAGCCAATTGTTTTCCCCTTCGTGCTCTTTTTCTTTTTGCTGATGTTACTGAGCCCTACACTTCGGACCTGTTACAATTTAAAAATACTCAGAAAGTGTTTGACTATATAAGCCATTAGACAGACACTGGGACCATTTTTGTAGAATTCAGACATTTAGGCGCATCCACCTTTTGTCTTGTTGTTTTGAAAGAGAGCCTTTGTGTTGTGTTTCATGGGGTATGTATACCAGTGCTTTGTCTAGGGGGGAGTGGAGTCTGCTGGGTATTGTTTCAGTTATGTCCAGTTAATGTTTCAGATTTGTCTTATTTGTCAGTCTTTGATTGTTCATTGTTTGTCCCAGGGAAAAGGGGACAGCACTTTGGGAGTGTTTGGTTAGAGGCCCTTGGGCATACATATACCTGTAGAGTATCCTGCCAGTTGCACCTTTTCTCATTGCTTTTAGTATATCGAATGTGCAATAAGTGCAGTTGTCTGTAATTAAACCCTGCGCACTAAGGACTGTATTTTAAGGGAATTACTATTATTACCCCAAATGATATCATACACACATTTAGCTATTAAAGTATCTCTTCCTGTCATTTACCTGTACAGTTTGTGTAAACATGCAAGTATTCACTTATCTGTAAATATAACTGTATACCTAACTGTACAGCTAATTTAACTAATTTAACCATGCAAAATTTTCACTTACCTGTTAATTTACCCAGTCTGTCTATTAAGTAAACTATTATTACCCTTGCTCATATCATACGCATTTTTAGCTACTGAAGTATTTCTCTGCCATCGACCTGTATAGTATAGTTAACCATCCAACATCCACCAATGTATAGTGTACATATTCAGCCAACCACTCATACTATGCAATGTCTTTTTATAGCTTTTTTTGCACTCCAGATATCTTGTATTTCTATACTTTTTCATACTGCCGCTCTATGTATCATGTACCGTGTATCTGTCTTTTGTGTACTTTTCGTTGTGGCATTTTGCACCTGCCCTGTGTTTTGTTGTAGCTGCTTGACAATGAAATTTCCCCCCCGGGGGAGCAATAAAGTACCTATCTATCTAAAGTACCTATCTAGAACCTCTCTGTCTATATACCCTAGCTAAGACCAGAGTGGCCCACACCCTGTATTTATTTTAGCTAGAGAGTTAGTGGTTCTCTATAGACATAGGTAGGTAGGGGTTATTTGAATTATGGTTTATTTGCTTTGGGCCTGCTCAGCCCCTTTCCCACCTTACCGTATTTGAGGTAAGAAATAAACCTTGTTTGAACGGTATTCAGTTTGTCCTCCTTGTTCACACCCACGATCCCTCCACCTCACCCACGATCCCACCACCTCACCCACGATCCCACCACCCCACCCACCTTGCAGAGTGCCAAAGTGTGGCAGCGTGTTATGGTCTCCCAGGAGGAGTGCGTAACATTCTTGTATTTCAATCTAAAACCCAATTGGACCCACTCATTATTGAAAGAAAATGACTGCATCATTTCAACTGTGAGACAGCATTTAAGTCTTAACAGGGCCATTATGGCTTTGAAGTCACTTTAAAACCACTCCATTTCAGCCCATTTAGCAGATTTGCCATTTACCATTGTGACTGAGTATAATTCCATCCCCCCTGTCCTGAATCTTAACTAAGAGCAGAATTGTTTGAGTGACAGTTATAAGCAGAGGTAGCAGACTGGCATACCTTGCGCTGACACTCCTAACAAGGTCTTTGAGTCCTTTAACTGTCCCTGAAAAGGAAGAAAGAACAACCTTTCCATGTCATCAAACAGAAAGCAGATGTGATGTGCCAGAGGAGGGCAGGGCCTGGGGGCAGGACAGAGGCCATGTGGCATACCCTGCGCTGACACGCTGCCCGCCACACAACTAGACAGAGCAATTAGACCTGACTCAAACGTTGTCCTGTGTTGCAACCGCATTTAACAAGCTCCGGAGGAGCCTGGACAACAACAGATTGACAGACCACATACAGAGATAGGGAGGAGGGAGAATGGAGAGAACAAGCGCAGGAGGGTGAACATGCTGGGTTGTCAGGTTGTAGTGAACAGCTGGTGTAGGAGGGTGAACATGCTGGGTTGTCAGGTTGTAGTGAACAGCTGGTGTAGGCGGGTGGACATGCTGGGTTGTCAGGTTGTAGTGAACAGCTGGTGTAGGAGGGTGGACATGCTGGGTTGTCAGGTTGTAGTGAACAGCTGGTGTAGGAGGGTGGACATGCTGGGTTTCCAGGTTGTAGTGAACAGCTAGTGTAGGTCGGTAGCAGAATCCTCAGAACCTGCGCTGTTCTCTTTCTGAGAAGAAGAAAAAAAAGAAACGTTTTAAATTCTGAGTTGGATGTTCAACTTTCTTTCTTGACACAAACATGATGAAACTGTTTTCTCGGTAAACCTTTTCATGTACCACTTTGATGATGCAATCCAGAGTTCTATTGTTTTGCTGTTACCCGTACCTGGGGATAACAGATAGTTTGGAGAGAGAGAGAGCGTTTGGAGAGAGAGCTCCCAGATGGAACACCAGGAGGATGGGTATCTGCCGCAGGATCACATTTTATTCACACACGCGTTCCGTTTTCACCAATAGAGAAGGACCCAACCATCTCTATACACACTCCCAATGACAGACAAACAGATTGAATGGGCTAACAGACCTGGCAGCAGACAGAGAGAGACAGACAAGTTCTAGAGAAACAAACTGATCCAGAGCCAGACAGACCTACAGACAGATGGGTGGACCGGAGGTCATGTTGGCAGACCTGTGGACAGAGGAGTGATGAAGACTGTCAGTGGGAGATGGATTTCTAGGCCCTCTCATTTCCACAGAGTCATTGTTCATCAGTGTGTTGCCAAACACCTGTCTGTCCCTGTCACACCTGACAGATGTCACCTGTCACTCAGTCTGGGACAGGCCAAAGTCTCAGACACAGCTTTCCATCTTCTTGTCTCACACACACACACACACAGGCACGCACACGCACACTTAGGCCAGATTTTTCTGATGATTCAGGTATGAGCCTCCATCTACAGCGGAGGACAGGCAGTTGTGAAAGTGTCACTATTCATCCCATCGACTTCAGACAACCACATGATGATGATGATGATGATGATGATGAGCCAGGACCAAAACAACGATTCAGAGCTCAGACCACAAATAGACATTTTAGTAATTTGTGTTTTAACTATCAGGCGCAGAAGTAATCAATCTATTAAAGCTGTTCACTTTCAGGTTTTCACTTAGAAAACCACAGCATTGCAGAACGTTGCCTTTTAAAGCTGCTCAATCCATACTAGGGCTGTCAAAGTTAAGGTGTTAATAACGTGTTCATGTGTTCCATTTTTTATGCCATACATTTTTTGGACACCGTTAATTACATCTCCATTTCTTTACTGCAGGGACCCCTTTTAAGGACCGTTTTGCGCAACACAACTCAGTGAGCACTCGGTGGCAGCTGTTATGTAGCTATGGAGTGAAATGCTGGCCATTCAGGTCTCATATGTTGCTTCACTACAATACTTTATCATGATACGTTAATACTGTGTTCAGTCATGTGGTGCGCATGCTTATTTACATTGCATATTTCATTTTAGATCGTTTTTTTGTGTGTTTAACTAGCTGGCTAGCTAGATGAATACCATTTACACTCCCTCGTTTAGAATTGTGAAGTAAAACATTTGCTAATTCTAGTTATCCTTATGTCTGCATTGCTATTGATACTGGCAATAGGTTGAATGTACTGAACAGGTTGAATGGGCTGAACAGGTTGAATGGGCTGAACAGGTTGAATGTACTGAACAGGTTGAATGGGCTGAACAGGTTGAATGGGCTGAACAGGTTGTATGTACTGAACAGGTTGAATGGGCTGAACAGGTTGAATGGGCTGAACAGGTTGAATGGGCTGAACAGGTTGAATGTACTGAACAGGTTGAATGTACTGAACAGGTTGAATGTACTGAACAGGTTGAATGGGCTGAACAGGTTGTATGTACTGAACAGGTTGAATGGGCTGAACAGGTTGTATGTACTGAACAGGTTGTATGTACTGAACAGGTTGAATGGGCTGAACAGGTTGTATGTACTGAACAGGTTGTATGTACTGAACAGGTTGAATGGGCTGAACAGGTTGAATGGGCTGAACAGGTTGTATGTACTGAACAGGTTGAATGGGCTGAACAGGTTGAATGGGCTGAACAGGTTGTATGTACTGAACAGGTTGAATGGGCTGAACAGGTTGAATGGGCTGAACAGGTTGTATGTACTGAACAGGTTGAATGGGCTGAACAGGTTGCATGTACTGAACAGGTTGAATGGGCTGAACAGGTTGAATGGGCTGAACAGGTTGTATGTACTGAACAGGTTGAATGGGCTGAACAGGTTGTATGTACTGAACAGGTTGAATGGGCTGAACAGGTTGAATGGGCTGAACAGGTTGAATGGGCTGAACAGGTTGAATGGGCTGAACAGGTTGAATGGGCTGAACAGGTTGTATGTACTGAACAGGTTGAATGGGCTGAACAGGTTGTATGTACTGAACAGGTTGAATGGGCTGAACAGGTTGAATGGGCTGAACAGGTTGAATGGGCTGAACAGGTTGAATGGGCTGAACAGGTTGAATGGGCTGAACAGGTTGTATGTACTGAACAGGTTGAATGGGCTGAACAGGTTGTATGTACTGAACAGGTTGAATGGGCTGAACAGGTTGAATGGGCTGAACAGGTTGAATGGGCTGAACAGGTTGAATGGGCTGAACAGGTTGAATGGGCTGAACAGGTTGAATGGGCTGAACAGGTTGTATGTACTGAACAGGTTGAATGGGCTGAACAGGTTGAATGGGCTGAACAGGTTGTATGTACTGAACAGGTTGTATGGGCTGAACAGGTTGAATGGGCTGAACAGGTTGAATGGGCTGAACAGGTTGAATGGGCTGAACAGGTTGTATGTACTGAACAGGTTGAATGGGCTGAACAGGTTGTATGTACTGAACAGGTTGTATGGGCTGAACAGGTTGAATGGGCTGAACAGGTTGAATGGGCTGAACAGGTTGTATGTACTGAACAGGTTGAATGGGCTGAACAGGTTGAATGGGCTGAACAGGTTGTATGTACTGAACAGGTTGTATGTACTGAACAGGTTGAATGGGCTGAACAGGTTGTATGTACTGAACAGGTTGTATGTACTGAACAGGTTGAATGGGCTGAACAGGTTGTATGTACTGAACAGGTTGTATGTACTGAACAGGTTGTATGTACTGAACAGGTTGAATGGGCTGAACAGGTTGAATGGGCTGAACAGGTTGTATGTACTGAACAGGTTGTATGTACTGAACAGGTTGAATGGGCTGAACAGGTTGAATGGGCTGAACAGGTTGAATGGGCTGAACAGGTTGAATGGGCTGAACAGGTTGAATGGGCTGAACAGGTTGAATGGGCTGAACAGGTTGAATGGGCTGAACAGGTTGTATGTACTGAACAGGTTGAATGGGCTGAACAGGTTGAATGGGCTGAACAGGTTGTATGTACTGAACAGGTTGTATGGGCTGAACAGGTTGAATGGGCTGAACAGGTTGAATGGGCTGAACAGGTTGAATGGGCTGAACAGGTTGTATGTACTGAACAGGTTGAATGGGCTGAACAGGTTGTATGTACTGAACAGGTTGTATGGGCTGAACAGGTTGAATGGGCTGAACAGGTTGAATGGGCTGAACAGGTTGTATGTACTGAACAGGTTGAATGGGCTGAACAGGTTGAATGGGCTGAACAGGTTGTATGTACTGAACAGGTTGTATGTACTGAACAGGTTGAATGGGCTGAACAGGTTGTATGTACTGAACAGGTTGTATGTACTGAACAGGTTGAATGGGCTGAACAGGTTGTATGTACTGAACAGGTTGTATGTACTGAACAGGTTGTATGTACTGAACAGGTTGAATGGGCTGAACAGGTTGAATGGGCTGAACAGGTTGTATGTACTGAACAGGTTGTATGTACTGAACAGGTTGAATGGGCTGAACAGGTTGAATGGGCTGAACAGGTTGTATGTACTGAACAGGTTGTATGTACTGAACAGGTTGTATGTACTGAACAGGTTGAATGGGCTGAACAGGTTGAATGGGCTGAACAGGTTGAATGGGCTGAACAGGTTGAATGGGCTGAACAGGTTGAATGGGCTGAACAGGTTGAATGGGCTGAACAGGTTGAATGGGCTGAACAGGTTGAATGGGCTGAACAGGTTGTATGTACTGAACAGGTTGTATGGGCTGAACAGGTTGAATGGGCTGAACAGGTTGAATGGGCTGAACAGGTTGTATGTACTGAACAGGTTGTATGTACTGAACAGGTTGTATGTACTGAACAGGTTGAATGGGCTGAACAGGTTGTATGTACTGAACAGGTTGAATGGGCTGAACAGGTTGAATGGACTGAACAGGTTGAATGGGCTGAACAGATTGTATGTACTGAACAGGTTGAATGGGCTGAACAGGTTGTATGTACTGAACAGGTTGTATGGGCTGAACAGGTTGAATGGGCTGAACAGGTTGAATGGGCTGAACAGGTTGTATGTACTGAACAGGTTGTATGTACTGAACAGGTTGAATGGGCTGAACAGGTTGAATGGGCTGAACAGGTTGTATGTACTGAACAGGTTGTATGTACTGAACAGGTTGAATGGGCTGAACAGGTTGAATGGGCTGAACAGGTTGTATGTACTGAACAGGTTGTATGTACTGAACAGGTTGAATGGGCTGAACAGGTTGTATGTACTGAACAGGTTGTATGTACTGAACAGGTTGTATGTACTGAACAGGTTGTATGTACTGAACAGGTTGAATGGGCTGAACAGGTTGAATGGGCTGAACAGGTTGAATGGGCTGAACAGGTTGTATGTACTGAACAGGTTGTATGTACTGAACAGGTTGAATGGGCTGAACAGGTTGAATGGGCTGAACAGGTTGAATGTACTGAACAGGTTGTATGTACTGAACAGGTTGAATGGGCTGAACAGGTTGAATGTACTGAACAGGTTGTATGTACTGAACAGGTTGAATGGGCTGAACAGGTTGTATGTACTGAACAGGTTGAATGTACTGAACAGGTTGAATGGGCTGAACAGGTTGAATGGGCTGAACAGGTTGTATGTACTGAACAGGTTGTATGTACTGAACAGGTTGAATGGGCTGAACAGGTTGAATGGGCTGAACAGGTTGAATGGGCTGAACAGGTTGAATGGGCTGAACAGGTTGAATGGGCTGAACAGGTTGTATGTACTGAACAGGTTGAATGGGCTGAACAGGTTGAATGGGCTGAACAGGTTGTATGTACTGAACAGTTTGAATGGGCTGAACAGGTTGAATGGGCTGAACAGGTTGAATGGGCTGAACAGGTTGAATGGGCTGAACAGGTTGTATGTACTGAACAGGTTGAATGGGCAGGGGCAACACCTCTTTGTTGCAGATTGTTTACTAGCTGATCAATTCCAGTACTGATGTGTCAGTCAACAGGCAGCAACAAGGAGATGAGTAAATCAATGGGGAAATTGAGTTTCAAGTTGATATACGCTTCATATGAAATCTGTTATTTACGTCCATGTTCCTCATTGCTCCAGTGTGTCATACCCCACTCCGCTACCAGCAACATTGCTCGGAAATATTGACCCCCAAAAATTCAAGTGTTAACATCAGTTTAATGATTTTAAACAGGACATCCATTCCATTGATCTACTTTTGTTTTGTTGTGTGTGTGTGTGTGTGTGTGTGTGTGTGTGTGTGTGTGTGTGTGTGTGTGTGTGTGTGTGTACACACAAGTGTTAAACTTTAAGAACATTGATAAGAGAGAGTAGGCCAATCAAAACATAAATATTGGGAGCCTTAACAGCTGTATTATAGTGGCTTTTGTGTTGTTTATGGTGAAAATGCTATTATAAACATTCTGATACAGATTATTTTGTGTTTCTGTCATAGTATGCCTGTAACTCAATGCACTGCTTTTTAAATTGAAAAATCATTATTTCTTTAGGGCCCAAATTGAGCAAATAATTAAAAAAAAAATTTACTATAGAAAATCTTGTGATTAATCGTAATTCATTATTGTAATAGTTTGACAACCATAACTCATACTAATCACTAATGCATCCAAGCTTCTCAGTGTTCAACAACCATGACTAATGTTACTGTCTTGATATTCAGTCTCTCCTTTTATTAAAAATGGTTGTTGCATACTGAACAATTAGTGAATTGATGCTGTAGGAAAAATGACTTCATTGTCTGTAGTAGCAGGGTTCAAGAGCCAGAGGAATGCAGGGTCGAGTCCTGCTGTTGATCCTAATCTCCCGAAAATATGTGGGTCTGTGTGTGTGTGTGTGTGTGTGTGTGTGTGTGTGTGTGTGTGTGTCTGCTCGAGGGGGCTGGTGAAAGATGAATGGGAAAGTGCATTTACCCTGAGACAGACAATACATTCTCTTCATCTGTGAGGCAACATGCAATCTAGGCAGGGGTGGGTCTCCTCAAATAAACAGCTGCTATCTTAGACAGACCATCACGCACATGCACACGCACACACACAAAAGTGCAGCCACATATTGAAAAGTGCAGCCATACAACCAGGTTTGTGCCTCTTGCAGTGTGTGGTCTGAATATTGAAAATAATTACCATTTGCCCCTGCTACTCCAGGCTTGATGCCAATAAGCAGAACCATTAAAGCATGTCATAGTGGGAAGGTGGGCGTCTGAGCTGCTATACTCTGAAGCCACAGCCTACAGACGTTTTTTAAATGACAGAGAGAGACAAAGGGTCTATTAAACACAGTAATTAAAGCCACCCGCCACTAGCATCCCCGTCACGTGGCTAATTTAATCTCACAACCCACAAAGCAATTAATTCTTGTCATTACAAACACACATATTCTCTATTTTGCCTGTCGGGAAGACGGAGGTCCATTGGATGTGTGTGTGTTTGTGTATGAGTGTGTGTATCTGTGCCGGTGTGTGTGTCTGTGTGTGTATCCGTCTGTGTTTGTGTGCAGGTGTGCATGTTCAGCCAGGTGAGCCCAACCTGGGAGAACAGGTGTAATTGGGTGTGGAAAAAAGGGAACCTTGTGGTCTCTCTCGCTAAATTAGATCCGACAATCTTCTCCTCTCCATTTCCTCCTCAGACAACGGGCTCATTTTTCCCCCTCAGGCCTGTTATTATTGCTTTGATCACGTTGGAATCGACGATCGAAGCAACACGTATGACAGGCTAATGGTTACGTGTTGAAAACAGCCCTCCTTTGATAGCATGAAAAACCCTCTCCCTCTATACGTTTTCTCTGGCCAAAATCAATTCAGCAGAGGAAAAAAAACCAACTAAAAGGGTTTGAGTGCTTTGGTCGGCTTACACCCAGCAGTGGCTTAGCCAGGCCTGGGGATCAATGCCTCCTACAGTAAGTCATTAAGGCACATTATTTCTATAAAGGGAAACAGAATACACTCCGGCTCTAGCTAACCATAACCAGTTGTTAAATGAGTTTCTAGCCGTCGATATCTCAATGCAAAGACATTGACAGGTCTGCTGAGACAGCAGATCCGTTAATGGAGTGCTCCATCTCTGCTTGAAAGCAGGTGTGAATCCGCAATGCGTGCTGTACCTCGATTATGTGAAGGCATAAAAAGGAAAGTTGGGGGAGTGGAAGATGAGACAGTGTTTTCCATTGCGGCTGTGAGGGGATGAGAGTGGTTCTTTCTTGGTGGGGTCTAATCTCTCCCTGGCTATTGACTGAATTTAAAAGGTGCTAGCTGTTAAAAGACAGAATTTAAGATCACCTCTCCTTCTGCCCTTTCCTCCATTCACCCAACCCCCAAACCTGAATGAAAGGGTACCATGAATCTTGATAAAGGAAAGACTGAAAAATACTCCCTTCCTCCCTCCCTCCCTCACCCAGCTCATCTACTCCTCCCTCCCTTCCTCCCTCACCCAGCTCATCTACTCCTCCCTCCCTCCCTCCCTCACCCAGCTCATCTACTCCTCCCTCCCTCCCTCCCTCCCTCCCTCCCTCCCTCCCTCCCTCAGCGCATCTACTCCTCCCTCCCTCCCTCCCTCTCTCTCTCTCCCTCCCTAACCCAGCTCATCTACTCCTCCCTCCCTCCCTCTCCCTCCCTCCCTCCCTCCCTCTCCCTCCCTCCCTCCCTCCCTCCCTCCTTCCCAAAGTTTGCTGGTGGGGTGCCGAGAAGGAATGGACCTCACAGGACTGGAAAACACCTAATCACAGGACTCATGACATTACTAAGGGAAACAATATGCTTCTGAAACTATTATCTGTAATTTCATTTATTTATTAATTTAAGGCAACAACAAAAATGTAACTATTTTCCTTTTACCCTTTAATAGAAACAATCAAAACATCTCTTTCTATAAATCATTATATGACTACTACAAAATAACATGATCCATTGAGCTTGGTCCTGTTCACAACTCAAATAATATTGATTATGTCAAAGGTCAATTTCTCCTTTCACATTAAGACTTATTGTCTGTAGATCACATTACAAACAAAACACACACACACACACACACAGATACACAAACCCTCTTTATGTGAATATTGAAAGACATGATGGAGTAAGACATAGTACTGCGTGAAGTCAGTCATCAGGAGTCAGGAATGTACTGTCTGTGCAGATTGTCTCGGGGTAATGAGGTGTAGGATTACAGAGAACGCTGACACTGCACAGAGAACTATTTCATACAGGCAAAATACACTTTGATTTTCACCTAGCATGTACTCTGCAACTCTCACAAATTAATAATGTGTCAACGCTTCATCTGATGATGGATCTGACAAACACACACACAAGAGGAGGGAGGGGGGAAGAAGAGAAGAGGAGATAAGAGTTTATACGCCAAGGAAGATTTTCGAGACACTTGCAATTTCCCTTTAGAGTATAAAACAGGAACACCCACCTTGTCCAGTACATTCCATACCCCTCCTTTGATTTAAGTCCTGTCACCTGTCAATTGTATTTTTTTGGGGCGGGGTTAAGGCTGCTTGTCAAAACAAAATATACTGAAGAAATGAAAGTAAAGCACAGTGTGTCACATTCAGGATTTCATGACCTCTGCTGGGTTTTAGCAGGCACTCAGCCGCTACGCTTTCATACCCACAGTCCTCTCTGAGCCAAACTCACCAGCCAAGGATCTGATTGGGTGTGAAAACTGAGCCTGACAGAAATTGATTGCATGGAACTCATGCTCCTCAATTAAAATAGTTATTGTAGTTAAAAGTTCTGAAAGCAGAAAGATAGAGCCATCCATTTTGTTACACCACCAGCAGCCTTCTTCAAGGTCACTCCAATGTCAGCAGACATGAAGAGGAAAAGACACTCTCTCTAGTGTTGCTGGTCTCCTGGGCAGAGGTAGGAGGAGAGAGAGGAGTGGGAGGTGATTTGTCAGGGGGCGTGTCCCATTGAGGATCCAGACCTGCCCTCTCCGTAGTCCCTGGGGTCTCTAAGGTCTCGTCTTGGCTCAGGGAGTCTGATGGAACGAGACACACAAGAACATCTTGGTGAGAAGAAAATCTTTCTCTCACTCACAAACAAACGTACACGCACTATATGTCACCAATCAAAAGTCTTCATTTTTACATTTTGAATAGAAATCTTTTATTCTATTTAGTGGCTGTCGAGTGACGCAGATAAAGTGATTGCCAAATCGGTGGAGCCTGTAGCAATCAGAGAGAGTGTAATAGATTCCATTCCACTGGGAACAGGCTGCACTAATCATATCCTCTGATTGGACAACCTTCTGAGGGTGATAGAATGACAGAACCGAGAGAGAAGGGAGAGGAATAAGACAGACTTCTCCCCCTCCTCCTCTCATCCCTCCTTCTTTCATCCCTCCTCTTCCCTCTCCCCATCCTCCCTGAGAGAGGGAAGACAAGAAACAGACAGTCTCCTCGTCACTTCTCATGTCTGCACACTTATCCTCCTCTTTTTCTCTCTATCCTTTCCTCCCTTCCTTCTACCCACTTCCTACTCTTCCTCCTCAAACGTTCTCTCTCCCCACTCTGCTAACTGATCTTTTCCTGTACTTCTAACCATTCCTCTCTCTCTACTTCTTTCGCCTCATCCCCTCCCAAAGACACATTTCTGCTGGCGATCACTCTGTCTGAATCCAAACATCTCTCTCTCCTCTCTCTCCCCTCCCTCTCCCCTCTCTCTCTTGTTGGGATCTCGCCAAAGAGCCTATCCTCTGTTCTCTCCTCTTTTAACGACCCCTACCTCTGTCCTTCCTTCCTCCCTCTCTTCCTCCCTCTCCTGCTCCCCAGTCTTAGACTGAGGTGTTGTCTCAGGCAGCAGAGCAACACATCCATTACCAAGGAGCAGGCATGCAGCGATCCCTGAGCCCTACTAAGCCGACCTCTGTGTGTGTGTGTGTGTGTGTGTGTGTGTGTGTGTGTGTGTGTGTGTGTGTGTGTGTGTTTGTTTTGCTCTGCAGTGTGTGTATGTACGTGTGTGTGTGCATGCTCTGCCGCATTTGTGTATGCTCTGTTATGTGTGTGTGTGTGTGTGTGTGTGTGTGCATGTTTGCTCTGCTATGTGTGTCCCTGAGCCCTACTGAGCTCACCTCACTGACACACTTCTCTTCTGGCTGCTTCCTCTGGTTCTGCACCTCAACACACCTCAACACACCTCTCAGCCAATGAGGGCACCTCATCACATACACACATGCACACACACACACCATTCCCCAGTGCCTGACATGAGGGGGTGAAGCCGTGTTAAGGGAGAAACTTAGAAAGGCTTTTTTGTGTTACGCAATTTCATCTTTCATCTCCAGTCAACCAAAAAGTCTCCCTGCTGTTTGATATCAACATTTAATTACAAATATATTTACATGGCTCCCCTACGGTGATAAATTAACTACAGTGCCTTGCAAAAGTATTCATCCCCCTTGGCGTTTTTCCTATTTTGTTGCATTACAACTTGCAATTTAAATTGATTTTAATTTGGATTTCATGCTATGGACAAACACAAAATAGTCCAAATTGGTGAAATGAAATGAAATTCACCCCCTTTGCTATGAAGCCCCTAAATAAGATCTGGTGCAACCAATTCCCATCAGAAGTCACATCATTAGTTAAATAAAGTCCACCTGTGCGCAATCTAATTGTCACATGATCTGTCACATGATCTCAGTATATATATATATATGTTGGGCTTCCGAGTGGCACAGTGGTCTAAGGTAATGCATCTCAGTGCAAGGGGCGTCACTGCAGTCCCTGGTTTGAATCCAGGCTATATCACATCCGGGCGGTGCACAATTGGCCCAGGTTTGGCCGGGGTAGGCCGTCATTGTAAATAAGAATTTGTTCTTAACTGACTTGCCTAGTTAAAAAAAGGTAATAAAATAAAATATATATATACACACCTGTTCTGAAAGTCCCCAGAGTCTTTGAAAGAATATGGCACCACAACAAACCTGCCAAGAGAGGGCCACCCACCAAAACTCATGGACCAGGCAAGGAGGGCATTAATCAGAGAGGCAACAAAGAGACCAAAGATAACCCTGAAGGAGCTACAAAAATTTAGCTTTTTGGCCATCAAGGAAAACTCTATGTCTGGGGGGGTGAATAGTCTTCAATTTTTTTGTCTTATTTCTTGTTTGTTTAACAATAAAAAATATTTTGCATCTTCAAAGTCGTAGCCATGTTGTGTAAATCAAATGATACAAACCCACAAAAATCTATTTTAATTCCAGGTTGTAAGGCAACAAAATAGGAAATATGCCAAGGGGGGTGAATACTTTTGCAAGCAACTGTATTTCTATTGCAATTGTGCTGGCTCAGCCCTGTGACACATGGATGTGATAACTTATACTGTATATTCCACCCAACCCGCAGCAGGGGGGGCATTTTGTGTAGATAGAGAGAGAGAGAGAGAGAGAGATAGAGAGATAGAGAGAGAGAGAGAGAGAGAGAGAGAGAGAGAGGAAAAAGCAGGGATAGAGTTAACATGGAACAAATGTCAGAATAACGAGATAAATATTCCCTACAAGGTTAGAATACCTCTTTCTTTTTACCTGTCTCTCTCTCCTTCTCTGGAAATGCACACACGCACCTCCCCATCCCCTCTCTGTCTCTCTCCCTTTCTCTCCACCTCTCTCCACCACCTCTCGCTCTCTTCCTCCGCTCTGCCCTGGTTAGACCAGTGGGGTTGTGGGGAAGTGCTATCTTAATGAGGACTTTCTGGGTTCTTACCAGCCATTTCTTATTAATGGGCTTTAATGTAGTCCATGCATTATTGATCACCACAAATCATTTCCTCCTCCCCTTGCTTGTGACCGTGGCCCATGGATAGGGGGCTGAGCTGAAAATCCCACTGCGGATTCTGGGGTTGGGACAGTCCTGGGGCTCCTGGGTGATGGATTGAGAGATCGGGTCTAAATGGATGGGTCTGGGTGTGTAACGTGTGTGTGTGTGAGAGAAAAAGTTGTGAGAGAGAGACAGAGAGTGCTGTGGGGGTAAAAATGTGCTGAAAGTGTCGAAAACGTCTCCAAATCCTACTAATATCCACTGACTGGGTAAATTGGACATGCCTAGCAGTCTCCCCTAAAATGAACCCATCGCTCATTTCGGAAAACTTTAGGTGCCCCGTGAGAAACCAGAGGGTAGGATCAAGCACCATGTTGCCGACACACTTTTCTCTCTCTGTTCTTTTTCTGGCGTCGTTGCTGAGGCCTATAGAGACAGACAGAGAGGGAAGGAGGAGGGAGGAGGGTAGCGAGCTGTGCCCTGATTGAGTTTCAATTCCCTGCTCTTGGCCTAGAAACCGCAGGCCTTCTAAGTCATCATCCGGAAATGCGCCCATCACACTCCAGCCTTGCCACCTCAATCTAGCCTTCTTGCTCCGTGCATAATCAGACTGCGGTAATTTGGATGAGTTTAATGAGACGGGGGAAACAGGGATGGGGGGGGATTTGAGACTGTGGCTGTGCCAGCTAGTGACCACTCTGCAGAGCTGCCTCCAGAACAAGTCCATGATGAAAAATGCTAACTTGTGTGAGGGAACAGAGATGCAGAGGACAGGCATTCATGGTAGTCATCCATGGGGTAAATAAATATACCCATTTACATTTCCAAACAGCAGTGACACCGACTGGACCTACCCCATACCATTAGGCAGGGAGAGAAAGGCCATTTCTCAGGGGCTTCAAGGTCCCGTGAGAAGATGGGCCGTAATGAGAGAGGATCCTTAATGGTTATTGATAGGGCCCCCAGGACAGCCTCTTACCCTAGCTCTCCAGTAAGCAGAGTACTCTGCCGCTACTTAATTAAGTAAAACTTGTAGCTTCTCCGGGATGATTTAACATCACAAACAGCTCTGAGACACGAAAGCGAGAGAGAGTTAGTCCACCAACATAAAAAAAAATACAGTTTACTATAGAATTCTGTAGTAAACTGTAGTATACAGTACTATACTACACACTGTAGTATCCCCCGATCGTGTGTAGTACTTAGTATATCATTGTGTAGTATAATGTAGTAAATACTACAAAAATGTCCACAAAAACATTTTTTAACTAAAGTAAATACTACAGTATTCAATTTGCATATACCCTGCCCATTCCCCTCCCCCATATCCCAATTTGTGCCACCCATAAGTGAGAAACCTACATGCCAAGTATACACCATATTGTGTTCCCTATGGTTGAGGAAAAGAACAGTGTGACTACAAAACTGTACATTCTACAGTATACTGCAGTAAATACTACAGTATACTGCAGTAAATACTACAGTATTCATGGCACTAAAGTATTTTTTCAATTGGGCAGATGGCGGTCCTTTGTGGAAAACGGAAGCAGGGGTATTATGGGTAACTTGACAAATCACAGCGAACACTCCACTGGGTCTAATTGGCCATTGTCCTGCAGGACACTCCATCTCTCTTTTCCTATCTCTGTCTCTCTCTCTTCTTTTCTATGTCTCTCTTTCCCTCTCTCTTCCACTATCCATCCCAATCTCTCTCTCTTTTCTGGTTAATGTCAGTAGATCAGTCCTCCACCATTCATCCGACAGCTGTTCTGTGGAAAATGTGTAATTTAGAAATGGCCCCTGCTCATCCACCTGTCCCTGGGAGACCCTGTGCCAGCCCCCAGCACTTTGTACTGCAATCATCCTGCCACAGAGAATCTCAGCTGGGGATGAAGTGTGATGAGAGGAAATGCAGAGTGGAAGGAGGGGATGGATAGAGGGAAGGGAATGAGGGAGAGAGAGACATGGAAAGGTGGAGAGGAAGAGAAAAATAAATCTGTGCTTCACATGAAGCCTGCGGAGGAAATTGATTCTCTGTCAGAGTGATTCAGAGGAAGCAGGAGAAACTGCTATTATGTAAATTGGAGATTGTGTCTGTGTGTGTCTGTGTCAGCGCATAGCGTTTCATAGGTTGAAAAGGAAGAGAGGACTTTGTAAATGTTTGCTTTCACCACATCGCCTCTAGATAAGAGCTGTGAATAACTATTCAGTAACCTGGATGAGAGTGGATCTTTCTACATACAGCTGTTATTGATGTTGTAGTGTCTATTATAAACTACAGCGGCTTGCTGAGGCAACCTTCCCCGACCTGACAGGGAGTGAATGCCTGCCGGCCAGACAACTCACTCATCATCATCTCACTCTTCACTTTACAGCAGCCACCACACACACACACACACACACACACACACACACACACACACACACACACACACACACACACACACACACACACACACACACACACACACACACACTAAATTAGACAAAGACAGAACAGACGGTCTCATAAAGCTGTGAAACAAAGCCACAGAGGGATAGAGGTACTATTCCATGATAAAGACATGAGTAGTGGTACTATTCCATGATAAAGACATGAGTAGAGGTACTATTCCATGATAAAGACAGGAGTAGTGGTACTATTCCATGATAAAGACAGGAGTAGTGGTACTATTCCATGATAAAGACAGGAGTAGTGGTACTATTCCATGATAAAGACATGAGTAGTGGTACTATTCCATGATAAAGACATGAGTAGAGGTACTATTCCATGATAAAGACAGGAGTAGTGGTACTATTCCATGATAAAGACAGGAGTAGTGGTACTATTCCATGATAAAGACATGAGTAGTGGTACTATTCCATGATAAAGACATGAGTAGTGGTACTATTCCATGATAAAGACATGAGTAGAGGTACTATTCCATGATAAAGACATGAGTAGTGGTACTATTCCATGATAAAGACATGAGTAGTGGTACTATTCCATGATAAAGACATGAGTAGAGGTACTATTCCATGATAAAGACATGAGTAGAGGTACTATTCCATGATAAAGACATGAGTAGAGGTACTATTCCATGATAAAGACATGAGTAGAGGTACTATTCCATGATAAAGACATGAGTAGAGGTACTATTCCATGATAAAGACATGAGTAGAGGTACTATTCCATGATAAAGGAGATATCAGCGCAAACCATTCAGAGCATTGCTTGACATAATTCACAGAACCTTATTTTCAGCAATTCCTTTGATAAAGCTATCTGAAGACTGAGTTGCAGTAGAGAGAAAGAGAAAACAAAAAGCTGTCTAGCCACCAATCACATCCTGAATCTACAGGGACAGTCTCAGTAACATGGCCCTAGACAACAGCAGTGACTAGGGTCTGGTTTAAATTACTCTTTTGGCAACTGCGATAAGGCAAAAAAAAAAATCTGGGGTGGGTCCTCTTCAGACAGACAACTCACACAACAAATCATGAGACGGACATGCCAGAACATTGCGATTTAAAAACAAAGTTTTCAGGCAAAACCTTTGTGGTTTTAGTGAAGGTAGTTGATGCAAACTAGCCACTTACAAAATGCAGTCATTAAAAGATTAGGGTTGGAGCGAAAACCTACGGGCCGATAGCTCTCCAGGAACAAGGTTGGACAGCCCTGTTCTATGCCAAACTGACGTTCTATTACGTACAAACATGTTAAGCCGGAACATATGAAAATTGTGGGAGGCAACCCAGATATCTAGAGAGATTAGAGGGAGCCTGTCATGTGATGCACACATACATGTATACCAATCTATTTACTATCCATGTTATCACAGCTATATACTGTAGATACTGCATTCCCTCATACATACATGTACACAGTGCATGTATTGTCAATGGTGACTGAAGTCTATTCACTCACAGGGCCAGGAGATCATATTCTGATAGGAAAATAATGCACCTATGATTACACTGGCGCGGTGCTTGACAGGTATAATGTGTTCGCTAAGGGTAGAGAGACAGTATTCACCAATGGGAGACGTGTGATGCTACAGGCAGAGAAGCGGAGGGAGCTGACGCTTCATGTAACCTTTAGTTCACATTGCATGTGATTGATGTGAGCAAAACGCTGCTCAGTACAGTAGAGGAAGAATCCATATAATTAGTTTACTGATCTACAGCCTCCAGCTGCCCTGATTCCAGCTCATGTTCATGCATGCCATTACATAAAAATGTACGTTATGAAATTCACTGGATACTACCACTCAACCACCACGTGTAGCATACATTAGCCTGAATATGCCTCTGTGTGCTACCGGATCTGAACCACAACTCTGGAACACACAAGGTTAGTGATGTGGAATGAAATCAAGCGTTGTTGATGTTCATCCAATCTGATTAATCATTGAGGAGATAGATTGTGTGTGTTAGTAGCAGTTTTACAGCTGGTGTTATCCACTGTTATCCACCAAGAGCCAATTTCCTGTGCGCGTCAGCAACGTACGCACCTGCCATAATCGTTTACAGAAATTAACAAAGAGACATTCTGATAAGAACATTAATCATGGTAAAGAGTCAATCTGACATGGGCTAATTTAGTGCTTTATCAATCACTGTTGCCACAGGGGCAATTGAGGAATTAATTGAGGAGAGTTACATCGAGAAATACTGCCGTCTGCGTAGGGCGAAGAAATAAAATCATTCATTAATTAGTAATGTGAAATTAAAATTGGGGGCTAAACAGAAAGATACAAAAAGGCCTAGCAGCTCGGCGCTCCAGGGAGGGATGTTCGTGTAGCACTGCCTCACATGGCTGATAATATCCCCCATAAAGCCATTCTCCAGAGATGTAAATAGACGATAAACAGTTAGAGTACATCCTGGGCTCCTATATAACCTCCAGAGTCGTTAAAGTCCTATTATCTGTCATTAGTTTCTAAACAGCATCCTATAGAAGAGAGGTGAGGGGGAGAGAAGTCATCTCTAGTGGGGGAGAGAGAAGTTATCTCTAGTGGGGGAGAGAGAAGTCATCTCTAGTGAGGGAGAGAGAAGTCATCTCTAGTGGGGGAGAGAGAAGTCATCTCTAGTGAGGGAGAGAGAAGTCATCTCTAGTGAGGGAGAGAGAAGTCATCTCTAGTGAGGGAGAGAGAAGTCATCTCTAGTGAGGGAGAGAGAAGTCATCTCTAGTGGAAGCTATGGAGCAGGCCTGAAAAGCAGATGAGATTTGTTTCATTCTCTACCATCATTCTATTTGGGGCCAGCAGGAGAAATGGAGCATATCAGCGCCTACAGTAATGCTGTAGTGTAATGTAGGACAATGTGCCGGGATCCCCTAAGCAAGCAGCCTGCAGAACACACCAGGCAGGCAAACAGGCAGGAAATGGGGAAGTGAAGGACCCATAACAACCCAGGCCCTGCATAGTGCTGGAGCACTCTGTGTTCAGGATGCATTACAAAGACTTGTCCCCAAAGTGTGCAATGTCATTTGGTCCTGGGTTTCATTGGGATTACTTATATGGGAACAGGGCCTGGAGCAGTATGGTCCGGTATCATTCACCACCTCCCAGACGATGACTGTTATCTGCATCCCAAATTGCATGCTATTCCCTATATAGGGCACTACTTTTTACCAGAGCCTCATGGACCCTGGTCAAGAGTACTGCACCATAAAGGGAATAGGGTACCATTTGGGATGCAGTTGATGACTGTAGAGTGTTGAGTCCCACCATGTGTCAGAGGGTACTAGCCACATTTATGGAACTCCTGTGAGGTCACAGAACGTTCACACTGAGTTCCGGAACATTGTGGAAATGATAAACTGTAGCACGTGGTTGAATGGAGAAAAATATATTTAAGGACAGCAGAGAGAAAAACAGCAGGAAGATCAAAAACCATATCCATACATCAACTTGTATCTATCCCTCTATTAAACCACACCTGCTGAAAAACCATATCAATAGCTAACAGGGGATAAATAACAATAAAACCCTCCCCCATCCCCACACTCTTCCTCCGCCTCCCTCCCTCCTCTCCTCTTCTCTGTGCCTCTAAGAGCCATCAATCTTGCTCTACTAGAGGGGGACTCCCCCTGGTGTGATATGCATATCTGGCCCATGTATGTGATGTGATGTATGGGCGCCGGGCCATTATGAAGAGTGACTGGCCACAGCGCCCGCACACACACACACACACACACACACACACACACACACACACACACACACACACACACACACACACACACACACACACACACACACACACACACACACACACACACACACACACACACACACACACACACACACACACACACACACACACACACACACACACACACACACACACAGACACAGAGACACACACACAGAGAGACAGACAGAAAGGGAAAGGGGTAAGCAGGCTGGTACATCTGCCTCCCTCCCTCCTTTCTCTTCCCTAACGGCAGATTACTGGCGCCGCCACCATCGGAGAATCACCCAGGTGCCGAGGCAAGCTGTCCGGGAATGCTTCGGAACGCTGTCTGTGCGTCCGAGATGGAGATACGGCAGATGCACATATTGCAGGAGAAAAGGAGGAGAGGGAGAGAGAGGGAGAGGGAGAGGGAGTGAGAGAGAGGGAAAGAGAGGGAAAGAGAGGGAAAGAGAGTGAGAGAGAGTGCGAGAGAGTGAGAGAGAGTGCGAGAGAGTGCGAGAGAGAGAGAGAGAGAGAGAGAGAGAGAGAGAGAGAGAGAGAGAGAGATTGTCGTGGAGCAGTGACAGCCTGGCTATTAGGCAAAGCCTTCTGTCGTGTGAACACTCCCCCCCATCCAAGTCCTGTCATCCACACGTATATAGCCCTAATCTGAAGGACACACAGGAAGCCTATAGCATCCTCTCTGCCTGTCTGTCTGCCTGCCTGTTTGCTGCTGTCAAAATGTTCTTCTCCTGATAAAAGTACCCTGTCCCTCAGTTCCACATGTCCTCACATACATAATTTTTTTAATCAACTGATAGAATTAGAACATTTGCCCTGAATGCCAACCACTGGGGATATCATTGATTACATAACTTTTCATGTTTGAGCATACAAAGTGTGCCCTCATAATAAACCAGACCGAAGTGAATATAAGCAAATAGAATAGGAATAGAATAGAATAGAGCTGTGAGTATGTGTGTATGTTGCCTGGTCCCTGTGTCTGTGGTTCCTGTAGTAGCAGCAGCAGACTAGGTGCTGAGCTGAGACAGAAACAGGCAGAGAAACAGGCAGAGATACAGCCACTGGGGCCTGACAGCTCCACAGCGCTAGCTATAACTGTATATTTACCTGTACAGCTAATTTAACCATGCAAAATATTCACTTACCTGTTCATTTAGCCAGTCTGTATATTAAGTAAACTATTATTCCCTCGCTCATATCATACGCATTTTTAGCTACTGAAGTATTTCTCTGCCATCAACCTGTATAGTATAGTTAACCATCCAACATCCACCAATGTATAGTGTACATATTCAGCCAACCACTCATACTATGCAATGTCTTTTTATAGCTTTTTTTTTTGCACTCCAGATATCTTGTATTTCTATACTTTTTCATACTGCCGCTATATGTATCATGTACCGTGTATCTGTCTTTTGTGTACTTTCGTTGTGGCATTTTGCACCTGCCCTGTGTTTTGTTGTAGCTGCTTGACAATGAAATTTCCCCCCCGGGGGAGCAATAAAGTACCTACCTAGCTGGATGACTATGACAGCTCCACAGCGCTAGCTACTAGCTGGATGACTATGACAGCTCCACAGCGCTAGCTGCTAGCTGGATGACTATGACAGCTCCACAGCGCTAGCTGCTAGCTGGATGACTATGACAGCTCCACAGCGCTAGCTGCTAGCTGGATGACTATGACAGCTCCACAGCGCTAGCTGCTAGCTGGATGACTATGACAGCTCCACAGCGCTAGCTGCTAGCTGGATGACTATGACAGCTCCACAGCGCTAGCTGCTAGCTGGATGACTATGACAGCTCCACAGCGCTAGCTGCTAGCTGGATGACTATGACAGCTCCACAGCGCTAGCTGCTAGCTGGATGACTATGACAGCTCCACAGCGCTAGCTGCTAGCTGGATGACTATGACAGCTCCACAGCGCTAGCTGCTAGCTGGATGACTATGACAGCTCCAAGGCGCTAGCTGGATGACTATGACAGCTCAACAGCGCTAGCTGTGAATGACTAATACACTTTTATATGTGCTAATGCATCCTGTAAAGCGTCTGTCATAAAAGCATGCCAACTCCTGGAGGTAACACACCCCACCGATGATATTTCATCATAGCACTAGACAGAAGGCAATTTAAGTGATTTGGGAAATCTAGTGGCCTGTCCATCCATGCATATTAGTAAAAACACAACCCTACTACCCGGACACACCCACATAAATACCTTCAGTGGAGGCTAGTGGGGAAACAATGCTAGACGCTGTCATTTAAATCAGTCCAAGTCCACAGCAACCAGCAAACATTCACATCTACAGTATAAAAAAAATACCACAATAACAAGATAACCTCCTTCTCACCTCACCTCAAACATGTCATTCAAACGAATAAATACTGAACAGCAATCTGCCTCAACAATCTGCCTCAACAGCCCTGCTCAATCCAAAGCTGAAAAAAATGAAAACAAAATCTGTCTGGATGTGTGACTAGTGAGAGGAGGTGTGATATGTGTTGTGCAGACTAACACTCCTCTAAGGCAGGGTAATTAAGAACTGACTCCCGTCATTATGCTATACTCCTTCCTGCTTCTACATTCCACTCAAGGTTGCCTTCTCCCTCCGCCGACAAACGCCAAGGCAACACAACACCACGGCAACACATAAATCGCGAGGCTGCTGAATTAAACATGCCCAAGACAATCTTCACGCTGTCCCTCTCTCTCTTTGCTCTCTCTCTGGATGGAGTTGAGGGAGGGAGGGAGGGAGGGAGGGAGGGAGTAAAGGAGAGGAGGGACAGACGTCTTCGGCCTTTCTACCCTGCTGAGCTTGGGGGCCATGAAGCGTGTGTTGTGATGTCATGCGATTTGGCGGGCCCCTGCCTGCAGTGGGATGGGAGTGTGGCTGGGGCTGGGGCTGGGGCTGGGGCTGGGGCTGGGGCTGGGGGATGAGGGGTTGTGATTTGGCACTGTGGTGGTGCAAGGTGATGATGTGGCTCTGCTGCAGCCGCGTTGACAAGTCATACGAGGGGCAGGAGTTTGATAAGCAGCCTTTGTTCAGCTCACCGCTATCACCCTCCAGCATCTCCACTAAGCTGACGACCCCGGGGTGTCAGGGTTTGTTGCAGTGTGTGTGTGTGTGTGTGTGTTTCGATCAGTCGCAATGTGTGTGTGTGTGTGTGTGTGTGTGTGTGTGTGTGTGTGTGTGTGTGTGTGTGTGTGTGTGTATGTGTGTATGTGTGAGTGAGAATGTGTGAGTGAGAGAGAGTGAGAGAGAGAGAGAGAGAGAGACAAAATGAGCATGAACACTCCAATAGTGTGTGTACGTGATGTGTTCAGTCTGGTGACTTTTTGCATGAATAATGCATTAATATTTTTTCTGTGTGCTGTAACTTCTAGTGTGTGTATGTGTGGGAGTACTCTCTACAGAGATACAGGGTGACAATCTGCTTTGGGAAGCCCACCGGCACTCAAAGGAAGAAAGAAAGAAAGAAAGAAAGAAAGAAAGAAAGAAAGAAAGAAAGAAAGAAAGAAAGAAAGAAAGAAAGAAAGAAAGAAAGAAAGAAAGAAAGAAAGAAAGAAAGAGATTGAGCACTTGCTGTTTTCTGTATCGGTTTCGGTACTTGTGTGTGCTTTCACAGACAAAGGAGGGATGTTATTCCCCAGTTACAGAGTCACAGTTCCCAGTTATTACAACTATACAAACCCAATGTCCCAGAAAACACTAAAGCAGACATTGACTATCTTTTAACAACCAAAGACCCGCGATTCTACCAGCCTGGAGACTGAGACTACTACACTGACTGGCAGCTGCTAGTTGAAATGGTGCTGTACGTTGCCCGTGCTCATCCTGTTTCTCTCTCAAGCTTGCTCTTTCTTTCTCTCCCTTCTCCTCAATATCAGGTTTCTGTTTCCTCCAGGACAATTGTTTAAATTAACACATTCACTGCGTTATTTATCTTTTAATCTAAGACTTTTCTTTCTCTCTTCCTGGGGGGGGGTTGCTAGCGGTGACCACGAGCAACGTGATTACTTTCCTGGAAAGGAGAGCTGAGTAAAAGTTCAGAAAATACCCTTTTAATGAGCAGCTGCAGAGAGAGAGACAGAGAACGAACAAATGAGAAAGAATGGAGAGAGGATGAGTGTTTCACAAAAACAAACAATCAATGTTGTGATTAATAAGCAGAAAAACAAATAAATATTCAGATATACTGTACTGAAGCCCCAATCTGGAGTCTGTATTTCAAATGATTGGTTTAAACATATTTTATATAGACTATACACGCAAATGACAAAGCACATTAACAATTGGGTAATATATTTTGGGTTTGATAGGGTCAAACAGTTGTACTGAGCTCACAAAGCCTTCACAAACTACATGGACTTGGTAGGAAGTGTAATACTTAGTAACTTACTGGATTTTTTTTAATTAACCTTATTTTAAGTAGGCAAGTCAGTTAAGAACAAATTCTTATTTACAATGACGGCCTACCCCGGCCAAACTCGGACTACACTGGGCCAATTGTGCGCCACCCTATGGGACTCCCAATCACAGCCGGATGTTACAGCCTGGATTCGAACCAGGGACTGTAGTGACACCTCTTGCACTGAGATGCAGTGCCTTAGACCTCTGCGCCACTCGGGATACCCCAAGCTTATCAGCAAGAGTATCACTGGAGGCAGATACAACACAATGTGCAACACAGGAGAAGATAGAAAACTGTTTATACCACCTTACACGCTGAAGTTTGCTGTCAGACTAACTTATTGTTGTTGTTTTGTGCACTGGAGCCCTATGAGATACTGTATGATTCACCAGGCTTGCTCCATTTTTCATCCCCTGTTCCTCTATATTACTGCATGCCCAGAAAGCTTATTTCCCCCCATTCTACAATCTCCCCCATTTTACCATCTCCCGTCGTTCCCTTCTCTATTCTGAGTCAAACATGATCTCACCTTCTTGAATACTTAAAGCGGTAGCTGGGGGTAAATATTAATATTTTAAGTTACCCTCTTGATTCCCTTGTTAAATAGTTAAAGTACATCCTCTCCTGGCTCATTTTCAATGCGGGCTCCCAAGTGGCACAGTGGTCTAAAACACTGCATCTCAGTGCTAGAGACGTCACTACAGACAACCTGGTTTGAATCCAGACTCTATCATAACCGGCTGTGATTGGGAGTCCCATAGGGCGGCGCACAATTGGCCCAGCGTCATCCGGGTTTGGCTGGTGTAGGCCGTCATTGTAAATGAGAATTTGTTCTTAGCCTAGTTAAATAAAGGTCAAACATTTTTTTTTATCCTATAGTTTATATTTTACACATTCTAAAGTGGGCTAGCATCAACCTTAACCCAGGGCTAGCACCGAATTTCCGGTATTAGCCCCAGAAACATGGTGCCAAAATAGCCAGTGTAAAACGGGGTCAAGAACAATGCCTAAAATGCTCACTGTCCAATCACAAAAGCTGCAATGTCACTTAATTTACATATGCTCGTGATGCTTGTGATGCTTTTGCGCGTTATTTTGAAGTAAATTCATACTATTCCATCAAATAAACAAAATACTTTCATCAGTGCTAAAACTTTGGTTGGTATGCCTAACAAAAATGGTTGCTATGCAGGCTGGCTAACATCTCACGTAGCCAACTCAAACTACAAACTCTACAGCTGGAAGGGCAGAAAAAGCTCATCTATGAAAACAAATTTTCATCTGTTTTCATAGCTTTTCTATGAACATTTTAATTGGATATATCCATGATAATAATATTGTAGCATGATTTCTGGATCAGAAAAGTTGCTGTATCGTTCGTTCACAACATTCTCTGTACAGGGCGAATTTCAAAAGTGAAACATTTGTTTCTAAGGTCAGACAGGCAGACAGCAAGGTTTGTACAGTTTATACAAACCATCAGTGTTGGAAATCAAATGCTAGGCTAGAAGCAAGAGGAACTCATGTGTTAATCAATGTCTTGCTTATAACATTGTTTGTGTGTCAGAGAAAGAATGTTGGTTTCATGTTGTGTTTGTCCGTTAGCCCAGGGCTTTGGAATACAAGTGTGACTCCTTACCCCAGGGCTAAAGCTTAGACCAGGGTTAACAAATGCATGTATGAACACAGGCTAATCTAGCCCATGGCCAGTCTAGCTAGGGGCAAAGATAGCCCTTGGCTAAGAACAGTGCAGTGTGAAAAGGTCTATACAGTACTAAAGGGGAGGAGGATAAGAGAGGAGATGTTCAAGGGCTGGGGAGAGAAGTGTGTGTGTGTGTGTGTGTGTGAGAGAGAGATGGAGAGAGCGTGCATATTTACTGTACATGTGAGTGTGAGCACGGATTATGTGGTACACTGATCCCCTCTCCCTGTAAACCCACTGTAAAACCACCTGAGTGTGGGGATTTGAAAACTTATGTTTTCTCCCTGCTCTGCCAGATGCTGAGAATGTTATTAATCAGTCTTACCTTGGCCTGGCCTCAACGTCGTGCTGCTGAAAAAGACAAGGGAGACAGCAGTTTTAATACAGGGGACCAAAGCACAGAGGTGCTGTAGCTACACAGCTGGCATGCCTTCACAAATCAAAAGCTATTCTCAGACACTTAGCAGATCTTTAATACATTCACACTGTAGGATTAGGTCAGACTTACTATAGACTTACTATATCACTACTTGTGGATTACACATACTACCCAAGGAGAAAAAGGGTTTAAGAAAGTGTCTGAGTATGAGTGTCTGTGTGATAGTGGCTTTGAGACCTTAATGACAGTGTTACAGTGTGACTTAGTAAGCGTGCGACTGTGTTAATGTGTGACTGTGAGTGAGAGACAGTGGCTTTTACACATCAGTGTGTCACATGAGAGGAGAGTAAATTAATACAGGGGTGGAGCTCTACTCTGACAGTAGACACCGTTCACACTTTAATTAGCAGCCAGCAGCTATAGAGGAGGACCACAGAGAATAACTACACAGCACTATAATGTATCTTCCCTCAAAGGGCCCTGAGCTACTAAAGCCATCTCTCTGCTTTTCATTAAAACAAGACACATTCAACATAATACCACACTATTTCTTTAAACGTAGTTTAAAGTGGAGAATTTGATAATAACATCTCATTGCAATAGGTGCAGAATTAAAATGAATTCAAAAGGTGAAATTAAAAATAAGAACATTTTGTGAGGCGGTGGTGTTTACATCACTATTATACAACGGGTGGGTCTAATCCTGAATGCTGATTGGTTAAAACCACCGGCTAAATATAACACTTACTCTGTTCCATCTGACTGCGCAATCCACTGTCTCATCAGCCCAGCCAGGCAATTTATAAACTTGATCTTCACTAAAAAAAGCATCTAGACATTATCTCACATTTGTTTTAGACTAACATTTAGTTTTCATCAGCAGAGATTTGTATAAATCTTGCTGTTTGTCTCTCCAACATTTGCAACATTGTTTCAATATTCAAATTCGATCTCTAGCTGTCCCATAGTAATGTGGGTGCAAACACACCTCACACAATTCAATGGAATGTGTTTCTTTGTGTATTGATGCACTGGGGCATGTGAGAGGGTCAGTGTGCATGACTGTCTATTGGTGGAGGCATTTCTTCCTGTGTCACTCTTGGAATACGTGTGTGAGTGTGACAAAAACTCTAATCTGTGTCTGTGTCAACACGATTATGTGTACTGTACACATAGAGCAAGTACATTTTGGTACTTTCCTTTCCTGGCAGTCTGTACAGTACATCGTAAGCATAGGTACATCAGTGTGTGTGCACATCCGGATGTACTCTGCTGTGTGTGTGTGTGTGTGTGTGTGTGTGTGTGTGTGTGTGTGTGTATGGAGGTGTGTGTGTTCTCTGACTATGTGTGTGTGCTATGTGAGGTGATGTGTGTGTGTGTTCTGTGAGACAGGCTGAGTGATGGTGTCCTCCGGGGTGACAGATCAATGCTCAGCAGGGCCACAGTGGGACTCATTTTCAGCTCAGGAGTTTCATGTCTCAGACCAGCCCACTTTAGGTCACAACCTATTATACTGGAGATAAATATAATTATATCTTTACTATTTAAGTCTGCTTTAGTGCACTATTCTCTACAACCTTGTTATTCACAGTGTATTTTTCTTGAACGTCATTTCCAATTTAGTGCAAATAAGTGAAGCTTCACAACTTCATTTTAGTTTATCCAACGTGTTTGTCTGTCTGTCTGTCTGAGCATCTCACACCATGCGCTATCGCGAGGCCAAGCACCGAGCTAGCGAACACACTATGAGCTATCGCGAGACCAAGCGCCACATGAGCTATCGCGAGGCCAGGCCCGAGCTTCCCAACCTTGTATCGCACACCATGAGCTATCGCGATGCTAAGCGATCTGTGTGTCACCAAATCAACTAACCGACCGTGATCTTAATCACCGGCTGCATCACAGGCACTGCTCTAGTATTTCAAAGATAAGAAAACGTGTTACTTTTGTATTGTGTGTCACTTGCGTTAAATTGTATTCTACATTGTCTATCTATCTATCTATCTATATAAAAAATCTATCACATCACAGTCTTTTTTGCTCTCTAGTTCCACATCCTGCTGTTCCATGGAAGGATCCTCCTCACTTCCTTGTGGCATCTGACTGGCTGTCCTACAAGTGTAACCCTCCAGAGGGGCCATCTTTAGTCTGTCCCACTGGGACGCAAGGCTGAACAGCTCACCACATAATGTGCCAAACGTAGCTCTATTGTAAAACCTCAGCAGTTTCATGGTGCTTCTTAGTATTCTCTATGCAACTGTTTACATACTGTTGGAGGCAAACGTCATATTTTCTCAAGAGTAGAATACATTCTAGAACGTTGCCATGATTAACAGCAACGTTTTCCAAGCTATAAGCAGCCTCTGCTTTATCTCCCCTGTAGCTAAGGCCACATTTGCCTATAACTTTAATGACATCCACTACACGCTCCATCACCTGACGTTTCTTCTTCACTTTCTCACTATGTAATGACATTTGGTTGCCAGTCAACAGGCCTTTAACATCTGCCTTTTTTACATTTAGAAAGTAAGCATCTGCACTCTCTCTCTCTTTGGACATTACTTTTTTCATGTTCCACTATCCTTTGGTGAATATGCTTCCAGGCTTTCATGCCGCCCTTTATGAAAGGACTATCACTAACCAAACAGATGCCAAACAAACAGTACAGTATAGAGATTGTTTTTTTTCACAGTAAGTCAACCACTTGCGATTGGTTCCATCTTAGTTGTTAAAAACTTTTGGTGTAGGAAGTTTATGTTGTTGAGGATGACAACAAAAAAACATATCTATATCATGTGAACAATCAACAGCCTTGTCTTCTTGTGTCTGCTACTGATCAGTCCCTGAGTAGACTCTGCTCTCTCTTAAACACTTCCTTCAGGAGGCCCATGAGACTCATCTTCTTTTCCATGCCAAAACATGCAGTCTTATTTATTTTCATCCTATTCCCTTTCAATTGTGGTATTTGTATGTTTACTATTCTTATTCTACTATTGTCAGGCTCTGATCATAGGGAAGTCTTTGCTCCTCTAGTTGTCTATAGGTCAGAGCCTGACAGATCTAGGTTTTATGTTTCTATGGTGGTTTTTGTGTTGGTCCCCAATTAGAGGCAGCTGCTTTGCATTGTCTCTAATTGGGGGCCATATTTAGTTCATGTGTTTCCACCTGTCTGTTGTGGATCATTGTTTGGTGTTTAGTGCTGTGTAAGCCTACCTGTGTTACGTTCGTGTTTCTCTTTGTTATTTTTGTGCAAATTGATTTAAATAAATAATGTTGCACTGCTTCAGCGCTGGGTCTTGGTTCGTGACAACTATTAATGATAAAAAGCATAGGCCGCTAGTAAATAGTGGTGATACTGAACTAATATATCTGGTCATGTTAGATTGTTCACACAATGTGGTACAACAGCTCTACCTGTGCCTTCCACAGCAGGGATCCTTCTGGGCACATTACTGGGTCCTGACACTGCCGCAGACACGAAATCAAATTTAAAAATGCTTTAATTGTTAGCACAAGTCCCCCCCTCCCTCCCTACAAAACAAAAGTGTTCTGTTCGTCTTTAACATTGAGCAATCCTACCTGTCCCCTCTGGCGTTATGGGCTCTTCACTGTCAGCAGAATACTGGTACTGGCTGCTGCTTAGAGACTACAATAGACAACAAAGTGTCTCACACTTAGGTGGCGTCACGACATAACATTTTTTATTTAACAAAGCACTTATTAGTATCGTATATGCTGGCTGCCATAAGGCCACACTAAACTTGAATTGTGATTTATAGACAATTGTTACACGTAGCCTGCAGTTCTGTAATTTAGCAAACCTGTCTCATCGTCACCACCACCTCTCTTAAGCTGCAAGCTTTTTTTAAATAAACATGTTGCTGAGTTTGCGACATTTGTCTTGGCCGAGTCATCTTGTAAAGCTTTTATTTTATTCTGGATTTCTTGTCTTTTTCAGCTCGCTATTTCAGGCGTTTGGTCGGTTAGTACCTGGTCCACAGATGTTACCACCCTGTGGGCATGAGTGGTCGCAGCTCCTGCTTGTTTGTGTCTGAATCACATCATCTACCTAGTGTGTCAGTAGCAGGGTTTGTGAGCAGCCCACGCTTCTGTAATTGTGACGTACATGTAGCCAACGTTTCTGCAAGAGTAGCCTACAAACTATAAAAAAATATATTGTGTTTACCGACCCTGTCACCGGCCCTTTTGGGCCCAACAACCAGCCCGGCCCACCGGGAATGTTCCCGTTTCTACCGATTAGCCACTCCGGGCCTGATGCTCAGTAATCATGGTGTGGTGATTGTAGGGTAAACACAGCGGTGTATGTCTGTACAGCTGCTTACCTACCTACCTCCCGCACCGCTCTCTCTATTGATTTAATGACAGATCTATAGATTACTCTGCATTCCTGTAATAAATGTAAACAGCAACTGCCATAACAGCTGGCCCATTCTTTATTAGTCTTGCCTCTGGTTAGACTAACTGTACACACACACTAACTGTAACACACATGTACACACACACACACACACAATACACAACTGAAACTCGCTGGAGAATGATTAGATTGTGTATAAGTTGGTTCTTTCTATCTCGTGTCTCTTGCTCACACACAGCAGGCATTACTCACTGCAGGAATGACTTACTGGAGAGAACAAACAGGGTAACCATCACCATCCAATTAGGGCCTAAATGAACTTGGCCCACCATGGGCCCATTATTCACCCAGGAAACCAATCTTCAGGCCGGACACAGACCCGCTTCCCTCTCTCCCTGCCTGCCTGCCTGCCTGCCTGCCTGGGAGCCTGCCTGCCTGCATGCCTGCCTGCCTGCCTGCAGCAGGTAAAACTATAGCAGGTGAGTAATGGGCCAGCAGGATCTTTTAATTGAACCCTGAAAGTAATAAGAGACTTCTCTTAACTAGTATGAGGGGGGATCGTCTTTAATTAAGCCCTTTTGTGGGGAAAACCTCAGGCCCACCCATGGCTGCGCCCCTGCTCATGTGAAATACATAGATTAGGGCCTAATTTATTTCAATTGACTTATTTCCTTATATGAACTGTAACTCAGTAAAATAGTTGAAATTGTTGCATGTGTTTGTGTGTGTGTGTGTGTGTGTGTGTGTGTGCGCATGTGCAGTCAGAGGACATACATACCTACACTTAAGCCCCCGGCTATGCAGTGGAAGTTTTACCATAGTTTTACACAAGCTGCTTTCCAAGAAAAAGAAGCTTGTATAAACTGATGTTATCCCTGTACACTTTATACCAATCAACATGAAGTTGCCTGCTATGCCTTTCAGATATCCTAGTGTGATGGTGGGTGTAGGATTAAATTACCCTAGACATTGATGTAGGGTTAGTTATAAAGTCATTGCTGCTTTACTCCCCAATGATTAAGGTTAGTATATATTGGAATGGTAAACTGATCCAAGATCAGTGCCTATAGTGGTAACATCTACCCTGACCATGGTGGTGTATATGGGATAGGGGCCTCACCGCTGGTCTGGGGCTCGGGCCAGGTGCTCCTCCCTGGGCTAGGGCTGCTATTGCGGCCCCAGGCTGTGCCTCGGCCTGGTCCAGCTGGCCCAGCTGCTGTGTGATGCATGCCATCTCCTCCTGGAGCCGCTCGGTGTGGACGGTGATCTCAGCGATCTTCTCAGCGGCGGCTGCAGTCAGGAAGGCTTCCTTCAGGTCCACCAGGTGGAGGGTTCTCTTCTCCTCCAGACGAACCAGCCGGTAGAGCTCATCAAACTGACTGTTGACATACACCTCCAACTTCTCTGTAGACATCTGAAGAGACAGAGGGAATGAGAAAGAGAGAGAGAGAGAGAGAGAGAGATATGGTCAATATTTCCATTCAAATACTCTCTGGGCCAGATGTACGTACATTTGCGAACACAGCGTTAATAGCGCCATGGCCAAGACCCAGAAAGCGCTTGATGTGAAACCGCAGTGTGCGTGTTATGTACCAAACCTGCAGTTCATCAGGTAATCAGCGGTAATCAGCGGTATAGTGGGTGGGCCAGGCCCACCCACTATACCGTACATTGTGTGTATTTAAACGCGCAATTGAATGGGCCTCCTCCTCTCTTTCCATCATGGATCAGCGATATTCCCACTGCTGATGCTATGACTGTTTGAAATGATCCTGATGCCAATAATTGTAATGTAGTGAGGAGTTTAACAACTGCTGGAATGGAATGTGAACGCTGAGTCGGAGATTCGATGTCATCTTTGATTTCTTCCAGTAACTGTAATATTGCGTAGCTGCTTAATCTGTAACGCTTAATGATTTCGTTTTCACTAAACTGAAAAAGTGTGATTCTTGTGGCAAAAATCTTTTCAGCTCGTCTCCTTACCCTATGTCTTGGTCTTGCTGGGATTACTGCTGCCATTTCACCAGGAGGCATATGCCAGGAAACCCGCTTCCTAAGTTACACCTGCTTTTAAGATGCGGAGAATTTTCAGCGCAAAATAGAGGTGCGCTTTCACCGGCTTTTTCTGTACATAACGCTGAATACATAATTAGGGCAGTTTACGCTTCCCCTCCCATCTCTTTATGTGACACTCCCACTTTCCCCTTGACCATCCCATGAATGCATATGCATGACACGAAAAGCGCATTTTCAGTTCCCGTGACAGGCAGTCTGCGCTTTCATCTCGGTGCGTACAAACCTCGCCATGGTTTTATGCGCACTTTACGAAACAAATAAGCCTGAAGTGGGCGCAAAAGCGTTAGTACATCTGGCCCTTGGAGAGAGATGGAAGGAGATGGTGAAGAAATGAGGTCTACAGACACTCGCCCTTATAAATTAAATGTTGTTTTGGCCAACAACACTTGTCGTATTCTAATGGTCTATATACATGTTGTTAAAGGACTATAAACCAGCCTTAAGATGGAAACAGAGGTGAACGTGAGAGAGTGTGTTAGGAAGATGTGTCTGGAAGATGAAGTGTGAGGGCTTGGTTGTGGTAAGGCCTCTTACTCCCACCTAGGGGAGGAGAGAGGCACACAACCAAGCTCTCACACATTATTAGGGAGATTATCATCCCCAATCAGAGACAGCTGTATAGCTTGTCTCTGATTGGGGATAGTATTTAGTTACCACACACAGCCACCTGTGTGTGGATCATTGTTCGTGGCTGCCTTGGGTTATCAGCACGTGAGTCACTTTGCTTTGTATAGTGTTTTTTCAGTTAGTTTATGTCATCTCCTTTTTTGTATTTTGCGCTTCGTGATTCCATTCTCCAAAATAAAAAGGAATGACGCTCCATCAGCGCTCCGTTTATCGTCCCCTTATTCCGCATCGTGACATGAAGGAAGAGAGGAAGAAGGTAAAAAATATGGAGGAGGTGAAGAAAGTGAGAGAGTTCAGTAAGGTGAGGAGAGACTTTACTGTAATTTCAAATTAACTTGAATGAACTACCTTTGTAGGATATGAATTATTGAGATATAGACCTAAAACCGGGAACAGAGACAGAAACGTAGAGAGCAAGTGCATAAAAAGAGACGAGGAGACTATAAAATCACAGAGGATGATGGGGTAAAAGACTGGAGCCAGAAGGTGATAGAGAGAAGGCGGGATGGGGAGAGAGAGAGAGACATTGCTTTGGCAATGTAAACATGTTTCCCATGCCAATAAAGCCCTTTCAATTGAATTGAGAGAAAGAGAGTGAGAGTGAAAAAGAGATGGGGCCTTAACCTCCTCTTTCTCTCTGTCTCTCGCTCTTGGAGTGTCATATTAATGATTTTCCTCTCTCTCTGTGCAGGGCCGGTTCTAGAAATAAGCGTCATAAGCGGTCGCTTAGGGCTCCCGGTTGCTAGGGGTCTCAACTTACTATTGAGAGTAAGATTGTAGAATAAACTACGTGCAATTTCAAAACGTGGTTGTGCATCAGCAGTTTTTCTCTTGTTATGTCAGTCAATGACAGTCATTACTCAATTAGTAATGTCAGCTAACACTTTTTAGATTGGTAGTTAGTCTAGCCAGCAATCTAAACTTGTAGTAATCATGGCCAAATACCGGCGAGGCATGTAGGAACAGGTTAGAGTTTTTCGTAATGAATCTTGTTCTGGAGGCAGCTCTGCAGAGTGGTTACTAGCTGGTACAGCCACAAAGTCATAAAATCTGTTTTTAAACCTTAACCTTACTGCTTACGTAATGCCTAACCCTAACCTTAAATTATGACCAAAAATCTAATTGTTGTTTTCATGAATTCAGGCCAACTGCAAAGTCAAAATTATCTCAGGTGAAATCGCTCAGTTCTGCCTCCAGGACAAGACTCATGACAATAAACGCCAAACTGCCATGCAGGGGCCCTTACCTCCAGGGATCACCCATTGACTTTGTTACTCACACACTGCTACTGCGACCGGCAAGATGGCAAGTTCTTCTACTTTATGTGTTTGTTTTAAATACCACTGGAAATAATTGCATCTGTAATCTTGATGAAAGAACAGTAAATTCTCAGCATCATCTCAGTCATGCCAACATTTGGAAGGAATGTTATGTACAAAACTTTCAAAGCACCTTGGCACAAACCAAAACCAAAACGATCATCGAAAGCCAGTCTGAAATCTCAAATTAATGGTTGAGATCTTATAATAACTCTATGCCTTCTCTTATCGGGCAATGCCCTGGACCTCAGTTTATCACAAACACCATCAAACGGCCTATGCACCCATGTTCCTCTTGCAAACATTGGATTAAGATGTTTGGAATGCGCGCAGTGGATTCATCTAAAATGCAGCGATCCTAGCTTTGGGCATGGGGTCAATGAAACATACTTTTCCTGTTGATGTGCTGTACCCTGCGGGGTGTGTGAGCATTGAAGGTGGAGTTGGACCAAAGGACTTACCTGGGACGGAGAGTGTGCCGGGGGGGGGGGGGGTTAGTTCGCAGCGGCGTGGAGGCCACCAGAGGTGAGAGACGAGTTACGCGGTGGTGGGGACGGCGGAGCGGCACCTGGGGAGGGGTGCTCCATGCCGGCAGAAAGGCCACCGGAGGCAGTGCAGGGAGAGGATGGTAGTGCAGTAGGAGGTGAGTTAAAAGTGGATTGGGAATTCAGTGAGGACTTTGGGAAGAAAGGTTTATGTTTTGTGCACTTAAACGTCCGAAGCCTACTACCGAAGATTGATTAAATACGGCTGTTGGTTTGCAAATTAGAAATGCATGTCTTATGTTTTACAGAGACATGGTTGGATTCATCTGTTTGTGATTCAGATATTGAGATAGGCAATTGGTGGGGGGATATGTGCGTTTGTAAGATCAGACATTGCTTATAACGTCAGATCGGATTTGCGCGTTGATCTGGAGATTGTCTGGAAGGATATCTGCCTTCCAAAAACCAAGCCGATTTTGTTGGGGGTGTGTTGCAGGCCGCCCAATCAGAATGCATTCTATGAAGGTCTCAAAATTTTAATGATTCCCTGGTGAAGGAAATAATTTTTCGACACTGATTTCTGCAAAAAGGATAGCCCAACCCACAATGTATTTATGCACTTCTGTAGATTACTTGCTCTGACCCAAATGATAAAGGATCCCAGCAGGGTATGTAAAACAGTGCAAAGTACGATTGACTTAATATTGGTGTCTGATAAATCCAAAATATCACAGTGGAAAAATAGTCTATGGAATCAGTGATCATTTTATTACATTTTGCAAAAGGAGGGTTTTTAAAGATATATTTAACAAAATTGTTCCAATCAGAGGACTCAAAAAATACTGTGTTGAAATGTTTAGGGAGCAAGTGGGTAAAATGTACTGGTCACCTGTGCTGGATAGTGTACGGGTAGACAGTGCCTTGGAAGCCTTTAAATGTAGATGTCTTGATGTGGTGAATTTGATGGCTCCCATTAGACAGGTCAGTGTAAAGCAGAGATCTAGGCATCGTTCCCAGGGACATGAAACACACTAAAGTTCTACCTCTGTATAAGAAGGGGATCAAGTCTGACCCTGGGGATTATAGGCCTGTATCTATCCTCTGTATAATATCAAAGATCCTGGAGACAGTTGTACATGAGCACATTTATGAATATGTCAACAAACAAAGTCTAATGTATGATTTTCAGTCGGGTTTTAGAAAAACATCACTGATTCATGTCTACTGTACTTGACTGACTTCATCAGGAAAGAGATTGATGAGGGAAATCTTTGTGGAATGGTACTGCTTGACCTACAGAAGGCCTTTGATACAGTTAACCGCTGTCTCCTAATCTCCAAACTGGAGGCACTGGGATTAAGCAGTATCCCTCTAGGCTGGGTAAAGTCTTATTTATCAGGTAGGGAGCAAGTAGTAGAGGTTAATGGTTCACTGTCTCAGGCAAAACCAATGAGTTGTGGACTTCCGCAGGGGAGCGTGCTTGGACCTCTGCTGTTTTTACTGTAAACAATATGAAAGATGCTTGTTCTTGCCGTCTTTTCCTTTATACGGATGACTCTACACTTCTGGTGTCTCACAATAGTAAAACTATGTTGGAGAGTGTACTTAGCACAGAGGCTAACTAACATTAGCAAATGGATTGCAGATAATAATCTCTGCACTACTAAAACCTCTGTTAGCTACCTGGGATGCATCCTTGTGTGAGTATGGCCACTAAAGTGCTAGGGAAGGTTAATGCCAGGACTAAGTTTTTGGCTAGAAAGTCCAAGCTGCTTGATAAGGACTCCATGAAAGTGCTAGCCACTGCCCTCATTCAATGCCATTTTGACTACGCTAGTACTTCCTGGTTTGGGGGCTTATCTAAGCTTATGATGGGAGCCTCAGAGTTGAATGAGTTGCCTCTGCCTATAACAACGACGTCCTCTCTGGGAAGCATTAAAAATAAAGTAAAAAACAGTTTGATGTGTTCTGTTCCCATATGAATGTAACTAGTATGTAACTGCAATGATGAGATAGATGTACTTCTTTGTTTATTGTTTTATTATCTCGCTGTCCCAGACTTTATTGTGTGTTATCCTCAATGATTTTAGTCATGTGCATGTATGGCTTTTTCAAGTTTTATGTGTGCTTATTTTTTTTTAAATTGGTTGAATTTATAAACTAAACTAAAGTAATTCTCTCTCAGATATCATATTAACATGGCATAAGTTAATGTGTAGAATTAAATTAGCTGTAAAACTGAAAGTTGTTTCTCTCCGCCCAATGGAAACATTTGTAGAATTGCAGGAAATAAACTTTAAATAAAGTTCTCTCCACCTTGAAGACAGTGGCCTCTAAAATGTTTTGCTGCAAGATGGGGGGTCCCCCAACCAAATCTCACTTAGGGCCCCCAAAAGGCTAAAGCCAGCCCTGTCTCTGTGCCATGTGGTTGATGTCTGGCTGCAGACTGGCATGGTGCATCTCCTCCCCAGGCCCTCCTCCACGGCTCCAGTCTACAGATAGTCTTCAGAGCCCCTCTGCCATGCCATCTGTTTGGCTTTCAGGGAATTTAACTGCTTACTGAGATTCCATTTTAATCCATTTCCCATCTCCCAAGGCCGCCGGGCTCTCTTTAGCTATGACTCATTAGAATATGACACCTCCACTAGCAGGCCCCTCGCTGGGACGCCTCTGCCTCCAACACAACACGCCAACGTAGATGGTGAAGCGTTGAGGAGCACCGCACAGCCCCAGTCAAGGTCCCCTGGCACCTCCTGTGCCCCTCAATGCCCTCACGTCCCCTCACCTCGCTTACCTTACCTCACCTCCTGTCTTTATATCTCCCTTCCCTCCCACATCTTCTCATCTAACCTCCCCTCCACTCATCCTTCCCCTCCCCTCCCCTCATCCCTCCCCATAACTGCTCCAGTGGAGCTGTTTCACAGTAGTTGCCATAGCTGGGGCCATTTATCACTGTAAAATGTGCATTCTAAAAATTTTCAGACCCCTTTACTTTTTCTACATTTCATTACTTAACAGCCAACATCTAAATTGAATTTAAAAAAAGTATAATTCCCCTCATCAATCTATACACAATACCCCATAATGACAAGTCTACTGTTTTTGCTTTTGTCATTATGTGCAGATTAATGAGGAAAATATGTTTTAATCATGTCTGTAATGTAACGAAATGTGGAAAAAGTCAAGGGGCCTGAATACTTTCCGAATGCACTGTATGTTTTCAGAAAAGTTTGTTTTAGTATCTATGTTTCTGTATGCACATTGATTGGTTAATTTATCATATACTATACAAACACAAATAACATACACTAAACTATTCCAAATCTGTAAGTGGTAGAATTTATTTCACATGTTTTTTATATCGAAATAAACATGCCTCAGTATTGAAAATAGGAGAAAGATTGTACAAACAACGCTTCTCCCTGTATAGGATTTTGGGTGATATTGTTAATATACATGCGGCAACCTCTTTTTTAAAACCTTTGGACGCAGTCTACCATTCTGCAATATGTTTTATCACAGGGGGATAATATAAAAATGTGGGATGGACCTCTCTGTCTGTAAGATTAGAGCTGCATTCTCTTGTATTTATTTACAAAGCAATCTTACAGAAACTCCCTTCATATATAACTTAACTGATTAAGTTAAGAATCATAAGTTGCCCCTAATTTGTTGAACAATCTGCAGAGTTCACTGAAGTTAGATGTGCTGGTGCCACTCAGGCAGTTTATATGATTGATAGAGGACCTCTATGTAGTTGAATGTGATTGATTTTATTAAATATGTTTATTTTGTTATTGTGTGCTGAATTATATTGTTTTATACACATTATTATTTAAGTTCTCATTTGCAACTGCGACCTGGCCAAGACAAAGCAAAGCAGTGCGACAAAAAACAACACAGAGTTACACATGGGAAATAAACAAACGTACAGTCAATAACACAATAGAGAATCTATATACAGAGTGCAAATGTAGTGCAAAATGCAGTAAGGTTAGGAAGGTAGGACAATAAATAGGCCACAGTGGTGAGATAAATTACAGATTAGAATTAACACTGGAGTGATAGATGTGCAAATGATGATGTGCAAATAGAGATACTGGAGTGCAAAATGAGCTAAAATAATAAATATGGGGATGAGGTAGTAGGATGGGCTATTTACAGAAGGGCTATATACAGGTGCAGCTCTGACAGCTGATGCTTAAAGTTACTGAGGGAGATAGGAACCTCTAGCTTCAATGATTTTTGCAGTTCGTTTCCAGTCATTGGCAGCAGAGAACTGGAAGGAATGGCAGCCAAAGGAGGTGTTGGCTTTGGGGATGACCAGTGAGATATACCTGCTGGAGCGCATGCTACGGGTGGGTGTTGCTATGGTGACCAGCGAGCTGAGATAAGGCAGGGATTTACCATCATAGATGTATGATGTTTTATTATTCTGTTTTTATTGTAATGTATACAGGGCTCTCTTGTAAAATATATTTTTTATATCAATGTGACTCCCTGTTAAAATAAAGGTTAAATAAATACAAATCAAATAAAAATGGAGAGGGTTGTTCCCGTTTAGATGGTTTAGGTAGTCTCATATATCAATCCTCTCTACCTTGGTACTCATACTACTTTACACGCCAGCATTATGTGGCTTGCCAATGTGGCCTGCAAACTAGTAGTTTCAGACCACTGTGTTAAAACTAATCTGTTGAAGTATGGTATTGTCATTAATAATTACATTTTTATGATAAAATATCAACCTATGCACTCACTTGGTGAAGGCTATCGAATGCAACAATAATGTCTCTGTCACTAGCAAACACAGCCATGGGTGGTACTGGTACCTCTAAAATTAACTTGAAAGGCACCCTGGGAAATAAATATGGAAATGAGGCTTTACACCCTAGTGTTAAAACAACAACCCAAAATGAGTTACTGAAACACCACAGGTATTAATTCCCTAACATTGAGAAAGTGTAACAGCATCAGCTCTAATTAAGTGTTGAAGAATAAGTGCCTTTTTTAAACCAAATCTCTATTTTTGAAGTAAATGGCATGTTACAGAAGGTTCCAGACACCTTTTTGTGTGATTTCACATTTTTGAGAAACTTACCATAAACTGCAAATCACTTCCTCATTCTCATTGTGTACTATGAGGTGAAACATGTCAGTATAGTGATGCAGGTCTTTAGAGATTGTACACATGAAAATGTGTCATTCCGAACTTTATCCACAATTTTCTATTCCATTTTGTTGAGATTTGAAGGATTCCATTCTACAGGTAACTACCAAAATAAAGGAAACACTTGAGTAAATGGGATATACGGGGTGCTTCCACACAGGAAGTTCCAGACACTTGTAGAATCTATGCCATGGCTCACTGAAGCTGTTCTGGTGGCTCGTGGTGGCCCAACACGCTATTAAGAAACTTTATGTTGGTGTTTCCTAGGTCAGTTACCTGTAGCAGCAGGCTACATGGAGAATGGAGCAACTTGATAGAGGAAACTTCTTGAGTCGCGCATAAGGGAATATAACATTGCAGATAAAGTTCGGAATTACACAATTTCATGTGTACAACTGTTACGTCCCTTGACTAACTCCCTGTGTTTGTATGTTGGTATGTGCTCATTGTTTTTTGTCTCCCTCTATCAATCTCTATGTTCTTCCCAGGTGATCTTGTCTGACTTCGATTCATCGGTTCCTCCCTTGTGCTGTCAGCTGCCAATGAGACGCCGCTTCCTATTATTTAAACCCTGACTGTTCCTGTTTGGAGAGAACCATTTTGTTTGTTTGCAGTTGTTGTTAGTTTTTGAGAATGTATTTGTTAGATGTATTAGGAAGGAGAGACCTATGTGTTAGCTTTGCTGACTTAGATATTTTGGTTGGAAAACTGGTCAGGAGGGTAAATATGTTTTTTCCCTTTTGTTACCCATTGGTAATTTTTGGTGCTAGTGGCACTCTCCCTTTGTCACCTTTTGTTAGTTCCGTTTTACCTACCGGATTAATGTGTTTGTTTAACCCTAGGGGGAAGGGGAATGCACCGGGCGGTACACAGGCAAGATGCCCATGGGCCTACACATTACCCGTGGGATTTAACCTTGTCTATATACATTAGGTAAGGATCTGGGTGGACCACTCCTTGTAGTTTTGGAGTTAGAAAGTCTAGCTGGTTTATGGGTAGGTTAGATCAGTTAGCTGGGGTTTACTTATTGTTTCTCTGTTTTGGTCCCACTCAGCCCCTTTCCCCATATTATACCGTGTGTGTTTAGGAGCATAAATAAAAGTCTCCATTTTGGTTTAACCACAGTACATGGTTGTCTGACGTCCACTTTCTCCTACCCTATTCTCTTTTCAATAGCACGTTATGTTTCCCTGGCCTACTAGGGATGTGTTAGTCCTATGTATGTACGGTCAATAGCACGTTATGTTTCCCTGGCCTACTAGGGATGTGTTAGTCCTATGTATGTACGGTCAATAGCACGTTATGTTTCCCTGGCCTACTAGGGATGTGTTAGTCCTATGTATGTACGGTCAATAGCACGTTATGTTTCCCTGGCCTACTAGGGATGTGTTAGTCCTATGTATGTACGGTCAATAGCACGTTATGTTTCCCTGGCCTACTAGGGATGTGTTAGTCCTATGTATGTACGGTCAATAGCACGTTATGTTTCCCTGGCCTACTAGGGATGTGTTAGTCCTATGTATGTACGGTCAATAGCACGTTATGTTTCCCTGGCCTACTAGGGATGTGTTAGTCCTATGTATGTACGGTCAATAGCACGTTATGTTTCCCTGGCCTACTAGGGATGTGTTAGTCCTATGTATGTACGGTCAATAGCACGTTATGTTTCCCTGGCCTACTAGGGATGTGTTAGTCCTATGTTTGTACGGTCAATAGCATGTTATGTTTCCTACTAGGGATGTGTTAGTCCTATGTATGTACGGTCAATAGCACGTTATGTTTCCCTGGCCTACTAGGGATGTGTTAGTCCTATGTATGTACGGTCAATAGCACGTTATGTTTCCCTGGCCTACTAGGGATGTGTTAGTCCTATGTATGTACGGTCAATAGCACGTTATGTTTCCTACTAGGGATGTGTTAGTCCTATGTATGTACGGTCAATAGCACGTTATGTTTCCTACTAGGGATGTGTTAGTCCTATGTATGTACGGTCAATAGCACGTTATGTTTCCTACTAGGGATGTGTTAGTCCTATGTATGTACGGTCAATAGCACGTTATGTTTCCCTGGCCTACTAGGGATGTGTTAGTCCTATGTATGTACGGTCAATAGCACGTTATGTTTCCCTGGCCTACTAGGGATGTGTTAGTCCTATGTATGTACGGTCAATAGCACGTTATGTTTCCCTGGCCTACTAGGGATGTGTTAGTCCTATGTATGTACGGTCAATAGCACGTTATGTTTCCTACTAGGGATGTGTTAGTCCTATGTATGTACGGTCAATAGCATGTTATGTTTCCTACTAGGGATGTGTTAGTCCTATGTATGTACGGTCAATAGCATGTTATGTTTCCTACTAGGGATGTGTTAGTCCTATGTATGTACGGTCAATAGCACGTTATGTTTCCCTGGCCTACTAGGGATGTGTTAGTCCTATGTATGTACGGTCAATAGCACGTTATGTTTCCCTGGCCTACTAGGGATGTGTTAGTCCTATGTATGTACGGTCAATAGCACGTTATGTTTCCTACTAGGGATGTGTTAGTCCTATGTATGTACGGTCAATAGCACGTTATGTTTCCTACTAGGGATGTGTTAGTCCTATGTATGTACGGTCAATAGCACGTTATGTTTCCTACTAGGGATGTGTTAGTCCTATGTATGTACGGTCAATAGCACGTTATGTTTCCCTGGCCTACTAGGGATGTGTTAGTCCTATGTATGTACGGTCAATAGCACGTTATGTTTCCTACTAGGGATGTGTTAGTCCTATGTATGTACGGTCAATAGCACGTTATGTTTCCTACTAGGGATGTGTTAGTCCTATGTATGTACGGTCAATAGCACGTTATGTTTCCTACTAGGGATGTGTTAGTCCTATGTATGTATGGTCAATAGCACGTTATGTTTCCTACTAGGGATGTGTTAGTCCTATGTATGTATGGTCAATAGCACGTTATGTTTCCTACTAGGGATGTGTTAGTCCTATGTATGTATGGTCAATAGCACGTTATGTTTCCTACTAGGGATGTGTTAGTCCTATGTATGTATGGTCAATAGCACGTTATGTTTCCTACTAGGGATGTGTTAGTCCTATGTATGTATGGTCAATAGCACGTTATGTTTCCTACTAGGGATGTGTTAGTCCTATGTATGTACGGTCAATAGCACGTTATGTTTCCTACTAGGGATGTGTTAGTCCTATGTATGTACGGTCAATAGCACGTTATGTTTCCTACTAGGGATGTGTATCATAAGTGGAGGCTCGTCCGGGATCCTCATTTCCCAAATAGCCGTTGGCCCATACTTTGGTTGCAGGTTAGGGTGTGGAATGCGGCGTTGTGGTGGCAGTGTCTGGTGTCAAAATAATTAATCAACTACTGATAAGATAGGGTTCTCCTTTTTAGTGTTGTGATAATGGCCACGTCACTATTGTCACAGTTTTTGGAAATACCTTCATTGGATTTGTTAAGGTTGGGTCTGAAAGGTGGACCTACAGCACCTGGTTAGGGAGGGCCTGGTGGAAAGGCGTGTTCTGGGAGGCCCTATTTTGGGGAACCCCCAGATATGTCCTCTGTGTTAGGAATAGAAATCGAGGCGATGAGCTCAGAGGAAAAAGGTAGCCTTCTTACAGGGCTGGAGGAGGTCAACCCTGAAGGAGACGTTGCTAAAACCGCTTTTACCTTACCCCGTTTTGAGCCCTTATCTCCTACTTCAGCAGGTTCTAGCTTAGGTGCTAGGTTGAAAGTCAGAATGGCACGACTGGAGTTTGAAAGCCGAGACAAGGTCCATGCCAGACAACTTAAGTTTGATCTGGAAGTCAAATTGAAATTGACACTGAAACGGCAGTGAAAATTCATCAGCTTGAGTTAAAGGCTAGTAAGCCGGTCCTTGCTCCGGTTGAGCAGCAAGGAGATCCAGCATCTTCTAGCATGTTTATGCCATTCTATATTAGGCCCAAAATTTGCTTCAGATGAAATGCCTCCTGACCCATCTTTGAGTTGTAGACAGGAGGCCATCCTAGAAGAGGACTTGACTGGTGGTGAAGAGTTTTCTTTAGTAGCCACCCGAGAGGTGCTCGTTGCCAGCCAAAAGGATGACGCGACACTACGTAAGTGTTTCTTGTCAGTTCTTACTCCTGAAGCGGTTAAGCAGACGAAAGTAGCTTACTTCCTGGAAAAGAGCTCCCACAGCTCAGAGAGTGAGTGGAGAACCGTGGTTCAAATCGTGGTACCTAAGCAGTACCGTAGGCACGCACGTGTTTTCACTGACACATGATCAGGCACGGTCAGGTCATTTAGGAATTACTAAAACATATGACTGTGTGCAGAGACATTTCTTTTGGCCAGGATTAATGTCCGGTGTAGCTCGATATTGTCGTACTTGTCATGTATGCCACGTTACAGGAAAGCCAAATCAAGTCATTGCAACAGCTACTCTACATCCCATTCCTGTGATGGGTGAACCATTCGAGCGGGTGATAATTTTGTTATATAAAGCTTAATAAGTAAGGCTACTAAGCTACCAAGCTGCTAGGACATTACTGACCTGTAACTTCATGCCGAAGTGAGGTGGTGTGAAAACTCTTGAGCCTAACAATGGCAGGAGAGTTCCCCAGCCCCCCATCCCACCGAAATGCAGAGGCCTTTGAAGCACCCATGCTTATCCCTGTGTAGAGATCATTACAATAAAGTACCCTATGGATATTAAAAATAACACTGCACGGAATAAGTACAAAAAACGGCTCCTCAAGGATAATCCAGAGACACTATTTGCTGACTGCTACAAAGAGGGGAATGTAAGCAACTTATTTTTCCATCCAGACCATCCCCTGGCCTGGCACAGTGCTTTAGGAACACACTACCCCTATAGACCATCCCCTGGCCTGGCACAGTACTATAAGATAACACTACCTTTATAGACCATCCCCTGGCCTGGCACAGTACTATAAGATAACACTACCTTTATAGACCATCCCCTGGCCTGGCACAGTACTATAAGATAACACTACCTTTATAGACCATCCCCTGGCCTGGCACAGTACTATAAGATAACACTACCTTTATAGACCATCCCCTGGCCTGGCACGGTACTATAAGATAACACTACCTTTATAGACCATCCCCTGGCCTGGCACAGTACTATAAGATAACACTACCTCTATAGACCATCCCCTGGCCTGGTACAGTGCTATAGGAGCACACTACCCCTATGTCAAGAGAGAGGGTATTGGCCCAGGGTGGAAACTCAGAATACTAGACATTCAGGAAATTGAAACAACCTCTGTCAACGTGTACAAGTCTGGGACAGTAATAGATAGATAGATAGGTACTTTATTGATCCCCGAGGGGGAAATTTCTTTGTCAAGCAGCTACAACAACAAAACACAGGGCAGGTGCAAAATGCCACAACGAAAGTACACAAAAGACAGATACACGATACATGATACATAGTTGATATGATACATATATACATAAATGCAGGGCATACATAGATACATAGATGCAGGGCATTCTCATGCAGTTCCAGCAGGACTTTTACGGGATCAAAGAGCGAGCACAGCAGGAAAAGCTCCCTCTCTGTGACGACTCCCCCTTCCTGAGTGACACCTCTTCACACTGCCCTGCAGACGAGGAGTCACCCACCCAGCACTGAACACACCCTGGTCCCACAACTGCACCGCTCCTCCATCATTGAGAGGGATAAATTCACAGAGCAGGAGAGAGACATGGTGGAGCTCAGAGAGCTAGTCCACACAATCCAGACATAACAAACCCACAAAACAGACCAGCACAACAACACCCACCAAACAAGACCCAGAGGGCAGAAGGTGGAGATGGGCGGCAGTCTGAGAGAGCTGGCTGCTCTACGGACCGAGGTCAGAGAACTCAAAGAGGCACACATAGCACTGATGGAAGAGGTGAGAAAGCTAAGGGGTGACAGAGAGCAGGACACTCCCCCAGAGAAGCCAGCAGAACAGCCCACCTCAGAACCGGACCACAAAAGTTGCTTTGCTACCATGCTGTGTTGTCATGTGTTGCTGCTTTGCTATGTTGTTGTTATAGAGCAACAAAGTATAGCCAGTGTGTATTTTATGTTGACTTCAACATTCTGTTGTTGTGGTATTTGTTGTGCTTTGTTTGCTATTCATACAAATATTTCATTAGTGACTAATATATATATATAAAAATAAGTTTAAGCCGCAAAAATAAGTTTAAGGCCAGGTGCTGCAGACTGTTCTAGTGCCCTTGCCAATTCGCGAGGGCACTAGAACAGTCTGCAGCACCCGGCCTCACCCTACTAGAATCTGAAGTCAAATGTCTACTGTTTGCTGATGATCTGGTGCTTCTGTCCCCGACCAAGGAGGGCCTACAGCAGCACCTAGATATTCTGCACAGATTCTGTCAGACCTTGGCCCTGACAGTAAATCTCAGTAAGACAAAAATAATAGTGTTCCAAAAAAGTTCCAGTTGCCAGGACCACAAATACAAATTCCATCTAGACACCGTTGCCCTAGAGCACACATAAAACGATACATACCTCGGCCTAAACATCAGTGCCACAGGTAACTTCCACAAAGCTGTGAGCGATCTGAGAGACAAGGCAAGAAGGGCCTTCTATGCCAACAAAAGGAACATAAAATTCGACATACCAATTAGGATCTGGCTAAAAATAATTGAATCAGTTATAGAACCAATTGCCCTTTATAGTTGTGAGGTCTGGGGTCCGCTCACCAACCAAGAATTCACAAAATGGGACAAACACCAAAAAAATCCTCTGTGTACATCATAAAACACTAAATAATGCATGCAGAGCATAATTAGGCCAATACCCTCTAATTATCAAAATCCAGAAAAGAGCAGTTAAATTCTACATCCACCTAAAAGGAAGCGATTTCCGAACCTTCCATAACAAAGCCATCACATACAGAGAGATGAACCTGGAGAAGAGTCCCCTAAGCAAGCTGGTCATGGGAATTGATCAAACACACAAACAGACCCCACAGAGAACAACACATTTAGACCCAACCAAATAATGAGAAAACAAAAAGAGAATTACTTGACACATTTGAAAGAATTAACAAAAAACACAGAACTAGAATGCTATTTGGCCCTAAACAGAGAGTACACAGTGGCAGAATACCTGACCACTGTGACTGACCCAAACTTAAGGAAAGCTTTGACTATGTAGACTCAGTGAGCATAGCCTTGCTATTGAGAAAGGCCACGGAAGGCAGACCTGGCTCTCAAGAAGACAGGCTATGTGCACACTACCCACAAAATGAGGTGGAAACTGAGCTGCACTTCATAACCTCCTGCAAAATGAATGACATTATTTGAGACACATATTTCCCTCAGATTAGACAGATCAACAAAGAATTTGAAAACAAACCCAATTTTGATAAACTCCCATATCTACTGGATGAAACAGTGTGCCATCACAGCAGCAATATTTGTGACCTGTTGCTACAAAAAAAGGGCAACCAGTGAAGAACAAACACCATTGTAAATACAAACCATATTTATGTTTATTTACTTTTCCATTTGTACTTTAACTATTTTCACATTGTTACAACACTATATACAGTTGAAGTCGGAAGTTTACATACACCTTAGACAAATACATTTAAACTCAGTTTTTCACAATTCCTGACATTTTATCCTAGTAAAAATTCCATGTCTTAGGTCAGTTAGGATCACCATTTTATTTTAAGAATGTGAAATGTCAGAATAATAGTAGAGATAATTATTTATTTCAGCTTTTATTTCTTTCATCACATTCCCAGTGGGTCAGAAGTTTACATACACTCAGTATTTGGTAGTATACTTGCTTACTATTGTTTGTACAGATGAATGTGGTAACTTAAAGCGTTTGGAAATTGCTTCCAAGGATGAACCAGACTTGTGGAGGTCTACAATTCTTTTTCTGAGGTCTTGGCTGATTTCTTTAGATTTTCCCATGATGTTGAGCAAAGAGGCACTGAGTTTGAAGGTAGGCCTTGAAATACACGCACATGTATCCCTCCAATTGACTCAAATGATGTCAATTAGCCTGTCAGAAGCTTCTAAAGCCATGACATAATTTTCTGGAATTTTCCAAGCTGTTTAAAGGAACAGTCAACTTAGTGTATGTAAACTTCTGACCCACTGGAATTGTGATGTAGTGAATTATAATCTGTCTGTGAACAATTGTGTCACGGTGTGTTGGATATATGGGACGATAGACGGAGCGTTCGTGGAGCGTCATCCTTTTTATTTATATGAGTTGTATTCACGAGGCATATAAATCAAAAAGGAGAGTATTATTAAACTAACTAACAATTAAACAAAACAAACAAAAACACGGTGACTTACTGTGGCTGCTGGCAGCGCAGACAAACACAAAGAATAATGATCCACACACAGGTGACTGTGTGTGGAGTATAAATACTATCCCCAATCAGAGACAACGCTATACAGCTGTCTCTGATTGGGGATGATAATCTCCCAAGTTAGGGTGTGATGACTTGGTTGTGTGCCTCTCTCCTCCCCTAGGTGGGAGTAAGAGGCCTTACCACAACCAAGCCATCACAAATTGTTGGAAGAATTACTTGTGTCATGCACAAAGTAGATGCCCTAACCGACTTACCAAAACTATAGTTTGTTAACATGAAATCTGTGGAGTGGTTGAAAAATTAGTTTTAATGACTTCAACCTAAGTGTGTGTAAACTTCCTACTTCAACTGTATATACAGCAGGTGAAATAAGTATTGAACACGTCGCCATTTTTCTCAGTAAATATATTTCCAAAGGTGCTACTGACATGACATTTTCACCAGATGTTGGTAACAACCCAAGTAATCCATACATACAAAGAAACCAAAGAAATAAGTTCAGAAATTAAGTTGTGTAATATTAATGTGTAATAATGTGAAATGACACAGGGAAAAAGTATTGAACACATGACGAAAGGGAGGTGCAAAAAGGCATGGAAAGCCAAGACAACAGCTGAAAACTATCAGTGATTAAAAAGCAATCCAGCCCCCTGTCAGTGCAAATTAATATCAGCTGGTTCAGTCCCAACTGATGGCCTACAAAAAGGTCTCATTGCCAAGGTGTCACACAAGACACATCTCATGATGGGTAAAAGCAAAGAGCTGTCTCAAGACCTTCGCAACCTAATTGTTGCAAAACATAATGATGGCATTGGTTATAGGCGCATTTCTAAGCTTCTGAATGTTCCAGTGAGCACTGTTGGGGCCAAAATACGGAAGTGGAAAGACAATAATTTCACCATAAATTTGCCTCGACCAGGTGCTCCTCGCAAGATTTCTGACAGAGGAGTGAAAAGAATAATCAGAAGAGTTGTCCAAGAGCCAAGGACCACTTGTGGAGAGCTTCAAAAAGACCTGCAATTAGCAGGTACTGTTGTCTCAAAGAAAACAGTAAGTAATGCTCTCCACCGCCATGGCCTGTATGCACGCTCACCAAGCAAGACTCCATTGCTAAAAAAAAAGCATGTTGAAGCTCGTTTAAAGTTTGCTGCTCAACATTTGGAAAAGCCAGTGAAATACTGGGAGAATATAGTGTGGTCAGATGAGAGCAAAATTGAACTGTTTGGATGTCATAATACACACCATATTTGGAGGAGAAATGGCACTGCACATCACCCTAAAAACACCATACCAACAGTGAAGTTTGGAGGTGGGAACATCATGGTGTGGGGCTGCTTTTCAGCAAATGGTACTGGCAAACTTCACGTAATTGAATGGGCAAATTTACCGAGACATTCTTGACAAAAATCTGCTGCCATCTACCAGGATGATGAAGATGAAACGAGGGTGGACATTTCAGCAAGACAATGATCCCAAACACACAGCCAAGGAAACTCTCAATTGGTTTCAAAGAAAGAAAATAAAGCTGCTAGAATGGCCCAGCCAATCACCTGACTTAAATCCCATTGAAAATCTATGGAAAGAACTGAAGATCAAGATTCACAGAAGAGGCCCACGGAACCTTCAAGATTTGAAGACTGTTTGTGTGGAAGAATGGGCCAAAATCACACCAGAGCAATGCATGCTAGTTTCTCCATACAGAAGGCATCTTGAAGCTGTCATTACCAACAAAGGCTTTTGTACAAAGTATTAAATAAATATCAGTAAGTGTGTTCAATACTTTTTCCCTGTGTCATTTCACATTATTACACATAACTTAATTTCTGAACTTATTTGTTCGGGTTTCTTTGTACGTATGGATTACTTGGGTTGTTACCAACATCTGGTGAAAATGTCATGTCAATAGCACCTTTGGAAATATATTTACTGAGAAAAATGGTGAAGTGTTCAATACTTATTTCACCCGCTGTACATAATATGACATTTGAAATGTCTTTATTCTTTTAGAACTTCCGAGTGTAATGTTTTCTGTTAACTTTAATTTTTTACTATCTACTTCACTTGCTTTGGCAATGTTAACATATGTTTCCCATGCCAACATTTAATTTAATTGAAATTGAGAGAGAGAGAGAGAGCATCAACATGCTACAGAGGTGTTTGACTAAATATAACAACTGTTCGGTATCAACATAATACAGAGGTGTTTGACTTAATATGACGACTGTTCGGTATCAACACGCTACAGAGGTGTTTGACTAAATATAATGACTGTTCGGTATCAACACACTACAGAGGTGCTTGACTAAATATAATGACTGTTCGGTATCAACATAATACAGAGGTGTTTGACTTAATATGACGACTGTTCGGTATCAACACGCTACAGAGGTGTTTGACTAAATATAATGACTGTTCGGTATCAACACGCTACAGAGGTGTTTGACTTAATATGACGACTGTTCGGTATCAACACGCTACAGAGGTGTTTGACTAAATATATAGAGAGAGAGAGGGACAGAGAGAGAGAGAGAGGGACAGAGAGAGAGAGAGAGAGGGACAGAGAGAGAGGGACACAGAGAGAGAGAGAGAGAGAGAGAGAGAGAGAGAGGGACAGAGCGTGAGAGAGAGAGAGAGAGAGGGACAGAGAGAGAGAGAGAGAGAGAGACTTTGTGGTCATTGTTCATTTGGACCTGGGTCATTATTGCCAGAGGGAGGGACTGACAGTTCAAAGCCATTTGCTTTTAATGTTTCATTAATACTTTTTAGCCCTTTTGAAAGCATTACACCATCCCCTGGGCTGGGGATAAGCACCAGCAGTACCTATATAGTGAGAGAGGACCTTCACAGAAAGTTTCATAAACAAGTGTATACAGAGATACACAGTAGTTCTGTTACATGTTTTTGAAATATGCATTTCAATTACTTCTGAGTATTTTGTCATTTGTATTATGCAGGGCTGAACTACACTTTGTAACAAGATACTTTCGAGAACTTATTTTCAAAATACAAAATACCATTTCTATAAAAACATTTCATAACGGTTCACCATTTTGTGGACCCATTTCAACCTGCATTGGTATCAGAAGTTTGATGGCACTATGGTGTGTCAGTCCCTCCCACTTGCAATAATGGCCCCGGTCCAAATGAACACTGACCACAAAGTCCCTCCCTCCCTCTCTCTCTCGGTCTCTCTCTCTCGCTGGCTACCATCACACCACTTCCGTTAAATGGAAAGTGTGTGTGTATAAAAGGCTGATAAATATATTTATAATATAACAATTTTCCATCCACTTTGAAATTATGAAATACTGTATTTTGATCCCACATTTGTAACAATTTTTGGGGGGGAAACAAGGGGTGTTAATACTTTCTGAAAGCACTGTACCTATTTTAGAATATTGGATGGCTTAGCTGAAGTAGCTATATGAGAATGGCTTAACCTTTCAAGATTTAATCACAGACACATACAGACACATACAAGAACATGGCCTTTCCAGCTTTCAAAATGTCTGTCTTTGTTGCACAGCTACTTCCTCCTTCTCCTGAGAAATGCACACCAACCCTTTTCTCTCCATTCTCTCCCTCCCCCTCCCGCACTCCCTCCCTCCCTCTCTCTCTCCCCTCCCTTGCTCCCTCCCTCCCACTTGCAATAGTGGCCCGGTCCAAATGAACACTGACCACAAAGTCCGCCCCCCCCCAGTTCAAATCCATTTGCATGTAATGTTCCATTAATGATTTTTAGGCCTTTTGAAAACATTACACCATCCCTGGGGCTGGGGATAAGCAGGGGATCCTCCCTCTTTATTGTTCTCTCTCTCTCTCTCTCTCTCTCTCTCCCATCACACCACTCCCCTTAAAGGGAATGTGTGTGTGTATAAAAGGCTGATCATTGATGAGGAAGCTAGATAGTTCAGACTTACAGACAAGCTGTACTTTTTAACACAATGGCAGAAATGTCTTCCTACATCACAGAGCTGAGTGGAGAGAAGTTGATGGTTGCTCAGCAGGTTAAGAGCGCCACCATAGAGATACTGGAGGATGCTTTGGAGAAGGGCTTCTATGGCTTCCCTGTCAGCTTTGACTACAGCTGCTCAGAGCCCGTGGACTCCTACCAGTTCTGCTGCATCCCAACAGAGAAGCTCCTCAGGGACCTTCTGAAGTTGATGAAGTTGGTGAGCTTCAGAGAGGACACAGACCCTGAGATGAATGAGACCTTTGCCTACGTCTTTTCCAAAGACAAGAACAACTTGGTCTATTTGTGTAAGGATTTCTGGTCAGCACCAGATGACCTGCGCCAGGATTCTAAACCAGGCACCCTCATCCACGAGGTGTCCCACCTGCTGGGAACGGAGGACATCACCTACGACCTCCTTACAGTGGAGATATTTGAGCTCTATGGAACATTGCTGGGGAAATCCTGTTCCATTGAAGACGAGGACACGAAGGCACACCGTCGAGAGGAGGTGGCCCAGGTCAATGCCAACTGTCTGGAGTATGAGTTTGAGACCATTATCAACCACGAGAAGAGTTACCAGGATGGCAGATACACGTGCTGTGAGGAGACCAAGAGGAACTCAGTCTGTAGATTCAGATCTACAGGGCATTACCATTTATATCAGAACTTTGGTTAGTATGGCACTAAGAATACTGTAGTTTGTGTCACCAGTAAATAATGCCAAGTATGAAAAGTGAAAATGTTGATAAATCACAGGTTTTTAATGATGCACAGAAGACGATAAATTCTTCAGCGTAGAACGTCATTCTTGTTAATGTTCCAGCTGATCACTTAACAGTGTTTTGTTTTTCTTTTCTGCAGTAAATAAGAAAAAGGAGATGGAAGAGAAGCTTCAGGCGTACCAGAAACCAGTCCAACATCCTGATTTTCACAAGGGGACAGTGAAGTATGCTAAAATAAGGAACAGCGCTTGCAGGAAGTCTTATACGCCCCATCCTTAAATTCACTTCTCAGCAGGACAATAACTACCCTGGAGTTGCTTACCTAGAAGACATTGCATGTTTCCTGAGTGGCATAGTTACAGTTTAGACTTAAACTGGCTTGAAAATGCATGGAAAGACTTGGAAATGGCTGTCTATCAATGATTAACAATCAATTTAACAGAGCTTGATGATAAAAAAAAAAAAAAAGGGCAAATATTGTTCAGGTGTGCAAAACTCTAGAGACTTATCCAGAAAGACTGACAGCTGTAATCGATCCCAAAGGTGATTCTAACATGTATTGACTCAGGGGGTTGAATACTTATCTAATCAACATATTTGAGTAAACATAGTAAATATAAAAATGTTCCATCCACTTTGAAATTATGAAATAAAATCAATTTTAATCCCACATTTGTAACAATTTATTTAGGGGGGGGGGGGGGGGGGGGGAATCAAGGGGTGTGATAAAGGAATTTGTATGTTAAAATAATGACTAAGAGTATTTCACCCTGAAGCTGTGAGCAATATGTGAAATGTATGGGAATCATGTGAGGGGAGGGGTTTTAGACAAGAAACTGCAGTTAATGATTCCTTTGTAGGAATGGACGTGGTCAGTGGAAAAGTACTGGAATGTCTTGGAGGGAGTGAACTAAGATAACATAAACTTGTGTGGCTATAAATAAGTGTCTCCTCATGGGAGGGGCAGAACGTTCTCTATGACTAAAGACTGACCATTGCAATGCTGGAGCTCTGTCTGTATTATTTAAACAAACTGAAGAATTTACAACCTTCAGGATACAGATAGAGTTATAAGAGTTCATTTAGAACATTGGGATAAAAAATACTCGTTACAGGGTGTTAATACTTTCTGAAAGCACTGTACCTATTTTAGAATATTGGATGGCTTAGCTGAAGTAGCTATATGAGAATGGCTTAACCTTTCAAGATTTAATCACAGACACATACAGACACATACAAGAACATGGCCTTTCCAGCTTTCAAAATGTCTGTCTTTGTTGCACAGCTACTTCCTCCTTCTCCTGAGAAATGCACACCAACCCTTTTCTCTCCATTCTCTCTCTCTCACTTCCCCCTGCCTCTCTCCCCTCCCTCCCTCCCTCCCGTCCTCCGATAAAACACCACAATCAAACATTTCCTCTATACACATTTATTTCATCCATGACTTTGTTTCCATTAACAATGTTTTGTTAATTCATCATTACACACTCCTACCCTAATACCTTTTAAAATGTTCCTCAAAGGTGAATCAAATGAGAGCAAGATTGGAGAGGAACAAATACAGAGGCAAAAAGACACATAACGGTTCACCATTTTGTGGACCCATTTCAACCTGCATTGGTATCAGAAGTTTGATGGCACTATGGTGTGTCAGTCCCTCCCACTTGCAATAATGGCCCCGGTCCAAATGAACACTGACCACAAAGTCCCTCCCTCCCTCTCTCTCTGGGTCTCTCTCTCTCGCTGGCTACCATCACACCACTTCCGTTAAATGGAAAGTGTGTGTGTATAAAAGGCTGATAAATTCACTTCTCAGCAGGACAATAACTACCCTGGAGTTTCTTACCTAGAAGACATTGCATGTTCCTGAGTGGCATAGTTACAGTTTAGACTTACATCGGCTTGAAAATGCATGGAAAGACTTGGAAATGGCTGTCTATCAATGATCAACAATCAATTTGACAGAGCTTGATGATTTAATATAATAATAATAATGGGCAAATATTGTTAAATCCAGGTGTGCAAACGCTCTTAGAGACTTATCCAGAAAGACTGACAACTGTAATCGATCCCAAAGGTGATTCTAACATGTATTGACTCAGGGGGTTGAATACTTATCTAATCAACATATTTGAGTAAATATAGTGAATATAACAATTTTCCATCCACTTTGAAATTATGAAATACTGTATTTTGATCCCACATTTGTAACAATTTTTTTGGGGGAAACAAGGGGTGTTAATACTTTCTGAAAGCACTGTACCTATTTTAGAATATTGGATGGCTTAGCTGAAGTAGCTATATGAGAATGGCTTAACCTTTCAAGATTTAATCACAGACACATACAGACACATACAAGAACATGGCCTTTCCAGCTTTCAAAATGTCTGTCTTTGTTGCACAGCTACTTCCTCCTTCTCCTGAGAAATGCACACCAACCCTTTTCTCTCCATTCTCTCCCTCCCCCTCCCGCACTCCCTCCCTCCCTCTCTCCCCTCCCTTGCTCCCTCCCTCCCACTTGCAATAGTGGCCCGGTCCAAATGAACACTGACCACAAAGTCCGCCCCACCCCAGTTCAAAGCCATTTGCATGTAATGTTCCATTAATGATTTTTAGGCCTTTTGAAAACATTACACCATCCCTGGGGCTGGGGATAAGCAGGGGATCCTCCCTCTTTATCGTTCTGTCTCTCTCTCTCTCTCTCTCTCTCCCATCACACCACTCCCCTTAAAGGGAATGTGTGTGTGTATAAAAGGCTGATCATTGATGAGGAAGCTAGATAGTTCAGACTTACAGACAAGCTGTACTTTTTAACACAATGGCAGAAATGTCTTCCTACATCACAGAGCTGAGTGGAGAGAAGTTGATGGTTGCTCAGCAGGTTAAGAGCGCCACCATAGAGATACTGGAGGATGCTTTGGAGAAGGGCTTCTTTGGCTTCCCTGTCAGCTTTGACTACAGCTGCTCAGAGCCCGTGGACTCCTACCAGTTCTGCTGCATCCCAACAGAGAAGCTCCTCAGGGACCTTCTGAAGTTGATGAAGTTGGTGAGCTTCAGAGAGGACACAGACCCTGAGATGAATGAGACCTTTGCCTACGTCTTTTCCAAAGACAAGAACAACTTGGTCTATTTGTGTAAGGATTTCTGGTCAGCACCAGATGACCTGCGCCAGGATTCTAAACCAGGCACCCTCATCCACGAGGTGTCCCACCTGCTGGGAACGGAGGACATCACCTACGACCTCCTTACAGTGGAGATATTTGAGCTCTATGGAACATTGCTGGGGAAATCCTGTTCCATTGAAGACGAGGACACGAAGGCACACCGTCGAGAGGAGGTGGCCCAGGTCAATGCCAACTGTCTGGAGTATGAGTTTGAGACCATTATCAACCACGAGAAGAGTTACCAGGATGGCAGATACACGTGCTGTGAGGAGACCAAGAGGAACTCAGTCTGTAGATTCAGATCTACAGGGCATTACCATTTATATCAGAACTTTGGTTAGTATGGCACTAAGAATACTGTAGTTTGTGTCACCAGTAAATAATGCCAAGTATGAAAAGTGAAAATGTTGATAAATCACAGGTTTTTAATGATGCACAGAAGACGATAAATTCTTCAGCGTAGAACGTCATTCTTGTTAATGTTCCAGCTGATCACTTAACAGTGTTTTGTTTTTCTTTTCTGCAGTAAATAAGAAAAAGGAGATGGAAGAGAAGCTTCAGGCGTACCAGAAACCAGTCCAACATCCTGATTTTCACAAGGGGACAGTGAAGTATGCTAAAATAAGGAACCGCGCTTGCAGGAAGTCTTATACGCCCCATCCTTAAATTCACTTCTCAGCAGGACAATAACTACCCTGGAGTTGCTTACCTAGAAGACATTGCATGTTTCCTGAGTGGCATAGTTACAGTTTAGACTTAAACTGGCTTGAAAATGCATGGAAAGACTTGGAAATGGCTGTCTATCAATGATTAACAATCAATTTAACAGAGCTTGATGATAAAAAAAAAAAAAAAGGGCAAATATTGTTCAGGTGTGCAAAACTCTAGAGACTTATCCAGAAAGACTGACAGCTGTAATCGATCCCAAAGGTGATTCTAACATGTATTGACTCAGGGGGTTGAATACTTATCTAATCAACATATTTGAGTAAACATAGTAAATATAAAAATGTTCCATCCACTTTGAAATTATGAAATAAAATCAATTTTAATCCCACATTTGTAACAATTTATTTAGGGGGGGGGGGGGGGGGGGGAATCAAGGGGTGTGATAAAGGAATTTGTATGTTAAAATAATGACTAAGAGTATTTCACCCTGAAGCTGTGAGCAATATGTGAAATGTATGGGAATCATGTGAGGGGAGGGGTTTTAGACAAGAAACTGCAGTTAATGATTCCTTTGTAGGAATGGACGTGGTCAGTGGAAAAGTACTGGAATGTCTTGGAGGGAGTGAACTAAGATAACATAAACTTGTGTGGCTATAAATAAGTGTCTCCTCATGGGAGGGGCAGAACGTTCTCTATGACTAAAGACTGACCATTGCAATGCTGGAGCTCTGTCTGTATTATTTAAACAAACTGAAGAATTTACAACCTTCAGGATACAGATAGAGTTATAAGAGTTCATTTAGAACATTGGGATAAAAAATACTCGTTACAGGGTGTTAATACTTTCTGAAAGCACTGTACCTATTTTAGAATATTGGATGGCTTAGCTGAAGTAGCTATATGAGAATGGCTTAACCTTTCAAGATTTAATCACAGACACATACAGACACATACAAGAACATGGCCTTTCCAGCTTTCAAAATGTCTGTCTTTGTTGCACAGCTACTTCCTCCTTCTCCTGAGAAATGCACACCAACCCTTTTCTCTCCATTCTCTCTCTCTCACTTCCCCCTGCCTCTCTCCCCTCCCTCCCTCCCTCCCGTCCTCCGATAAAACACCACAATCAAACATTTCCTCTATACACATTTATTTCATCCATGACTTTGTTTCCATTAACAATGTTTTGTTAATTCATCATTACACACTCCTACCCTAATACCTTTTAAAATGTTCCTCAAAGGTGAATCAAATGAGAGCAAGATTGGAGAGGAACAAATACAGAGGCAAAAAGACACACAAAAAAGCTGGGACACACACTTGTCATGATCCTTACTGAAAAGGCCTGACAAATGTACTGCCAAACTGATATGGGATGATTCATACAATCACACATAGACAAACTGATCTGATTCTGATCCAACCATAAATTCATACACTATGCCCCTGGTCTGAGAAGATGGAGGTTAAATATGTAGCTAGATGTAGTAAGCTAATGTTAACTAGCTGGCCTGTCTTATTGTTGCCCATGAAATGAATTTAGGCTAGCCAGCAAGAACTTTAGCCAGGTAGCCTAGGACCCAAAAACATTAAAGTGTATACTGTATGACAGAGTCATAGACTGTTTTGTCAACATGAACGAGGGGAGGATGGCATTGGTGTTCCTCTACAAGTAAGGTGAGTCAAAACAAATAATCTACTTGCACGAATGCACACACACACACACACACGCACGCACGCACACACACACACACACACACACACGCACGCACATAGTTAGCTTACGTTGATTGGACTTAGTTTTTACTGTGCATGGGTGATTTGTTGATGTTGAAGTTAAAATGGTGAAACAAACAACTTTCTTGACCATGCTGTAGGTTATGTAACTGTTTATTACATGCAATATGCTTTGTGGACTTTACCGGACAGAGTTTACTCTCTGGTTTTGTGATGAAACAAAGAAGTGGTTCAATTTATTCTGCCACTGTGTCTTCTTATTGTCTCGGGCTTAGGTGCTGACTTGGGGTGGAAGATAGCTGAGTGGTTAGAGCGTTGGGGGAAATTTCATTTCCCCCCTGGGGGATCAATAAAGTATCTATCTATCTATCTATCTATCTATCTATCTATCTATCTATCTATACTGAAAGGTTGCTGGATCGAATCCCTGAGCTGACAAGGTAAAAATCTGAACAAGGCAGTTAACCCACTGTTCCTAGGCTGTCATTGTAAATAAGAATTTGTTCTTAACTGACTTGGCTAGTTAAATAAATAAAAGGTCTATATTTCACGGTCGCAGGTTATAGAGCAAACAACACATAGGTTGTAATTAGAAATGGTATGAACATTTCATATCACGATGATAGTGACCAAAATTATCACGGTTATTATTATTATTACGGTTTGTTAAAATGTGCATAAACATTAAAATAACAACATTAACATTAAAGATGGCACCATGTGGCCATGAGAGGTAAACGTTTCCCTAGTGCAGGTTTTAATGAACACAACCTTAAGTAAGCAAATCAAATGTGGATATAAAAGCAACACAAGTAAAGCAATGTGCCTGTAAGAACAATACAACCATATGGAAACACATCCAATGTGCAGGTGTTGACATTAAAATAACAACACAAAATATGTAAACAAATCAAATGAACAGCACTGATTCTATGTCCGTTCTCTCCTTCTTAAAGAAATAAGGTGCTGCTAACAGGCCTAACATCCTGTATGTATGCATCTTTGTTCACTTGAGATTGAAATGTAGAAATGTATCATGTCCTTTGCAATGTAATATGAAAGGGCTGCAGTGAGGTCTTGAACATTTTTTGATGTGTTCATAAGCAGCCTGCCTTTTAAATGCTTGCATTTCTCTGTCACAACTGTAGATGAGGAGGAACCAGTAGTATCACTGGGTTTGCCTGCTGCACGCCCACTCTGTAAACAAGGGAATAGCAAATGTATTATTATTATTATTATTATTATTGGTGTTGTTACATAATAATAATAATGCTCATAATTATAATAACAATAATAATTCTCTCTCACACACACACACACACACACACACTATCTTCTGTGTTGTATGTGAGTATATGCAATGACCCCATGCAAAATTTACATAAATACAAATGAGTCTTAAGAAGACAGCGATAGTAATTTCAATGAGCCCAACAATTTACATAAATACAGGAGTCTTATATAGGAGTCTATAGTGTTTAAAAGTTAACTTACCTTGCATTCGCAATTGTAGTGGATGGTTGTTGTCACGAAGATGACTCATGAGATTTGAAGTGTAGCAGCAATTTTTTTGCATGTTCTGCAGACAGGGTGACCATATTTGATCAAGTTTCCCTCAGCACTCTTGTAAAACCCAAAATACGACCACACTTCAGATTTGGTCCTCTTAGAAGGCTGAAAAATCTCCAGAGCGCTGTTACTGCCTTCCGCCATGTTTTCACACAAAACCAAACCCACGTTGCATGCTGCGATGCGTCAGACTGTTGCTAACTTTGGTTGATGCTGGACAGTATTTACTGAGTTTTTCAAACCGCGGTAATCAAACACGGTTATAATGATAATTATAATTTGTAACGGTAATACCAACCATCAGGAATTTTACTGTGGTTTATCGTGAAACCGGTAACCGTTTCATCCCTAGTTGTAATATGGCTTCTTTTCTGGCTTGGCTTCCCCAGTAATTTTACCCACGTACCGCTACTGTTTACTTTCACCCTTTTTTACTCTACAATCATGTAAAAAGAGGGAAAGCGAGAGAGGGGAAGAGAGGGAGGGAGAGAGGGGAAGAGAGGGAGAGAGAGGGCCTGTGGCATTCTAATGGCAGGAGTTAAAATGCCCTGCGCCTTTCACGGCTGTGAAAGAAAGTCAACTACAGTGAGCTCCTGGGCAATGATACTACGGTAATTCAATTAAAATGCTGTGAACGGAGAGAAAGAAGGACAAAGGGAGGGAGAGGCAGAGACAGAGGGAAAGATATACATAGGTCTACAGCTTAGTTCCCTCATGCATTTCTGTCTGTTCCTGGCCACCCTGTGACAGCGTTAATGTGTACCTTTCTTGATTTTCTGAAGCAGGGAAAAGGGATGGAGCCGGAGGGTGTGTGTGTGTGTTGCTAGGAACTCCTGATATGGGCCCTGTCTGATGCAAGCAAGCGAGAAGCAGCCAGCAGCACCACCCCAGCAAGCAGTGTGCAACTGACTGCATTATGCAGAGGAAACAGTAAATAAAATATGAGACAGAGGTAAACATGCTGACTACCTGCTGACCTGATCCTCCCGGTTAACACATTGTTACCAGCTCTCTGAGACAGACACGTAGACACGCGCACACCAATTCTATTCATTTGAATGTGTTGACAATTGCTTGAGCTGTGTGTCCCCACAAGGATAGAAAAACAAGAAAATTCACAAGTCCCCACGAGGAGAAAAAGGCTATTTTAAGGTTTGGGGTTAAGGTTAGGGTTAGGGTTAGGGTTAGGGTTAGGTTTGGGGTTAAGGTTAGGGTTAGGGTTAGGTTTAGGGGAAATCAATTAAAGGGTCCCTACTAGGATAGTTAAACGTTTGTGCGTGTGTGCATGCGTGCATGTGAGTGTGTGTGTGCATGCATGCGAGGAGGTGAGTGGATAAAACAGTTTAACCCCTAAATGCTGTTTACTTATTAAATTCCCTCTACTTAATTATGTACTCTGCCTCAGGTATGGGGATTTTAATCTGCACGTCTCTGAGCCCATATCTCCATGCTCCGCCGGTGGATGGAACACACACACACCTCGTCTCTTGCTAGACTCATTTTACCAAACTTCCCCATCAAACACACCCCTCCCTCTGCCACCAGTGACTGCACTGTATCAGCTTGCAGTCTTGCATAATGAGAAGCTGTGACATTTGAGAGTGTGGAGAGGACACAGCGACAAATCCATCTAATGGTTCCTGACATGTCAGCCTGTGAATGAGGAGGGAAGTGGATTCTCCTGAAAACACCACACCTCTTTGGTGGGAGTACAGAAGACAAAGGCCCAGGAAGGCCTGGGGGCAGCAGGAAGGCTTGGGGGCAGCGTTGGTATTTCAGTATGATAAATTGCCAGGGCTGGGTATTACCTTTTCAAAGGGTGTTCAAATTAACCTTCTCCATTATGGTGCATGGCTGTGGGTCAGCTCTCAGCGGGAGACAGAGTTACAGTATGTAACGACACAGCAGAGCATTAGGCCTGCAGGGTTCGCTGGATGGCCAGGTTCAACACTATATATGGTAAATAAATGAGACCTGGCTGGTTAGCACTGACCTAACTCCCAGACACGCACGCCCGCACACACAGTTTTATTTCCAGTAACTGTGTCCCCACAATAAACTATCTGGGCAGGATAGACAGCTATCCTTTCCAAGGTCAACCTGGGATAGTGAAAGTCTAGTTCAGTTGTTGTGTATTTTTTTAATTGCCGAGAGGGATAACAACTTAGCTACTTACCAATCCCATAGGCTACTGTGGGGACCAATAGCACTGAGGGAAATTCTACTAATATCACTCTATTAACAGGACCCCTTGCCAAATAACCAACTCAATGTCAAACATGCATGTTCAATCACTTGCACTAAACAAGAAAATACCTAGAGGAACACCTACAGTCACTAGCACTGTATGAAAGCAATCCAGGACTCTGTGCTAGGTCTCAGCAGTAAACAAGGATGTTGTGACGATATGTTGTCTATAGTACTGCTCAACCGAGCCATGTACAGTATGTGTGTCTGGGAGGAGATGAAGACCGATTTAGGTGGTGATGTCATAAATCTCTAGGTTCTTAGACAGGGAGCCAAATGGAAGCTCTCCCAGTGAAAGGAACACAGTGAATAGATGGGAATAATTGGCTCCCATGTATACCCCCTCTGTCTCATTTAGGATGTAATCTCTGTGTAATCCATCTTTAGCTCACGCTAGACTGATGTGTCATACTGCCAATGCTGGGATTTGTTGTTATAGAATTTAAATGAAGAGAATCATTATCAAACGTTCTCTTTCAAAGCAATGTTCCAAGGTAGAAACACCATTGGCCATATTGGAATGTTAGTTGTAACAGTTTGGTTGTACTGACCTCAGGGTTGGTCCACTTGGTCTTGATGTGGTCAGCCATGTTCTGTGTGCAGCCCAGCAGGTCGTAACCCTCCCTGCTCTGGAGGAGAACAAAGACACCACAGAGACACAGTCAAACAATTTGAAGTTGTTTTTAAAACTTTGTTGAATTCTATCACTCCTAGGCTTTATCTTTTATAATTCTAAATATTTCTCAAAGGAAAAATTATGACAATGATTATCACGCTTGGTTCATGACTAATTGTTACTACAATGATAAAATTAAATATATTTTTTTATATTTGTAATTTTTATTTAGCAGACACTTATCTGGAGCGACTTACAGTAGTGAGTGCATACAATTTTGTATTTAATCATCAATGTCCTGATAATATCTTGATAATGTCATAATAATGTCTTGATAATATCCTGATAATGTATGCCTGAGTGTAAATGTGGCAGTGATAATGCCATTAGTAAAAGTCATCAAAATTGTTAAAAGGTTTTAAAAACAATTCTAATAAATGCAATAGTTGTACAATAGATGAAGATACTCCAAACCTTTTTAAATCCATCAGATGTTGACCGAATTATAGCACATAAAACATTTTAGTTCAGGGATTATGATCGAGAATGCACTCATATATAAATGTTCTAATTGTATCATGTATTTGTTACAAAATGTGTATTTGGGGTGGAACAGGGCTGCAACCCCCATAAACTTGCTATGTCTAGGCCTACCTGCACTCACCTGCACTGTCTAGACTGCCTCATTAAACTCTTAAATGGGATTGAAAATGTAATCAGTGTAATCCCCAAAAGTGATTATTTATCATGAAAGGGCCATAAACAATAACTAGTAATGTTGCATACTCAAAGAAAGGTTGAAATCTCACCTTTCTGGTAAAAATAGTTAAATTGCTGAGGTGTAGTCACTTTTGAGGACAAAAGTTCAAGTACACAGTACAAATATATTAAATATTTTATATGATGTATTTCATATTCAACAAAAATATATGAATAAGGCTTGAATTGACTTATATGCTTTATAAATATAGCATAAATAAATAATAAAACTACTAAATAATATTTATATTAATATTAATATTTTAATATTTCACCTTCCTTATAAATGTAAAATACATATTTGTATGTTTAGTATTAGAGAAAATGTGCATATTTTCTAGTTTTTCTAGGTTTATCTTGATCAAAACGTCTTCCCCCATCGCTGTGAACATCACACAGAGCTCTAGCTCGTTAGGCACTCTCCTTTCATCTCATATTAATTTAAATATAAGGTCCCCTGTTTAGAGGTCCTGCATGGTTCTGGTACCGGTTCCGACTGACATTTTTGCTTATAAATCGATCTGTCTTGCATTGAGCGATAGCCCTGGTACCCACCGACGCAGTATTCTTTTTTCTTGTCAACTATAACTTACACGGATCAGGCCATGAATTGTTTTATTTCCCAGGTTAACTCTGTTGCAGATAAAGATGTGCTGTACAAAAAACTAAAGGGTAAAAGACTGATGTAATCCTTGGTTTACAATTTTCTGAGGAATTACAGGAAATACATTTTTGCTTGGGCTAAGACTAGACGGATCGGTTCTCTGATTGGCAGTCCTTCAGAAATTTGAGAAATAGATGTCTATCCGTGGTTAAAAAAGGAAAATCAACATATTTCTTGAATTGTGTATCAGAGACTTGTGGTAATACAGGCAAGTTCTGGAAAGTCGTCAAATCTTTAAACAAAACTCCAACCACTCTTTGCCAGGCAGGTTTTGACAGCCTCTGGTCCCATTCTAGACTACATGGAAATGTGTGATGCTTTTAATAAACATTTTGCTTCAGCTTTACACCTGTTTGAAAGGAGAGTCTCTGAAAATTTATCTCATCCCACTAGAGGGCGTCCTTTAGTCACCTCAGAACATATTGTAGAGAAAGATGCATTAACGGACTCAAAAACTTAATTTTCATTAATTTTCATAATTTTCATGACTAACTTTCAGATAATAACCTTTTTTTTTACTTCTCACTCTACTCTTAATGTGCACCACTCCGGGTTTAGACCTGGACATGGCACAGTTTCAGCTGCTAGGCTTGTTTTAGATGATGTGTTCAATTGTTTTTTGTAGACCTTTCTAAGGCCTTTGATACCATTGACCATCACATTCAAAAGTTTATTGATATAGACCTGGATCAGGCTTCTTGCTAAATGATCTGTCAGACAGGACTCAATGTGTGATCTTTGATTATATTAGGTCTAGTTGCCTGGATAATAAAAAATGTGTACTGGGACCTGTTCTCTATAGTTCTCACAAGGATGTTTCAGATGGACTACATATTTATTCATCGGATGGTTCTCCCATTGGATGTTCTGGTGCCGCTCAGTCAGTTTAGGGTAATGATTGAAGACCTGGTAGCTGAGAGAAGTACAGTCGTTATTGACACCCTTGCACTTTCTTCAAATAATGCATAATTTCTTCCAGAAAACTGTTTTGGTATCCACATATGTACAGTTGAAGTCGGAAGTTTACATACACCTTAGCCAAATACATTTAAACTCAGTTTTTCACAATTCTTGACATTTAATCCTAGTAAAACTTCCCTGTCTTAGGTCAGTTAGGATCACCACTTTATTTTAAGAATGTGACATTTCAGAATAATAGCAGAGAGAATGAATTATTTCAGCTTTTATTTATTTCATCACATTCCCAGTGGGTCAGAAGTTTACATACACTCAATTAGGATTTGGTAGCATTGCCTTTAAATTGTTTAACTTGGGTCAAACGTTTCGGGTAGCCTTCCACAAGCTTCCCACAATAAGTTGGGTGAATTTTAGCCCATTCCTCCTGAGAGAACTGGTCTAACTGAGTCAGGTTTGTAGGCCTCTTTGCTCGCACACGCTTTTACAGTTCTGCCCACAAAGTTTTTATAGGATTGAGGTCAGGGCTTTGTGATGGCCACTCCAATTCCTTGACGTTGATGTCCTTAAGCCATTTTGCCACAACTTTGGAAGAATGCTTGGGGTCATTGTCCATTTGGAAGACCAGTTTGCGACCAAGCTTTAACTTCCTGACTGATGTCTTGAGATGTTGCTTCAATATACAGTCGTATGCAAAAGTTTGGGCTCCCCTCTGAGGCTGCATAATAATTCACTCTGTCGTCACAGAAAATGATCACAGTGGCATGCCATTCATTTTCTAATAAAAGACAAAGGTTTTAGTGTAGCAATATTAAGTAGTATGAAATTAAATCAGATGTGAAAAATAGGCTATGCAAAAATGTGGGCACCCTTGTCATTCTGTTGATTTGAATACCTGTAACTACTTAGCACTGATTAATTGGAACACACAATTGGTTTGGTGAGCTCATTAAGCCTTGAACTTCATAGACAAGTGCATCCAATCATGAGAAAAGGTATTTAAGGTGGCCAATTGCAAGTTGTTGTTCTCTTTGACTCTCCTCTGAAGAGTGGCAACATGGGGGCCTCAAAACAACTCTCAAATGACCTGAAAACAAAGATTGTTCAACATTATGGTATAGGGGAAGGCTACAAAAAGCTATCGCAGAGATGTAAGCTGTCAGTGTCCACTGTGAGGAACATAGTGAGGAAATGGAAGACCACAGGCACAGTTCTTGTTAAGGCCAGAAGTGGCAGGCCAAGTAAAATATCGGAGAGGCAAAGGCGAAGGATGGTGAGAACGGTCAAAAACAGCCCACAGACCACCTCCAAAGACCTACAACATCATCTCGCTGCAGATGGTGTCACTGTGCATCGTTCAACAATTCAGCGCACTTTGCACAAGGAGAAGCTGTACGGGAGAGTGATGCGTAAGAAGCCTTTTCTGCACACACGCCACAAACGCACATTTGGACAAGCCAGCTTCATTTAGGAATAAGGTGCTGTGGACTGATGAAACAAAGATTGAGTTATTTGGTCATAACAAGGGGCGTTATGCATGGTGGCAAAAGAACACAGCATTCCAAGAAAAATACTTGCTACCCACAGTAAAATTTGGTGGGGGTTCCATCATGCTGTGGGGCTGTGTGGCCAGTGCCGGTACTGGGAATCTTGTTAAAGTTGAGGGTCGCATGGATTCAATATCAGCAGATTCTTGGGAATAATATTGAATAATCAGTCACAAAGTTGAAGTTACGGCGGGGCTGGATATTTCAACAAGACAACGACCCAAAACACTGCTCAAAAATCTACACGGGCATTTATGCAGAGGAACAAGTACAATGTTCTGGAATGGCCATCCCAGTCCCCAGACCTGAATATAATTGAGAATCTGTGGGATGATTTGAAGCGGGCTGTCCATGCTCGGCAACCATCAAACCTAACTGAACTGGAGATGTTTTGTAAGGAGGAATGGTCCAAAATACCTTAATCCAGACACTCATTAGAGGCTATAGGAAGCGTCTAGAGGCTGTTATTTTAGCAAAAGGAGGCTCTACTAAATATTGATGTGATTTTTCTGTTGGGGTGCCCAAATTTATGCACCTGTCTAATTTCGTTTTGATGCATATTGCACATTTTCTGTTAATCCAATAAACCTAATTTCACTACTGAAATATTACTGTGTCCATCAGTCATTTGATTATTTGATCAAAATTAAATTGCTAATCCAAACACCCAATTATTTATAAATGGAAATCATGGAAATTGTCAGGGGTGCCCAAACTTTTGCATACGACTGTATCCACATAATTTTCCTTCCACATGATGCCATCTATTTGTGAAGTGCACCACTCCCCCCGAACGCAAAGCACCCCCACAACATGATGATGGTCATTATGGCCAAACAGTTCTATTGTTGTTTCATCAGACCAGAGGACATTTCTCCAAAAAGTACGATCTTTGTCCCCATGTGCAGTTGCAAAACATATTCTGGCATTTTTTATGGCAGTTTTGGAGCAGTGGCTTCTTCCTTGCTGAGCGGCCTTTCAGGTTGTGTCGATATAGGACTCGTTTTACTGTGGATATAGATACTTTTGTACCCGTTCCCTCCAGAATCTTCACAAGGTTCTTTGCTGTTGTTCTGGGATTGATTTGCACGTTTCGCACCAAAGTACGTTCATATCTAGGAGACAGAACGCGTCTCCTTCCTGATCGTTATGACTGCTGAGTGGTCCCATGTTGTTTAAACTTGTGTAGTATTGTTTGTACAGATGAACGTGGTCCCTTCAGGCATTTGGAAATTGCTCCCAAGGATGAACCAGACTTGTGGAGGTCTACAATTATTTGTTTAGGTCTTGCTGATTTCTTTTGATTTTCCAATGATGTCGAGCAAAGAGCCATTGAGTTTGAAGGTAGGCCTTGAAATACATCCACTGCACCTCCAACGGACTCAAAAGATGTCTATTAGCCTATCAGAAGCTTCTAAAGCCATAACATAATTTTCTGGAATTTTCCAAGCTGTTTAAAGGCACAGTCAACTTAGTGTATGTAAACTTCTGACCCACTGGAATTGTGATAAAGTGAATTATATGTGAAATAATCTGTCTGTAAACAATTGTTGGAAGAATTACTTGTGTCATGCACAAAGTAGATGCCCTAACTGACTTGCCAAAACTATAGTTTGTTAACATGAAATCTATGGAGTGGTTGAAAAATGAGTTTTAATGACTTCAACCTAAGTGTATGTAAACTTCCGACTTCAACTGTATATACATAATATGACATTTGAAATGTCTTTATTATTTTAGAACTTACGAGTGTAATGTTATTGGCACATTCTAGAAGTAGTTAGAAATAATTACATTTCAAGTAGGTGATTCTCATTTACTTTGGAATTGAACTCACCTCTGGTAAGTTGCAGGTACCTGCAGTATAAAAATCATGTATTCCACCAGTTTGCACCGCAATGAGTATGGACAAGATCGTAGCCAAGCATGTCCATCTCCAGAGACCTGGATGTTCCTGTTTCCACCATATGTAATGTTATCAAGAAGTTTATGGCCCATGCCACTGTATCCAACCTCTTCCCTACAGTCAAACATGGAGTAGGTTCAGTGATGTTTTGAGGTTGCTTTGCTGACTCTGACACTGGGTGCCTTGAACCTGTGCATGGCATCATTAAATCAGGAGAATACCAAGGTATTTTGGAGCGCAATGTCGGACCCAGTGTCAGAAAGCTGGGTCTCCGTTGAAGGTCATGGGTCTTCTAGCAGGACAATGACCCCAAACACACTTCAAAAAGTACCCAGTAATGGTTCAAGACAAAACGCTGGACTGTTCTGAAGTGGCCAGCAATGAGTCCAGATCTAAATCCCATTGAAAACTTATGGAGAGATCTGAAAACAGCAGTTAGGAGAAGGCACACTTCTATTATGAGAGAACTGGAGCAGTTTGCACAAGAGGAGTGGGCCAAACTGCCAGTACAGAGGTGCAGGAAGCTCATCGATGGTTATAGGAAGCGATTGATTACAGTTATTTTGACCAAAGGCTGTGCTACCAAATAGTCTAGGGTGTCAATAATTTTATCAATGCCATTTCTTTTTTTATTATTATTATTATTAAATGTTAAGTTCTGAATCAAAAACAAAAGGTTCTGTAATATTAACAGTGAAATAAAGAATTGTGGAGACCAAATACGTTGTTCAATTTCAACTTATTTTTTGGGAAAATGTTGAGTTACTATGATTGTATTTTTTATTTTTGTGTATTTTAACTGTTGCTTGTACCCCTAAAAAACAGAAAATAGATGGCTGAAAAAGTCATATCCTCAGGTGGGTGGGACATTCACATTTCTAATGTCATCTCTCTAGTCCCTCTGTAGTCAAGATGATGATGTGTAATTCTCGCTCCATGATATCTCCTCGGCCCATAGAGAGCAGTTAGTTAGCCGGTGAGTCACGGGATGGGAGGGGACGGACTGTAAAACTCCTGCATTAAAAAGCCATCTGGGATGGAAACCACGACGCAGATTTGTTATGATGTCATTGTAGCTGTCACATGATGGCATGTAGTATTATTATTATTATTATTAATACGACATCATTATGTGTTAAACATATGGAGATACTCTAATCCACTCTTCTTAAGCCCTAGTGTTTTGACTTGAAGTACTGTATGAGTGCGTCAGTGCTTTTAGTGAACTACTATCATTTGACATTACATATACATAAACAATATTGATTGTATTGTTTCTCCTATAGGGGACGTATTGTGCATTTAGACAGTAAAGGGAGTGAGATATCTAAGCCACCTCTGTCCTTGAGTAATGAGAGAGCATACACAGTAGAGGTCATAGAATGAGTCACATACAGGCTGTGTCAATGTGCTGTATGCTCTCTCACTACTCAAGGACAGAGGTGGCTTAGATATCTCACTCCCTTTACAATAGAATGTAAGTTTAGAACTCATTTCCCTTTGTTATGCCATGACTATGCTTATATGTTATATACTGTGGGAATGTGCTCATATCTATGTTATAAACGGGGTAACTTTGCTTATATCTATGTTATAAACGGTGGTGCTGTGCTTATCTATGTTATAAACGGTGATGCTGTGCTTACATCTATGTTATAAACGGTGGTGCTGTATTTATATCTATGTTATAAACGGGGTAACTTTGCTTATATCTATGTTATAAACGGTGGTGCTGTGCTTATCTATGTTATAAACGGTGGTGCTGTGCTTACATCTATGTTATAAACGGGGTAACTTTGCTTATATCTATGTTATAAACGGGGTAACTTTGCTTATATCTATGTTATAAACGGTGGTGCTGTGCTTAACTATGTTATAAACGGTGATGCTGTGCTTACATCTATGTTATAAACGGTGGTGCTGTATTTATATCTATGTTATAAATGGTGGTGCTGTGCTTACATCTATGTTATAAACGGTGGTGCTGTATTTATATCTATGTTATAAATGGTGGTGCTGTGCTTACATCTATGTTATAAATGGTGGTGCTGTGCTTATATCTATGTTATAAATGGGGTAACTTTGCTTATATCTATGTTATAAACGGTGGTGCTGTGCTTACATCTATGTTAAAACGGTGGTGCTGTGCTTACATCTATGTTATAAACGGGGTAACTTTGCTTATATCTATGTTATAAACGGTGGTGCTGTGCTTATATCTATGTTATAAACGGTGGTGCTGTGCTTACATCTATGTTATAAACGGTGGTGCTGTGCTTATATATATGTTATAAACGGTGGTGCTGTGCTTATATCTATGTTATAAACGGTGGTGCTGTGCTTATATCTATGTTATAAACGGTGGTGCTGTGCTTATATCTATGTTAGCACCTTTAGAAAGTTTTCATGCCCAACACAGCACTTCTTGTTGAATGCAGAACGCTCTTTTCTATATTATGTCTATCTCTAATAAGCTACCCAGGAAAGGGCTGAAAATAGCCCATATTAATATATGCAGCCTTAGAAAGGTTCATGAAATCAATAATTTGCTAACATCAGATAACATTGATATATTAGCCATTTCTGAGACTCACTTAGATCATTCATTTGATAATACAGCAGTAGCAATACAATAATATTGCTGCAATATATATATATATATATATATATATATATATATATATATATATATATATATATATATATATTCAGAGCCATATCCCTGTAATACTGTAATACTTAGAGAAAATCTAGTCAAGTGTTATTGAAGTGTTGTAGTTGCAGTTTCACTTGGCACATCCAAAGCCTTTTCTTTTGGGGTGTTGCTATAGGCCACCAAGTGCAAACAATGAGTATCTAAATAATATATGTGAAATGCTTGATAGTGTATGTGATGTAAACAGAGAGGTCTATGTTTTGGGGACCTGCATTTTGACTGGTTTTCATCAAGCTGTCCCCTCAAGAGTAATCTTGGTTCAGGTAGTTAATTAACCTACCAAGGTGTTTACAAACACTTCAGGAACAATATCCTGTAGTTTATTGATTACATGTATTGGTCACATATTTACTAATACTGTAGAACTTTGTTCTAAAGCTGTATCCGTACCCTTTGGATGCACTGATCACAATATAGTGGCTATATACAGGAAAGCCAAAGTTCCAAAAGCTGGGCCTAAAATAGTGTATAAGAGATCATACAAAATATTTAGCTGTGACTCTTATTTGGATGATGTTAAAAATATTTTTGGGTTTGATGTGATTAATAAGGAGCATCCAGACACTGTACTTGATGAATTTATGAAATGTCTTCTTCCAATTATTGATAAACATGTACCTGTTAAGAAACTGACTGATTGAACTGTTAAGGCTCCATGGATTGATGAGGAATTGAAAAACTGTATGGTTGAAAGAGATGGGGCAAAAGGAGCGGCTAATCAGACTGGCTGACTGCAAATTGAGAAATTATGTGACTAAACTCAACAAAAAGAAGAAGAAGCTGTATTATGAAGCCAAGAGGTCAGAACTAATAATGAAAGAAAAGCATTGCAAGTATGAATTTTGTTATCAATCAATAATGACAAACCTCCTGGCGTTAACAACTTAGATGAAAAGCTTTTCAGTAGGGTATCTTACTCTATAGCTACTCCTATCTGTCATATATTTAATCTGAGTCTAGAGGAAAGTCTTTGTCCTCAGGTCTGACACACACTAACCCCACCAGACATACCACCAGGGGTCTTTTCATAGTCTTCAATTCTAGAACAAGTCCAAGGAAATGTACAGTATTATACAGAGCCATGAGTGCATGGAACTCCCTTCCATCTTATATAGCGCAAGTGAACAGCATAAATGGTTTAAAAAACAAAAAGTAATACCTCACGGCACATCGCCTCTCCCCATGTGACCTACTTGTTGTGTGTATTTACTGAGATGTATGTGTAACTCAGTGTTTCCCAACCCTTGTCCTCAAGTAACCCCACCAGTACACAATTTTGTTGTAGCCCTGGACAAACACCTCATTCAGCTCATTGAGGGCTTAGATTAGTTGAAATGTTGAATCAGGTGTGCTTGTCAAGGGTTACAAAAATAAATGGTACTGTTGGGGGTACTTGAGGACCAGGGTTGGGAAACAATGGTGTAACTGATAGATGCACACACACACACATGCTGCATCTTAATGCTTTTAAATATATGAACATTGTAAAGTATTTTGTCTGTAATGTATTTTTCATTATGTGTCGGGAACCCAGTAAGACTAGCTGCCGCCATTGGCGTCGGCTAACGGGGATCCTAATATATCAAATCAAAAGTTATATATTTGGTACTATGCTTATTTCTATGTTATACATGTGGTACTGTGTAATATATATGTTATAAATATGGCACTGTCTAATATCTATGTTATAAATGTGGTACTGTGTTCATGTCTATGTTATAAATATGGCACTGTCTAATATCTATGTTATAAATGTGGTACTGTGTTCATATCTATGTTATACATGTGGTACTGTGTTCATATCTATGTTATAAATTTACATTTTCCCTCCGCTGCTGCCCCTATGGATATTTCCCCACCAATGGACTTTTACTCTGCCCCAACCACAACAACATTCATCAATGACTTAGTTACCCCGGACGTGTTTTTTTGTCCTGTCCCTTGTCCCGTGTAAATAGTCAGTTTTTTTTCTGTTTTTCCGTATATATTTCTTAATCTCATATACTTTCTTGCAACCCGCCTCACCCAACGTGGAACGGATCTAGTATTTCTTTATTTCTTTATCCCATATAACTGGACCTCCGACAGAAGCTAGCCTACTAACTAGCTACTAGCCAATGCTAGCCGCTGCTAGCGGTCTTCAACACTGCCCTTGGCCTGCACTAGCCAGCTTAAGTTCGGACAATATCGGCCAGTCTGCACAGCGCATATCGGATTGCTTTCTCTAAAACATCACCGGATTTCTACCGAAATCACTGGACCATTTCACCGGATCATCGCAGCTAGCTAGCTGCAACCGAGTGGCTGTTGTTGGCTAACACCACTGTCCCGAAGCATGCACCAATTAGCCTTGAGCTATCCTCGAGCTAGGCCCATCTCCCAGCTAGCTGACGTGTAATAGCTAATTCCTGTGCTACAGTACCTCTTTGTCAACAGGCCTGGACCTTCTATTGTCGGCATGGAGTCCCGCCGATCCATCACGACTGGTCTGCCGACGTAATTGTCTGACGTCGTTTACAACAGGCTTTTCCGTTGTGATGTCGCCGAATAGCCATCTGCTAGCCCCGGCCCCCTAGCATTCTGAACGCCGTGCATCCTGCTCGCCTAGTGCAGTAGAGGCCACCAAACTGCTCCCTGGCTCACATCTTGCTGCTCTTTGGACCTTATAATCACTCGGCTACACAGCTGATAACTGCTGGACTGTTCCCTTACACGGTATCTCATTCTGTTAATCTGTTAAGCCTGTAGCACAACAGGTCCTGTGTGTAGCACAACAGGTCCTGTGTGTGTGTAGCACAACATTTTCTCTAACTGACCCTCTCTGCCCATTCATCACCATTACCCGTTGTTGTCTTAGCTCTCTTGATTAACTCCTGTGATTGCATTATGCCTCTCTATCATGTCAATATGCCTTGTCTGTTGCTGTTTAGGTTAGTTCTTATTGTTCTATTTCACTGTAGAGCCCCCAGTCCCGCTCAACATGCCTCAGTTATCTCCTTTGTCCCACCCTCCACAAACGCAGAGACCTCACCTGGATTAACTGGTGCCTCCAGAGATGCAACCTCTTTCATCATTACCCAAAGCCTAGGTTTACCTCCACTGAATTCTCATCCTACCATATCCTTGTCTGTACATTACGCCCTGAATCTATTCTACCACGCCCAGAAATCTGCTCCTTTTATTCTCTGTACCCAACGCACTAGACGACCAGTTCTTAAAGCCTTTAGACGTACCCATATCCTACTCCTCCTCTGTTCCTCTGGTGATGTAGAGATAAACCCAGGCCCTGTAGCCCCCAGTACTACACCTCTTCCCCAGGCGCTCTCATTCTGTAACCGTAAAAGCCCTGGTTTCATGCATGTTAACATCAGAAGCCTCCTCCCTAAGTTTGATTTATTCACTGCTTTAGCACACCACCAACCCTGATGTCCTAGCCGTGTCTGAATCCTGGCTTAGGAAGGACACCAAAAATTCTGAAATGTCCATCCCCAACTACAACATTTTTCTTCAAGATAGAACTGCCAAAGGAGGCAGAGTTGAAATCTACTGCAGAGATAGCCTGCAGAGTTCTGTCATACTATCCAGGTCTGTGCTTCTACTTTTAAAAATCCACCTTTCCAGAAATAAGTCTCTCATTGTTGCCGCTTGTTACAGACCCCCCTCAACCCCCAGCTGTGCCCTGGACTCCATATGTGAATTGATTTGCCCCCATCTATCTTCAGAGTTCGTAATGTTAGGTGACCTAAACTGGGATATGCTTAACACCCCGGCCATCCTGCAATCTAAGATAGATGCCCTCAATCTCACACAAATTATCAAGGAACCCACCAGGTACAACCCTAAATCCATAAACATGGGCACAGAACAGATATAGCCCTTGGTTCACTCCAGACTTGACTGCCCTTGACCAGCACAAAAACATCCAGTGGCGTACTGCATTAGCATTGAATAGCCCCCGCGATATGCAACTTTTCAGGGACATCAGCAACCAATATACAGTCAGTTAAGAAAGCAAACACTAGCTTTTTCAAATAGAAATTTGCATCCTGTAGCACTAATTCCAAAAAGTTTTGGGAACTGTAAAGTCCATGTAAAATAAGAGCACCTCCTCCCAGCTGCCCTCTGCACTGAGGCTAGGAAACATTGTCACCACCGATAAATCTATGATAATCAAGAATTTCAATAAGCATTTTGCTACGGCTGGCCATGCTACCCCGGCCAACAGCAAAATCTGGACCCCTACAAATCAGCTGGGCTACACAATCTAGACCCTTTCTTTCTAAAATGATCCACCTCAATTGTTGCAACTCCTATTACCAGCCTGTTCAACCCCTATTACCAGCCTGTTCAACCCCTATTACCAGCCTGTTCAACTTCTATTACTAGCCCGTTCAACCTCTCTTTCATATAGTCTGAGATTCCTAGAGATTGGAAAACTGCCGCGGTCATCCCCCTCTTCAAAGAGGGAGACACTCTAGACCCAAACTGTTACAGACCTACAGTGGGGAGAACAAGTATTTGATACACTGCCGATTTTGCAGGTTTTCCCACTTACAAAGCATGTAGAAGTCTGTAATTTTGATCATAGGTACTCTTCAACTGTGAGTGACGGAATCCAGAAAATCACATTGTATGATTTTTATGTAATTAATTAGCATTTTATTGCATGACATAAGTATTTGATACATCAGAAAAGCAGAACTTAATATTTGGTACAGAAACCTTTGTTTGCAATTACAGAGATCATACGTTTCCTGTAGTTCTTGACCAGGTTTGCACACACTGCAGCAGGGATTTTGGCCCACTCCTCCATACAGACCTTCTCCAGATCCTTCAGGTTTCGGGGCTGTCGCTGGGCAATACGGACTTTCAGCTCCCTCCAAAGATTTTCTATTGGGTTCAGGTCTGGAGACTGGCTAGGCCACTCCAGGACCTTGAGATGCTTCTTACGGAGTCACTCCTTAGTTGCCCCCGCTGTGTGTTTCGGGTCGTTGTCATGCTGGAAGACCCAGCCACGACCCATCTTCAATGCTCTTACTGAGGGAAGGAGGTTGTTGGCCAAGATCTCGCAATACATGGCCCCATCCATCCTCCCCTCAATATGGTGCAGTCGTCCTGTCCCCTTTGCAGAAAAGCATCCCCAAAGAACGATGTTTCCACCTCCATGCTTCACAGTTGGGATGATGTTCTTGGGGTTGTACTCATCCTTCTTCTTGTTACTAATGGTTTTCTTTGAGACTGTGGTCCCAGCTCTCTTCAGGTCATTGACCAGGTCCTGCCGTGTAGTTCTGGGCTGATCCCTCACCTTCCTCATGATCATTGATGCCCATGAGGTGAGATCTTGCATGGTGCCCCAGACCGAGGGAGATTGACCGTCATCTTGACGGTCAATCTTCTCACCAAGCTGCTTGCCTATTGTCCCCTTCTCACCAAGCTGCTTGCCTATTGTCCTGTAGCCCATCCCAGCCTTGTGCAGGTCTACAATTTTATCCCTGATGTCCTTACACGGCTCTCTGGTCTTGGCCATTGTGGAGAGGTTGGAGTCTGTTTGATTGAGTGTGTGGACAGGTGTCTTTTATACAGGTAACAAATTCAAACAGGTGCAGTTAATACAGGTAATGAGTGGAGAACAGGAGGGCTTCTTAAAGAAAAACTAACAGGTCTGTGAGAGCCGGAATTCCTACTGGTTGGTAGGTGATCAAATACTTATGTCATGCAATAAAATGCAAATTAATTATTTAAAAATCATACAATGGGATTTTCTGGATTTTTGTTTTAGATTCCGTCTCTCACAGTTGAAGTGTACCTATGATAAAATTACAGACCTCTACATGCTTTGTAAGTAGGAAAATCTGCAAAATCGGCAGTTTATCAAATACTTGTTCTCCCCACTGTATATCGATCCTGCCCTGCCTTTCTAAAGTCTTCGAATGCCAAGTTAACAAACCGATCACCGACCATTTTGAATCCCACCGTACCTTCTCCGCTATGCAATCTGGTTTCCGAGCTGGTCATCGGTGCACCTCAGCCATGCTCAAGGTCCTAAATGATATCATAACCGCCATCGATAAAAGACAGTACTGTGCAGCCGTCTTCATCGACCTGGCCAAGGCTTTCGACAGACCCTGCCGCTGAAAAACATCTCATAGCATGATTCTGCCACCACTATGCTTCACGGTAGCCCTTTGCATTCAGACCAAAGAGTTCAATTTTTGTCTCATCAGAGCACAGTCCTATTTGCCTTATGCTCTCAGAGTCTTTCAAATGCCTTTTTGCAAACTCCAGGCATGCTGTAATGTGCCCTTTTCTCAGGAGTGGCTTCCTTCTGACCACTGCCCAATAAAGCCCAGATTGGTGAAGTGATGTAGAGACTGTTGTCCTGTGGCAGGTTCTCCCATCTTAATCAAGGAACTATGTAGTTCTGTCAGAGTGGCCATTGAGTTCTTGGTTACCTCCCTGACCAAAGTCCTTCTTGCCGGGTTGCTCAGTTTGGTCGGAAGGCCGGCTCTAGGCAGAGTCCGGGTAGTTCCATTCTTGGAAACGTTCAACACTAGAAATTTCTGAGATCTACAGACAGTTCCTTGGACTTCATGGTATAGTTTTTGTTCTGAAATGCATTGTCAACTGTGGGACCTTATATAGACAGGTGTGTTTCTTGTCTATGTCCCAAAAAGGTTTGGTGTGTCACGGCAAAGGGGTGTGAATGCTTATGTAAATGAGATTTTGCTGTATTTCATTTTCAATACATTTGCCAACATTTCTAAAAACATGTTTTCACTTCATCATTATGGTTTATTGTGTGTAGATGGACGAGGATTTTTTAACATCCATTTTTAATTCAGGCTGTAACACAATAAAATGTTGAATAAGTCAAGGGTTAAGAATACTTTTTGAAGGCACTGTATGAGTGAAGGATGTGCGACTCACCTTCTGCCAGACGTAGGCCTCGTGCAGGGTGATGATCTCATGTTCCCGGTGCTCCCCCTGCACGGCACACACCACACAGATGACCTTCTCGTCAGCCTTGCAATAGAGAGTGCCCTCCTGGCCGTGCTCCTTACAGCGCAGCCTCTCCACTGTCACTGTTTCCCTCTTACTAACCCCCTCTGGGGCCTCCACTTCCTCTTCATCTCCATCATCTTCATAATCAACCTTCCCCTCCCCTTGGTCTCTCTCTCCTCCACACACCCCGTTCTCTTGTATCCCAGCCACACCGCATGCCCCTGGCTCTGCCGCAGGCCTCATTCCCTGAACCCTTTCCTCCCCTGCCCCCTCTCTTGTGTCTCTGTCCCTGCCCAGCCGTTGGGACTGGGTCTGCAACACTTCCTGGCCGTAGGGAGTCAGCTGGTGTCGTGTGCTGCAGGCGTGTTTCTCGGCGTGGGCAGGGCAGAAGGCGAAGCTGCAGGTGTGACACACCTGGGTCGCCGGCTGGGCCTCGTCAGGCTCGCACGCATCACATGACCCATCCATCTGCGGTAGCTCGTCCTCCTCAGGTCCTCCACTTCCTCTCCAGGGTTCCCCTTGGCCTGTCATTTTAGTGGGTTTGAGTAGGGTGAGTAGGGGGGTATGTGAAGGACACCCTGTGGGAGAGATGAGTAGTTGAGGACAGGGTATATACATAGGTACTTACTTTACCTAAGTAAGAGTAACATGTTGTCGGGACTACTGTCAGAGGGAAAGTTCACTGCTTTTGTCTCGCATACTTTTCCCCACATATATACACATACTGTAGATACACACACAACTGCTGAGAGTGCATACCCGCATGATCAAATGCATACATACTAACTATCTCTCATAGCTCCTCCTCCTTCTGTCCAGCATCAGGGCCTGACCATTTAACAGTTCACTATTTTTGTTTTTCTATCCTCTCCCTCCCCCTTTCATTTCACTCTACGGGAGGGCATTTTAAGAATGGAGGCTACCCACGCTGCCTGCCTGACACACACAGCAGGGCCTGAGCTGTATACAAAAGTATCTCTTCTGCTCTCTCTCTCTCTCTCTCTCTCTCTTCCAATCTCCTTCTCTCTCTATTTTTCTCTCTCACTCCGTGGGGGCCTACCTCTCCTGAGCGCTACTGAGCTATTTTCTCTCCTTTCTGATACAAACAACGAGAACCAACTGGGCCTCACTGCACATAAAACACTCTCTACTCTTAAATTCTCTTCTCCACTCTGCTATCTCCGTTTCTCTGACTTATTCACACACCGACACACACTCTCTCTCCCCCTATGGGGCCTACCCATGTGAAGTTTGTTTCCAATGTGTACTCACTGGTATATCTGTGAGGCAGGCTCTGCCGTCTTGTTCACTTTCTGTCACTCTCTGTTTCTCTCTCTGCTGCGGAGAGCACAGACAGTGTTGACGTTAGCTAGCTAGCACTTCCTTAGCACAGCTGCCCTGCTCTCTGTGCTCTAGCCTGCTCTACTTTTACTTCACAGTTGAAGCTCAGGCTTTGGCTGCATTCACTTCCTTGTTTTCCTCAGCTTCTGGGTATTTTTTTCTCTCTTTACTTCCTGGTTCTCTAGTGGCAGCCGGAGAGAGAGACACACAGAGGTGGGAGAGAGAAACTGGCTTGACAACCACAACAAAGGAAAGCAAACACAGACAATGCAGCTTAGTTGGCTTGAGAGGGAGAGGAAACAAACTCTTCCACTGTTCTCCTCCTTAGAGAGAGCAAAGAGGCTATTGAGCTGAGCTCCACATAAGCAGCAGTGTTTGGTGTTTGGCCAGTGAGGGCTGCCTGCTACTTTATGGTGAAACATAAAAAAGTTTTACACTCTAAGCTGTAATCACAGTCTGGGTCTCGCTGGATGCGGATGAATTGACTGTAATAAAAAAACACTTTAAGTTATCATATAAAAGACCATAGCTGGACAAGCCTCTTTGCAAGATAATAAACATCAGAGGCAAAATAACAAAACAACATTTTTTTACAGAAACAGATGAGAAAATTATACCCATTGTCCAAATGTTTAGCAATTTGCACTGGAAAATAAATAAAAATCTACAATGGGGGCCCAAAAGTTTAGAATGATATTTATTTGCACATTTTTTTACATTGGTGAATAAAAGTGAAGACATCAAAACTATGACATAACACATATGGAATCATGTAGTAACCAAAAAAGTGTTAAACAAATCAAACACTATTTAGTATTTGACATTCTTCAAATAGCCACCTTTGCCTTAATGACAGCTTTGCACACTCTTGGCATTCTCTCAACCAGCTTCACCCTGAAGGCTTTTCCATCAGTATTGAAGGAGTTCCCACATATGCTGAGCACTTGTTGGCTGCTTTTCCTTCACTGTGATCTGACTCATCCCAAACCAACTACATTTGGTTGAGGTTGGAACCAGAAATCTCAAATTTGGACTCCAGACCAAAGGCCAAATTTCCACCGGTTTAATGTCCATTGCTCGTGTTTCTTGGCCCAAGCAAGTCTCTTCTTATTATTGGGGTCCTTTAGCAGTGGTTTCTTTGCAGCAATTCGACCATGAAGGCCTGATTCACACAGTCTCCTCTGAACAGTTGATGTTGAGATGTGTCTGTTACTTGAACTCTGTGAAGCATTTATATGGGCTACAATCTGAGGCTGGTGACTCTAATGAACTTATCCTCTGCAGCAGAGGTATTTCTGGGTCTTCCATTCCTGTGGCGGTCCTCATGAAACTGGTTGAGAGAATGCCATGAGTTTGCAAAGCTGTCATCAAGGCAAAGGGTGGCTACTTTCTCAAATATAAAATATATTTTGATTTGTTTAACATTTTTTTGATTCCATATGTGTTATATCATAGTTTTAATGAGAAATTCCAAACTTTTGACCCTCAGTGTATGATAAAAAAAGAGGTGTGATTCTAAAGAAAGTAAGACATGGGGTCCCCCAGAGAGAGTGAAACTATACAGAGGGGTTAGTAAGAGCTTTAATTGATATGACTACTCACTAAACCCTGATCAGATTATCCCATATTTGTTCTTGACCCAGTGAACCACGTTGTTTGGAGCGAGGAATCTGGAGGTGGGCATCTGATACTCAGCGGGGTTTGGCCGTTGACTTAGGAATGCGATATGTTACAGAACAATACCTACCTTTACTGACCACTGACGTGGAAATTATTATGTTTCAGGTCAACGCATGACAATACTTTATGGTGACAAATTCACAGAATACACAGATACAGCTCTAGTCAACAAACGTACATAAATCAACAGATTCAGGATCATGCAGTACATCTCTCATTGGTTCCAACCAAATCTTCATGCAGCTAGAGGGAGCAGTGCTGTTCCAATGAGGTAATTACCATCAGCCCATGCTAAACCGTTTCTGGCCAATTAGCAGGGCCATTGACTTGATTCTAATTACAATATAAACTCAATAGAAATGCACAATGATAAAGATTCAAGCACACAAAGACCAAGAATGAGTGGGATGTTTTTTTTTTGGACAAGATAGTGTTACGTCATATAGAGGATCGGGAGACAGGGATGAGACCCGAAATAGCCGAGGCACAATCATACACGTAATTACATTTGCAAACCAGTACACGGGACGAAACCCGTATTACAACCAGTGCACAAAACACACAGCACGAGAGCCAAAACAGCAAAGCACAGGTACTCACAAGCCCAACGGACATTGGAACAACGGACATGGGAACAATAATCGACAAGTCAATGGTGAACAAAGGGCACACTTATACAAATACTAATGAAGGGGGAATGGGTACCAGGTGTGCGTAGTGACAGTTCAGTGCCTAGAAGGTGGTGATGTAGACCTCCGAAACTGGTGCACGAATGAGCAACAGTACCGGAGGGATCCGTAACAGATAGACAGAAAACATTTACCTACTGCGTCATCTGTAACATTGTGGTATTGGCATGAAAGATCTGTCCTGGGCATCGCTTTCAGGAGAACAAATACTTAAAGCTTCTTCTTCTTCTTCTTCTTCTTCTTCTTCTTCTTCTTCTTCTTCTTCTTCTTCTTCTTCTTCTTCTTCTTCTTCTCTCACTCTCTCGCTCTGTCCCTCTCCTTTTCTCTCTCTATCTTGTCTCTCTCTCTCTTTCAGAGTCACAATATCTCTCAAATCAGGTTGATAGTTAACAATAAATAAGCATTTCTTCCACGTCGATTGTCCTCTAAGAGTGTTTGCCATGTACAACCTAGTTTGTTCTCCTGTACATGCATCTTGGTAGAACTGAGAGTTGCAAAATACATGTTTCTTTCTCTCTCTTTCTCATCTTAAAGCAGGTCAGTTCCTGGGCTGCTCTCTTCCAGCGCAGTGCACCCTGCGTCTGTTTTTACACTGTGTCAAATCATAAAGCAGAATCAATATAGTTTCAGAGAGTAAGTCAGTGTCTGGACTGGTGGTGATCAAATGGGTCTGAGTGGAGGGAGAGAGGGACAGCTGTCATCACTGATCAGAGAGAGAGATGGAGAGAGAGAAGGGGACAGGGGGGATGAGAGAGAGAAATGGAAGAAAGAGAGAGATACAGAGAGGAGGGGAGAGAGATATTGTTACATAGAGGGAGACATACAGTTTTAGATAAGATACAGAGAGGAGGGGAGAGAGATAGTGATACATAGAGGGAGACATACAGTTTTAGATAAGATACAGAGAGGAGGGGAGAGAGATAGTGATACATAGAGGGAGACATACAGTTTTAGATAAGATATAGAGAGGAGGGGAGAGAGATAGTGATACATAGAGGGAGACATACAGTTTTAGATAAAACGGTTCAAAATGGTTCTTTGATAGATAGACAGGTACTTTATTGATCCCCGAGGGGGAACTTTCTTTGTCAAGCAGCTACAACAAAACATAGGGCAGGTACAAAATGCCAGAACGAAAATACACAAAAGACAGATACACGATACATGATACATAAAAACATTGCATAGTATGGGTGGTTGGCTGAATATGTACACTATACATTGGTGGATGTTGGATGGTTAACTATACTATACAGGTCGATGGCAGAGAAATACTTCAATAGCTAAAAATGCATATGATATGAGTGAGGGTAATAATAGTTTACTTAATAGACAGACTGGTTAAATGAACAGGTAAGTGAATACTTGCCTGGTTACATATACTGTACAGGTAAATGACAGGAAGAGATACTTAAATAGCTAAATGTGTGTATGATATAATTTGGGGTAATAATAGTAATTCCCTTAAAATACAGTCCTTAGTGCGCAGGGTTTAATTACAGATAACTGCACGTATTGCACATTCGATATACTAAAAGCAATGAAAAAAGATGCAACTGACAGGATACTAATATGCATTCCTGAGTGAATGACTACGTAAGTTAAGTCCAAGAATTACTTGCAATATTGCACGTGATATGATATAACAACTGTACATGAGTATGTGCTCACAGATGGATGCATAATTGTTAAACTAGGTCCTAGCACCCCAACAGTTCCAGGTCTGTGTTGCCGACGGCACGGCACCCTGGTGAGGCATTATATAGTCTAATAGCTGCCGGCAGGAAGGACCTCCTGTAGCGCTCTCTGGCACACTGTGGTGGGATCAGTCTGTGGCTGAAGGTACTCCTCTGCGTCATAACCATGGCATGCAGAGGGTGGGTGACGTTGTCCATGATGGCCAGCAGTTTGGCCAGGATCCGTCTTTCCGCCACCTCCTCTAGAGTGTCAAGGCTCATCTCCAGGACAGAGCTAGCCTTCCTGATCAGCTTATTTACCCGAGAAGCATCACCGGCTTTTATGTTGGCTCCCCAGCACCCCACTGCAAAAAAGATGGCACTGGCCAACACAGACTGGTAGAAGGTATGCAGTAGTTTACTGCACACGTCAAAGGACCTGAGCCTCCTCAGAAAGTAGAGTCGGCTCTGGCCATTTGTTTACAGGGCCCCAGTGTTACCAGCCCATTCCAGCCTATTGTCCATATGGACTCCCAGGAACTTGTATGACCCAACCATTTCCACATCCATCCCTGTATAGGGACTACAGTCAGTTGTGCCTTGGTTCTCCTGAAGTCCACCACCATCTCCTTTGTTTTGCTGATGTTGAGCTGAAGGTGGTTCTGCTCACACCACAACACAAAGTCACTGATTGTGCTCCTGTACTCCTCCTCTTGCCCACCCCTGATGCACCATACAAATGCGGAGTCATCCGAGAACGTCTGTAGGTGGCATGTTTCAGAGTTATATCTGAAGTCCGAGGTGTAGAGGGTGAACAGGAAGGGGGACAGGATCGTTCCCTGGGGGGCCCCTGTGTTGCTCACTGCCCATTCTGACAAACAGCTCTGTAGCCGCACAAATTGTAGCCGTGACCCAGGACACTAAGGGTGCTTCCACTATCATCCTCTTCATCTTCTCACCCAGTAGCAGGGGCTGATTGGTATTGAAGGCACTGGAGAAGTAAAAAAACATAACCCTCACAGTGCAACCTGCGTTGTCCAGGTGAGAGTAGGCCCTCTGCAGAAGGTAGATGATAGCATCATCCACCCCGATGTTGCGCTGGTATGCAAACTGCAGGGGGTCCAGTGATGTACACACCAGGGGTCTGAGGTGAGCGAGGACGAACCTTTCCATGGTCTTCATGATGTAGAATGTTAGCGCTACAGGACAGTGGGGTGTGCCTTCTTGGGCACTGGGACGAGGCAGGATGTTTTCCACAGCACAGGGACCCTTTCTAGGCTCAGGCTAAGTTTGAAGAGACGCTGGAGTATTCCACACAGTTGGTCAGCACAGACCCTAAGCACCCTTGGGCTGATGCCATCAGGGCCCGCTGCTTTCCACTGATGTAGTCTCTCCAGCTCTTTCTTCACTTGGTTGGTGGTGAAAGCCAGCCCAGGTGGGAAGGTGGGGGATCAGTCCAGAGGGAGCAGGGGTGGAGGTGGGGTCGCTGATTGTCTCAGCAGAGGTGTTGTGAGCAAGGTGGGGGTGGGACAGCCGTGAGGGTGTGTGGCCTGGGGAGCTGGAAGGGAGGTGGAAAGGGCCAGTATCGAACCTGTTAAAAAATTGGTTCAGCTCATTGGCTCTGTCCTGGGTCCCCTCCGTCTGCCCGCTGTTTGACTTTTTGAAGCCAGTGATATTTCTCATACCCTTCCACATCTCTCTCACCTGGCTCTGCCTCAGCTTGTCCTCCATCTTCTCCTTATACCCTCTCTTCCCCTCAGCAATCCGCAACTTCAGCTCCCTCTGGACGCATTTCAATTTGTCCTTGTCCCTCTCCTTGAAGGCCCTCTTCTTCTCATTCAGCAGGGCCTTCAGGTGACCCAGGGTTTATTATTTGGAAAACAGCGTACCTTCCTGGTGGGTACAGTGTTGTCTACACAAAAATTAATATAGTCTGTTATGCAGTCAGTAAGTCCATCGATGTCCTCCCCATGAGCCTCACAGAGCACATCCCAGTCTGTTGTTTCAAAGCAGTCCTGTAGGGCCTCATTCGCCTCCGGGGACCATCTCCTAATGGTCCTAGTGGTTGCAGGCTGCTGTTGGACCAAAAGCCTGTAGAGTGGAGTGAGGTGGAGAAGGTTGTGAGGGGAGGGAGTGCAGTGGAGTTGTATGCGTCCTTCACATTAGCGTATAACAAGTCCAGAGTTGTATTATTCCTGGTTGGGCACTTCACAAACTATTTGAACGTGGGCAGTGTTGAAGAGAGAGATGCTTGGTTAAAATCCCCCGAAATGCCAAAGAAAGCCCTGGGATGCGCTGTCTGTAACCTCGCGATACATGCTGTGTTTGCGTCCGAGGAGGGCGGGATGTAAACAATAACAACAATAGCCGCCATGAATTCCCTCGGCAAATAGTAGGGTCTCAGGCTAACGGCTAAGAACTCAATGTCCGGGCTACAAAACTCTTCCTTAAGAGTAATATGGCTCGGATTACACCATCTGTTGTTAACTAATAAAGCCAGCCCACCACCCTTGCTCTTACCGGAAGAAACGCTATCCCTGTCTGCTCTGATGGTCCGGAACCCGCCGATAGTGACGTTCTCTATGGGGATGTTATCGTTCAGCCAAGTTCCGATAGTCCCTTTGCCCACGGACAAGAGCCTCAAGCTCGTCCATTTTGTTATGCAGAGATCTCACGTTGCCCATAATGATAGACGGTATAGCCGGCTTGTACTTCCTCAAATTCACCTTACACGTCCACACCGTCGCCTTTTCAACTCTGGAATATCGAACCTTTCCCTGGGGTGCAGCAGCGCTGGGTGTGCTAAATCCAGGAGCTGGGCTCTTGTTGTAAATAATAATAATTGACGACTCCTGTCGACGTTCAGCTGCGAGAAAAATAAAAAGTCCCTCAGTGATAAAAAGGAATGTTAAAACCTTCGTAAAACCGTAGCACTCCATAATCCTGAACTATTATAGTTCAACTGTAGCAAAAAAAATAAAGAAAAGAGACTAAGAAACAAACTAAAACGAACTAAAACAACAATTTTTGCACGAACAACGGGAGCTGCTTAACAGGCGACCACTCAGGGCGGCGCCAAACTAGCAGAGGGATAGAGGTCTACCAAGATCCGTTTTGATCAGAATAACCCTTTTTGGGTTCTGTGTAAGGCAAAGGGTTCTACCTAGAACCTATAACATCCTAAGAACTGTTTTTGGAAGGCAAGCAGGATTCTTTGGGAGGCAAGATAAGTTCTGCATAGAACCATGTATAATATTTCCCAGCATCCTGGGATTTTCTAAATTGTTTGTTTTACTGTAATATCTGTGTTTTTTCACCAATTGGTTGATTAATTTGATGCTACGCAGAGATAAATAACATACATTTTTCTAAACTAATCCAATCTGTTAGTAAATGGATGCATTGCACCCATTACTGAGATGGTTGTTCCAGTTTAGATGATTGAGGTAGCCTCAGTATTCAATCTTCTCTACCCTGGCAGTCATTCTGAATGCAGGCTATGGGTGATTAACAATTCCACTTGTTGGATATCCTAACTCTGGCTGGATTCCAATATGAATTACACATCACTTTGCAAGCCAGAATAATGTGACTTACAGACCTGATGTGGCCTGTAAACCAGGAGATTCCTAACACCCCTGTGTTAGGGTATAACTAGGTTCTCAAAGAAAGGCCTTATACATGTAATGTATTGTCATAAACAATACTATTTGAAAGGCTAATAAGGCTGTTGGAACTGTTCTAGGAAGAACCCTCCAAAGATAAAAGGGTTCTCTATAGAAACCTTCATAGAAGGTTCTATGAAGAACCGTGAGATAATAAAATGGTTCTTGGTAGAATCCTTCATAGAGGGTTCTAAGTAGAACCATATACAGGGGGTTCTTTGAAGAACCCTACAAATATGGGGACAAACTGAAGAACCCTGTATGGTTCTACTTAGCACCTTTCTTTCTAAGAGTGTAGAGGAAACAGACATGGAGAAAGAGAAGGACAGACAGAAAGAGACAGAAAGAGAGAGAGATTATAACGCCAAATGGGGACATCGGCTTGTGGCTCAAGTGCTCCTGATCCTCTGCATTCCTGATCAAGTGCTCCTGATCCTCTGTAGTCCTTATCAAGTGCTCCTGATCCTCTGGAGTCCTGATCAAGTGCTCCTGATCCTCTGCAGTCCTTATCAAGTGCTCCTGATCCTCTGAAGTCCTGATTGAGGAAAAGCTCAAGATTCAGAATCATCACAGAATATTCTATCAGGGCATTCTCCATCCAATACTCTGAAACAATTTTCTGCGTAATAATACATTACTCAAACCCCCAATGTACAATATTCAATAATCAAATATGCTCTGTATATTTTTTACGCAGTCAGAATAAAATACTGTACATACTTATGGCCTATAGCTCATTAATTGCTGTCCTGATTTGATGTACAGGGAGAAATGGTGAGAACTTTGCACACACACTCTCTGTTTATCTATCTGTTTATCTCACTGTTTCCATCTCCATCGCTCTCCACTCCTCAGTTATACTTCCGTCGCTCACAGCACAGGCTAAAGAAACACAATGAGCAATGCTAAGAGTGCTCTCTTTTGAAAATAAAATACCTCCTACTTGCGGACTCTAAAAGCCCTTGATGCGAGTCTGGAGAGGAGACGAGGTGGAGAGAGACTGTCTGCTTTATACAATGATGGAGAGGTAACACACAGTGCATGTTGGCATGTGTGTGTGTGTGTGTGTGTGCGTGTGTGTATGTGTGTGTGTGTGTGTGTGTGTGTGTGTGTGTGTGTGTGTGTGTGTGTGTGTGTGTGTGTGTGTGTGTGTGTGTGTGTGTGTGTGTGTGTGTGTGTGTGTGTGTGTGTGTGTGTGTGTGTGTGTGTGTGCATTGGTAGTGACCAGCTCTGACGTTATTATCAGAAATGTTGGTGATTTCACATCACCCAAACTATTCACTAACAGCTCTCAGGCTGTTTTATGAGGCTGAGAAAGCCTTCAACTAATAATTTCTCCATTCCTTCTCTTATAGTATAACAGGATCGATGCCCAGGTTTATTGCATGCTTTCCCTCAATAAGTCATTGAATAAATAATCTTCTGAGCCAGGGCTGTAACATGTATGTTATCATAACCTTAGGCCTGCCCTGGATTTTATTGCTTCTACAGATGTCGGATCTTAACTTGATCACTCATTTGTCACTGAGCATTTTTCTGATACATCAGCAAATTCAAATGAGCTTTGTGAGTGGCTGAGGATGAGCAGTTCTCTTTCTCTCCATGCGGGGGCAGTTGAGTCATTGGGGTCAAGGCATGCTATCAAAATCATGTTCTCTCTTGCTCACTCAAACGCTAGGCCTAGGTCCGATTACTGCAGCATTCAAATGTACAAAAATGTATCTGAAATGCAGCCTTACACAACAACCGTCATTTTATATAGCTTAATAACACAAGATAGATATTGTTCCCTGCTAGGCTAAAACATACACATGTCTAGTGTGTCCTAAGGTTAGGACTAAACTCAAAATTGAGTTCAATTGTGGCCTGGGGCAGTGTAGTGGTTAGGGGCGCTTCCTTAAGTGCTCACATATAGGGCCTACTGTGTCACCGTGGATTCGATTCTAGCCCACGCCCTCCTGGCACAATTTCCAACATGGACATTCCAGGGTTATTTTACCCCAGATCTTGATAAGAAATTACCGTACCAGACCCTGTTGGATAACATCAATATGAAACTAATAAAATAATATCAGCCAGCAGGATACACTAGCATTAGTTTTCATTCATACAAACCTGGTCTCAGAGAATGTAGTATTATTCTGTACGTAAATCAGAGACACTCCATTTAGTTTGATATGTTACGTTTCGTATGGTATGTATTCATTTGTGGATGTCCATCACCCATATCGTATGATATGTTACGTTTCGTATGGTATGTATTCATTTGTGGATGTCCATCACCCATATCGTATGATATGTTACGTTTCGTATGGTATGTATTCATTTGTGGATGTCCATCATTCATATCGTATGATATGTTACGTTTCGTATGGTATGTATTCATTTGTGGATGTCCATCACCCATATCGTATGATATGTTAAGTTTCGTATGGTAGGTATTCATTTGTGGATGTCCATCACCCATATCATATGATATGTTAAGTTTCGTATAGTATGTATTCATTTGTGGATGTCCATCACCCATATTGTATGATATGTTACAAATTACAATTCGTATGGTACGTTACGAATTTGAAAAATTTACAATATGTGAAGAATTTGCAAAACGTATGATATGTTACGGATTCTAGCTAGGTGGCTAACGTAAGCCAGCTGGAATGCTTGTCAAATAGATAAATCGCCCTTAGTCTGTTCAAAAATGACTAAGTTGTTGTGATGATCAGAGGTCAAACATATCTTGAAAGACTTTGGTTGCAGCATCTTTTGGCGAGCGGTAATGAGGTGACCAATAATGGTTGCAATTGAGATCAGCAGACAGAAGTCCCTGCTTGGGATAACATTTTACAGAAAAATAAGGAATAACTTCGAGAAATGTAAGTATAACGTTTATTTATTCACCAAATTATGTTAAAATTTTCAACAAATTACTTTCATATGAATTGTGAATTTAAATGTTGAGCAACTGGTGTTTATCAGCCCATTACAAAGCTAGCTAGCTAGCAAGCAATCTCATTTTGCTTAGTGGCTGTTTATAGATGAACAACAAATCATAGATTCAGCAATGTGTAAATTGTGAAGATCCATACAGTTTTAAATCATGAATTGGTGAACTTGCTAGCCAGCTAAAGACATATTTTTTCTCACCTTATCGTGTTCCAGGTTGAAGGACATCTCACCCTGACACCCCGCAAATGTAAAGAACTTGTGAGGAACCTCCCAGCCACCAGGATAATCATGATATCCCAGGATATTATTCAGGAGTGTGCAACATCACAATGTTAGATTACAATGTTATTTTTTAATTTAACTAGGCAAGTCAGTTAAGAACAAATTCTTATTTACAATGATGGCCTACCCCGGCAATTGTGCACGCCCTATGGGACTCCCAATCATGTCCCGGATTGTGATACAGCCTTGAATCGAACCAGGGTCTGTCGTGACGCCTCTAGCACTAAGATGGAGTGCCTTAGACCGCAACGTCACTCTGGAGTTATCATGCAGATTTGTCAGGACATTGTAATTTATGAAGCTCATTTTAGAATGTTTTTATCTAGAAATGATTTCTGTCCCAGGGGATTGCACTGTGTGCAAGTATTCAATTTAGACCACAATTAGTTGAATTGGGTGTTAGTGAAGGGCTGGAACCTAAATCTGTAAACTACTGTCCTGTGTATGAAAACATCTGTGACTGTCATAACTAAATGTGCCCTCATGCAATTAACAAGTTTATGAATGTTTGAGATGTGCCTCACTTGGGGATGAGTTATGTTGTACAATGGACTGTGTTTCAAGGACTCATGCACAGATAAAGGAAAACAAATAAATGTTAACAGTTATTCCAAATGACAAGTGGTGATGTCTCCACATGTTTCTGGTTTTGAGGCTTGGGCATCTGGTGACTGCAGTTCATCTGTCTAATCCCCTGCAACGAATTGCAGTGCTGTATTCATTTAATTGTATATATATTCTTGTTTGATATGTATTTATATAATTATATTGGACATGTTATCCTGCCAGTATTTGTTTTGTATCCAATCCATTTAGCTTACATTATGATGAAGTAGCCTAGGCCTTCTGATCTAGATAGATTGCATCATATCACCTTCCAATATTCGTTATCAACAAATATAAAACCATGTTTTCTTGAACATCGGTGTCATTTAATGTACGGGTGTGATAGTTGTATGAATTAATCACAATGCAAGCCTACTCATTAGGAAAAATACATCAGCTCTAATACAATATTATTATCACAGTGAAACTCCAATATTCTCAGCCTGGTCTCATAGACTAGACGTAACATAGTAAAGGTAAATCCGGAACACCCAAATTAGTATGATATGTTACGTTTGGTAGGCGTATAATGCGAAGGTCTAGCAACCCAAAGGTTGCATGTTCAAATCTCATCATGGACAGTTTTTGCATTTTAGCAACTACTTACTACTTTTTAACGACTTTGCATATAATTAGCATGTTAGTTAGCATGTTATTTCCTCCTGCGGTGAAATGGTTCATATTAAGATCCAACATCTGTAGCAGATGGGAAGGCTAGGAGTCACAGTGAATTGGTGTGAGAGAGAGCTGCTTGACAAGAAGCTGCAGGTCTGAACCTACTGACTAAGACACAAAAGTTAAAGTCTCACCACCAAAAAACATCCCAAATAATTAACAATACCCTCTGTTAATCTGTTCAAAACATTTAGATTTTGAGAGTATGTATGGTACAGTAAAATAATATGCTACAGTGAATGGGTTGACACTGGCATCTATCTGATTGACAAGACGATTGAGACTATTAAATAACTGTTGGAATGAAACTGTGTACTCATTCACAGTGATTCATAGAGTATCTACAGTACAATAATATAGACAATAGCTCCTGTCACTCTGTGGCTCAGATGAAAAGCATTTCCTGATGCTGTCAAAGCTTGACAACCAGCCAGCTGTGTTAAACTGAAACTGAAAGGAGATGTAAGCTTTTAAACATCGCCACTGTCATCAGCCGTATCATAGCTGCTTTATATCAATCACTTCACCTATCAAAGCTAATCAGCTGGTCTCCTGGTCCCAGCTCAGAACAGCCATCAAGACAGGGAACAAACACAGACTCATCTATCCACTAAGGACAATATTTGATATTTTCTCTTCTCAAAAGGGTTGAAAACAAACCAGTCATCCAAAGGTTGAAAGTGTGCCATGTTTACCAATGACGTCAGAACACAATCTTTTTTCCTTCTGTTCCATCTCTCATGCTCTTGGCTCCAGCTGAGCTCCGCTGAGCTGCAAACGAGATGCTAGGGATCGATTAATCTCCGGTTCAGATCCAGTGCCACGTCAGACAGACAGACGCGTAAATAATCAGATACATTGGGGACGCACTGTCAGAGCCCTGGCGAACAGCAGCCCTGTCCCGAGGCCTCGTTCCATCCCGCTGGAGTCAAACAACTGCCTCTTATCAGCCCCCTGCACACAGGCCGTCCCCACGGTAACCATCTTCCACCACCAATTCGAGGGCAGCGATGTGCATCCACCGGTTTCCAGCCGGGTCGGCGCTGGCCTGCTTTTGCTCACTGCTGCAGAACTGGCCTCTATCTATCTGGGGAAACAAGAGAGAGTTGATTAGAGCCGAACAACCCACTCAGCTAATATTATGACATTTGTTTTGCCCTCTAACATCTGCTTGTCTTGGATTTCTGTTTCTGTTAGTGCTCGATCTCAGGAGATACTGTCAAGTTACCATGCCAATCCGCTTAACTTCAAAACACTTATTTGAACAGAACCGTAGGTTATCAAGGTTCAAACAAATATTGTCCTTGATAGATGACGTTGACCACAGAATACTTCCCAAAAGAAATGTGAAGTTACAGTTAGTTTACTGTAGTCTCTGGGCTTGTTAAGGCCGTATGCTCCACAGAGAGGAGTAGCCCTGAGTAAGAAAATACTGTCACCTATGTTGTCAAGCACAATTTTGTCCTAAAACAACTTTCAATCCTGTTAAGATCAGCAGAATAGACAGAAACACTGTGACTGCCAGGAAAAGCAGGGTATAAAAGTCCTAACCCAAACACAATGGGGATTTCTCTGAAACTGTCACAGTGTACAACACTGGAGGCATCTGCCACTATAGTGTATCAGTGATTCATCTGAGGCGGGCAAGTCTCTGCCTGTATCCTTCCCTGAGTGCTGCTCTAGTCATCCTTCATACTTTCTTACTCTCCCTTCTCCACTGAGCATGTGCTGTGAATGCCTGCACTCACAGTGCATGATTGGAAGACTTTGTTCCATTCTCACGTTGTTACACCACATCTGGAACGCTCACAGCTATGACATCATGGCAGAGGACACAGAGCAGATTCATGGACTCCTACTAACAATAACACCCAGTGTTCCCCTCTCACCAGGGTCCTAACCATGGGTGCAGGGCCCAAAATTGCCCTCTGTGTGCCCACTATCCTGCCATATGCCAGCCTGGCTTTGTTGTGGCCCAGGGTCTCCCAGGACAGACTGTCCAGCCAATCGGCCCCAGAGCCAGACCTTGCCAAAGCCACCGTGGCCTTTTTCCTCCAGGCCTGCCTCCATTCCCTCCCTCCTCTTGTCCTTCTCTTTTCATACTGTATCTAACCTTCAAACTGGGCCCCATTTCAGCACTCTGTTCAGCGTGGTGTGAAGCTCAGAGAAGCTTCTCTTCACAACTGTCAATCAGCAGCATCAGAAACCTGTTCTGTTCGCTATAAGAGAAGCAGGGGTTTCATAAGGGGGGGGGGGGGGGGGGTGTGCTAGCATTTGGTACAATTGCTCAGATAATGATATATTTGAAAGTGAAAGAGAATGACATAATGTCCCTCAAACAACACAGTGCAGCCTGAGGCAAACCCAACAGAAGAGAGGGGAGGAAAGAGTGATTTAACTGATGGAGAGAGAGAAAGAGTGAGAAGGAAAGGGGAGGGTGAGTGAAGGAGAAAGGAAACCGGACGAGAGAATAGGGGGTAGAGGAAAAAATAACATGGGGTGAGTAGAAACAGAAAGAGTGAGTGAAAGGAGGAATAGTCCATTTTGTCCCTCTCTGTGTCTCTCTCTCTCCCTCTCTGTGTCTCTCTCTCTCTCTCCCTCTCTGTGTGTCTCTCTCTCTCTCCCTCTCTCTTCTCTCTCTCCAACTCTCTCTCTGTCTCCCTGTGTCAGTGTCCAATATCAACTTCTAAAACAATTATTGAACTGCCGTAGGGGGAGCAGCGAGCACAGTCAGCAAACAGACCTGGGAAGAGTACCTGTCACAGAGAAAGAGGGAAGAGAGGAGAGAGGGGTGAATTAAAGGATAGGAGGAGGAGGAGGAGGAGGTGCAGGAGGAGGAAGAACTGAAGAATCATCATACACATTTTGATTTAATGAAAGTTAAGCCCTGTATTGTTTGTGTTGACAAACTCAGGGATATGGTTAATTAAGCTTGGGTCACAAATAGCAAATCTTGAGAAGGGGTTAACTAAAGTTGGAAGGAGGGGGTTTTCAGTCCAACTCAAACACAGCAAATGCCTGCCTGGTCTCAGGGCTGGCAGGCCAGAGGAGTCACTGTGTGAGAGAGAGGAGTGAGCAAACAGAGTAGGGACAGGAGAGGGGGAGGGGGAGCTGTGCCTTTTGGAGCCCCAGCTAGTGAGAATAACCACTTTAACGACAAACCAAGGGCTGGGAACAGAAGCAGGAAAGGAAAGTCTAAGCAGGTGTTGATAATGAGAGAGGAACAGATAGAGAAAGAGTGAGTGTGTGAAAAAGAGAAAGAGACAGCACAACAACTGTTTAATTTCTCCACTCATATGGACAAAGACATTGTAGTAGTTCATATGTTAAGAACCCTACCACCAGATAGGAACAGATGAGGAAGGAATGGAAGGCAGCATGGCACCTTGACTTGGAATGCTTTTCTTCTTTATTTATTTAACTAGGCAAGTCATTTAAGAACAAATTCTTATTTATAATGACGGCCTACACCGGCCAAACCCGGACAACGCTGGGTACCGCCCTATGGGACGCGCAATCACGGCTGGTTGTGATACAGCCTGGATTTGAACCAGGATGTCAGTAGTGACACCTACAGTACTGAGATGCAGTGCCTTAGACAGCTGCTTAACTCGAGAGCTTATGTGAGTGGAACAATAGCCTGATTATAAAAGCTCTTTGATTTAACAAGATGCACAGTGTGGACAAGAGGATTGTGAGGATTTTCTTGGTTTCTCTTTATCTCTCTCTATCTCTTTATTTTATTTCATTCTTTCTCTAAATTCAATTCAATTCAAGTTGCTTTATTGGCATGGGAAACATATGTTTACATTGCCAAAGCAAGTGAAATAGATAAACAAAAGTGAAATAAACAATAAAAAAAGTACAGTAAACATTACACTCACAGAAGTTACAAAAGGGAAAATAAATAAACATACTGTAAATATAGCTTGTATTTACAATGGTGTTTGTTCTTCACTGGTTGCCCTTTTCTTGGTCACAAATCTGCTGTGATTGCACACTGTGGTATTTCACCCAATAGGGAGTTTATCAAAATTAGATTTTCTTTCCAATTCTTTGTGGGTCTGTGTAATCTGAGGGAAATATGTGTCACTAATATGGTTATACATTTGGCAGGAAGTTAGGAAGTGCAGCTCAGTTTCCACCTCATTTTGTGGACAGTGTGCACATAGTCTTCTCTCAATAGCAAGGCCATGCTTACTGAGTCTGTACATGGTCAAAGATTTCTTAAATATTGGGTCAGTCACAGTGGTCAGGTATTCTGCCACTGCGTACTCTCTGTTTAGGGCCAAATAGCATTATAGTTTGCTCTGTTTTATTTTGTAAATTCTGTGTCAATTAATTATCTTTTTGTTTTCTCATGATTTGGTTGGGTCTAATTGTTTGCTGTCCTGGGGCTCTGTGGGCTCTGTAGGGTCTGTTTGTGTTTGTGAACAGAGCCCCAGGACCAGCTTGCTTAGGCGGCTCTTCTCCAGGTTCATTTCTCTGTAGGTGATGGCTTTGTTATGGAAGGGTTGGGAATCATTTCCCTTTAGGTGATTTTGATAACTAGCGGGAAAAGACCTAATTCTGGTCTGCATGCATTATTTAGTGTTTTATGTTGTACATAGAGGATATTTTAGCAGAATTCTGCATGCCGAATTTCAGTTTGGTGTTTGTCCCATTTTGTGATTTTTTGGTTGGTGAACGGACCCCAGACCTCACAACTATAAAGGGCAATGGGTACTATAACTGATTCAATTATTTTTAGCCAGATCCTAATTTGTATGTCGAATTTTATGTTCCTTTTGTTGGCATAGAAGGCCCTTCTTGCCATGTCTCTCAGATCACTCATGTCAGGCTCTGGCCATAGGGAGTACCTTTTGGCCATGGTCAGAGCCTGACAGATCTAGATACCTAGATCTATGTTTTTCATTTTGTGTTGAATCCCCAATTGGAGACAGCTGTGAGACGTTGTCTCTGATTGGGGATTCTATTTAAGTTGCTCAACCCCACATGTTTGTGTGGGTCATTATTTCTATGTCATCATCAATAGTAAGTGTGGATGTTCACGTTTTTCTTACTCTGTTGTTTTGTATAGTTCGGACTAAGTTGAGTTTATTTGTGAATAAATCATGTCGAACTATCGCTACGCTGCGCCCTGGTCTGTCTCTACACACGATCGTGACAGAATGACCCACCAAAACGAGACCAAGAAACGCAGCGGAAAGAACAAGCAACGGACAAGAAAACAGCCTGGAGCCCAGAAACCCCAAACAGTTTTTGGGGGGGGGCTATGGGGGTGGTCGGGGGTTGACGGTGAAGAGCCCCGGCCACTACACTCGTGGGGGATCCTGGAGGAGCCCCTACAGCCATGGGAGCAGAGGTACGAAGAGGAGTCGGAGGGAGACGACGACTATGTGCCTTTGTTCCCTCACTCGTGGGGGCTCCCGGAGGAGTCCTCACAGGAAGGGGATTGGCGATGGAAAGAAGATCGGGGCAGTAGCAGCCCTCCAACGCCAGTTCCCAACCCGGTGCCTCCAGCGCTGGCCCACAGCCCGGCACGATCCGTGCCGACTTTGCGCACCACACCATCAGTGCGCAGCCAAAGCACGGAGAGGATGGAGGAAAAGGATCGCCCACCACTTCGGATGCCAACGGTCCATGACCGAGAAAAACCCGAGGGTTTTTTTGACCGCCCGAAGGAGGAACAGATAAGGTGGTGGAGAGCGTGGGTGGCTCTTCCATTGGAGCAGCATACAGACCCGCTGCTAATAGAGATAGAGGAGGAGGAGGATTTCGGGCGCCGATACGCTCTAGTTACCAGGCTGATGGATATGCGGGAGCGGGCTTCTAAACCAGCCAAGGTCAGCAGCCCTGAGCCTCCTGCCAAGGTCAGCAGCTCTGAGCCTCCTGCCAAGGTCAGCAGCTCTGAGCCTCCTGCCAAGGTCAGCAGCCCTGAGCCTCCTGCCAAGGTCAGCAGCCCTGAGCCTCCAGCCAAGGTCAGCAGCCCTGAGCCTCCAGCCAAGGTCAGCAGCCCTGAGCCTCCAGCCAAGGTCAGCAGCCCTGAGCCTCCAGCCAAGGTCAGCAGCCCTGAGCCTCCAGCCAAGGTCAGCAGCCCTGAGCCTCCAGCCAAGGTCAGCAGCCCTGAGCCTCCAGCCAAGGTCAGCAGCCCTGAGCCTCCAGCCAAGGTCAGCAGCCCTGAGCCTCCAGCCAAGGTCAGCAGCCCTGAGCCTCCAGCCAAGGTCAGCAGCCCTGAGCCTCCAGCGAAGGTCAGCAGCCCTGAGCCTCCAGCGAAGGTCAGCAGCCCTGAGCCTCCAGCGAAGGTCAGCAGCCCTGAGCCTCCAGCGAAGGTCAGCAACTCTGAGCCTCCAGCGAAGGTCAGCAACTCTGAGCCTCCAGCGAAGGTCAGCAACTCTGAGCCTCCAGCGAAGGTCAGCAACTCTGAGCCTCCAGCGAAGGTCAGCATCCCGGTGCCTCCAGCGAAGGTCAGCATCCCGGTGCCTCCAGCGAAGGTCAGCATCCCGGTGCCTCCAGCGAAGGTCAGCATCCCGGTGCCTCCAGAGACGGTCAGCATCCCGGTGCCTCCAGAGACGGTCAGCATCCCGGTGCCTCCAGAGACGGTCAGCATCCCGGTGCCTCCAGAGACGGTCAGCATCCCGGTGCCTCCAGAGACGGTCAGCATCCCGGTGCCTCCAGAGACGGTCAGCAGCCCGGTGCCTCCAGAGACGGTCAGCAGCCCGGTGCCTCCAGAGACGGTCAGCAGCCCGGAGCCTCCAGAGACGATACGCCGCCCGGAGCCTCCAGAGACGGTATGCCGACCGGAGCCTCAAGCGACGGTCAGCCGCCCGGAGTCTCCAGCGAAGGTCCGCCGCCCGGAGCCCAATCCGGGTCCAGCAGTCTGCTCCGCTACAGCGCCGGAGCAGTCCGCTCCACCGGTGCCCAGTCCGGGGCCGGCCGTATGCTACGCTCCAGCACCGGAGCAGTCCGCTCCACCGGTGCCCAGTCCGGGGCCGGCCGTCTGCTCAGCTCCAGAACCGGAGCGTCCTGCCACACCGGTGCCCAGTCCGGGTCCGAACGTCTGCCCAGCTCCAGAACCGGAGCGTCCTGCCACACCGGTGCCCAGTCCGGGTCCGGTCGTCGGTACCGCTACAGGGCCGGAGCCGTTCGCCATGCTAGGTCCCATTCCGGGACTGGTCATCAGACTCAGGTCAGGGAGGAAATTATCCACTTCGCCGGGGCCTGAGCCGCCACCGAAGTGGATTGTCCCTCCTCACACCCCCCATGTCACATAATTTTTTTGGGTTGTTTTTTTTGTGATTATCGTGGCCGGGAGTCCGCGCCTTAGAGGGGGGGTACTGTCAGGCTCTGGCCATAGGGAGTACCTTTTGGCCATGGTCAGAGCCTGACAGATCTAGATACCTAGATCTATGTTTTTCATTTTGTGTTGAATCCCCAATTGGAGACAGCTGTGAGACGTTGTCTCTGATTGGGGATTCTATTTAAGTTGCTCAACCCCACATGTTTGTGTGGGTCATTATTTCTATGTCATCATCAATAGTAAGTGTGGATGTTCACGTTTTTCTTACTCTGTTGTTTTGTATAGTTCGGACTAAGTTGAGTTTATTTGTGAATAAATCATGTCGAACTATCGCTACGCTGCGCCCTGGTCTGTCTCTACACACGATCGTGACAGCTCACAGCTTTGTGGAAGTTACCTGTGGTGCTGATGTTTAGGCCGAGGTATATATAGTTTTTTTGTGTGCTCTAAGGCAATAGTGTCTAGTGGAATGTATTTTGTGGTCCTGGCAACTGGACCTATCTCTGTATCTCTCTCTGTCTCTCTTTGTCTTTCCACTCTGAAGCTGTGTCGCAGTCTTAACGGTTGGTAACCACTGCATGTTAAACGCTATTTGTTTGTAATCAATCAGCACAAATGTTACAAGAGCAGAACAGGGTTTATTACATCAGAGACTCAGAGGAATGACACCAGTCTGCACATCCATCAGAGCAGAACAGGGTTTATTACATCAGAGACTCAGAGGAATGACACCAGTCTGCACATCCATCAGAGCAGAACAGGGTTTATTACATCAGAGACTCAGAGGAATGACACCAGTCTGCACATCCATCAGAGCAGAACAGGGTTTATTACATCAGAAACTCAGAGGAATGACACTAGTCTGCACATCCATTAGAGCAGAACAGGGTTTATTACATCAGAGACTCAGAGGAATGACACCAGTCTGCACATCCATCAGAGCAGAACAGGGTTTATTACATCAGAGACTCAGAGGAATGACACCAGTCTGCACATCCATCAGAGCAGAACAGGGTTTATTACATCAGAAACTCAGAGGAATGACACTAGTCTGCACATCCATTAGAGCAGAACAGGGTTTATTACATCAGAGACTCAGAGGAATGACACCAGTCTGCACATCCATCAGAGCAGAACAGGGTTTATTACATCAGAAACTCAGAGGAATGACACTAGTCTGCACATCCATCATAGCAGAAAAGGGTTTATTACATCAGAGACTCAGAGGAATGACACCAGTCTGCACATCCATCAGAGCAGAACAGGGTTTATTACATCAGAGACTCAGAGGAATGACACCAGTCTGCACATCCATCAGAGCAGAACAGGGTTTATTACATCAGAGACTCAGAGGAATGACACCAGTCTGCACATCCATCAACTTCATACCAAAATATCACTCCCTATTCACCAACCATGGCACATATAATGGGTGTGGGTGTCCTATGACATGGCAGGCAAAGTCACGCAAAACAAATTCAAATATCATTGGAGAAGACGGTTGTCTAAGAGCAGGTTGAATACCTTATACAGGTGGAAGATAAGACGCTAGAAAGGCAATCGGTGAAATGTCACCTCTTCTGTCATTTGAAAAAGCTAAGTCCCCATTTGAGATAACTGCTAAGCTCTGTCACAAGCATTCGTCTGAATAACAAACCAATTTCAGTAGGACATGTTTTCCCCATGATTTGGTGAGAGAGAAGAAGAGCATGTGTGTGAACACTCCAGCTATCAGACGCACAGACTGAAAGAAAGAGAGAGAGAGAGATAATTAAAGGAAAAAAACAAGAGGCTTGCTTGACTTTGAAGTGGCCTTTTTCACCCTTCTCCCCCCTTCTTCCCCTCCCTTCCCCTTCTTCTCCTCCCTTCCCCTTCTTCCCCTCCCTTCCCCTTCTTCTCCTCCCTTCCCCTTCTTCCCCTCCCTTCCCCTTCTTCCCCTCCTCCCCCCTTCTTCCCCTTCTCCCCCCTTCTTCCCCTCCCTCCCCCTTCTTCCAGTCCCTCCGCCTTCTTACCCTCCTCCCCCCTTCTTCCCCTCCCTCCCCCTTCTTCCCCTCCCTCCCCCCTTCTCCCCCCTCCCTCCCCCTTCATCCCCTCCTCTCCCCTTCTCCCCCCCTCCCTCCCCCTTCATCCCCTCCTCTCCCCTTCTCCCCCCCTCCCTCCCCCTTCTTCCCCTCCTCTCCCCTTCTCCGCCCCTCCCTCCCCCTTCTTCCCCTCCTCCCCCCTTCTCCCTCCCTGTCCTCAGTGAGTCATAGATCCGTCTCCTCACTGTCAGAATGACTCTGCCTATAAAGTCCAGGAATGTGTTCCCTGGATCTGAGGCCCTGTGAGTTCTGGGAACACCTGGAAGAGTGGAGAGAAATGGAGAAGAGAGAAAGAGGGAGGGTGAGGGAGGGTTAAGATTCACCCCGTCATCCTAACACCTATTTAGGGCACTTTGTTTACAGAGCCTGATTAATTGGTTCTGGTATTCATCCGTGTCTAGTTTGGGAGATAAGCGTTTGAGCTCTAGAATGAGTGTGGAATTATGGCCCTGTCCAGCGTTTACATCAGAGGCGGAGGGGGGAGAGGTTGAGTGACGGAAGGGGCGGGTTTTAGGAGAGTGGGGGGTTATAAAAACATGGGTGAGGTTGCGTCCTGTCCTGGCTACAGTATATTGTTCCTGCACAACAAATCTGCATTCCTCAAGTCTGCATGCTCCACAGTCATCCATCTGTCTGCCTCCTCCAGCCCACACACTCAAACACCCTCTCACATCTGCTGTCATATGTTGGGTGTTGAGCGGTCCTAACCTGTACGTGTGTGTCTGTCTGTGAGTGAGTGAGTGAGTGAGTGAGAGAGAGAGAGAGAGAGAGAGAGAGAGAGAGACAAAATGTCAAAATTACAAAAAATTCCTGACAAAATGTCAAAAATATAAAACTATCTGAGAGAGACACTTCCTCAAATTTGAACAAGTAGTCCGGGGCTTTGAGGACCTCTCTGAAATAGAAAGGCTGCCAATCCTTTTGGGGGAAGACATGGACAGCTGTGCGCTGGCAGCATGCTATGTTGCTGCCTGCCACAAGTTGAGGGACAGTGCCTGACATATTTAATGCCTTTTTTCCCTATGTTGTTATTTTGTTCTCTGATGTAATTATATAAAAATAAAATAATAATAATAATAATTGATGTATGATACTTTGGCAATATGTACATTGTTGCATCATGCCAATAAAGTGAATTGAATTGAATTTAATTGAGAGGGAAAGTGAAAGAGAGAGAGTGAGAGAGAGAGAGAGAGAGAGAGAGAGAGAGAGAGAGAGACCGTTGCTGACAGAGGGAAAATAGATACTGTATGTGTGTGTGTTAGTGCAAATGCTTGTGTCTGTGTTTATTTCTGTGTTGTAGGATGGTGCGTATGTATGTGTGGTATGCTGTAGGTGTATACGTGTGTATGAGTCTATTTGTGCTTTAAGGTCTGAAGTTAAGCTATGAGGATGTCATGTTGCTCTTCAGAGCCGCTATGACAGCGGAGTGGAGTGGACATAAATCAATGGGTGAATGGATAAATCACATTTACTGCTGTATTTGTCCTTGCAGGGGGATCTGTTTTCATTCTCCCTGTCTTGCACTGCCTAACTGTATGCCTTGCCCTTTCCTGATGGGAGAACAATTTGAAAGAGAAAATTAAACCAAATGAGGTAAAATGGAGGGAATTCATCCTGCTAGCAGAGAGTGCCAGGACCACCGCACACGTTGTGAGAGAAAGAGTAAGTGGTGAGACAGATTTAGATTCAGTTTCAGTGGCATTGATTTTACGGGGAGGTGTCTTTGTAGCCAGCCTGCATGATTAGTCTCCCCAATCAATGGCTCCACAGAGGATCTCTCACTGGTAATATTTCCACAGGCCAAACGAGCCTGGGATATTAGAATGAGGATAGAGAGAGCAAGAGAGAGAGAGAGAGAGAGAGAGAGAGAGAGGGGGAGGGGGAGAGGAGAGAGGGGAGAGGGGAGAGGGGAGAAGGGGGGATAGTGAGTGAGAGATAGACAGTGAGAAAGAGAGGATAAAAAGGGGTAGAGAGAAAGAGAAGAGAGAGAGAGACAGAAAATGAGAGGGAGGGATGGAGACAGAGCGTCCCATGAAACAGAGAGACAAGGACATGGTCCCACAAAAGAACACCACTTATATTTATTGTCTGCGAGCCAACACGCCTGCATGTTTGTTTGCTATAATGGCTGGCCTGCTGTAATTCTCTGGGTGGAACATCCTGTCCCTGTGCCTCTATTTGGACCTTCTGAGTGTTCAATTTAGTCAAGAGGAAAAAAACTACACTTTTTCCCCTCTTCAACAGTTTTTGTTGTAGTGTGGGTGTTATATGGAGGAATCACTTGAGCTATCTCCAGAGGAAAACGTTCATATTCTCAAATCTCTTGTGTTTGGGTAATGTGAGGGTGTTCTGATGTGAAGTGTTCTGAGTAGGCAGATAGGACGGAGAGCTGAGCCCTGTAATTGTCTCAAACAGGGATTCCTGTGGCTCAGGTTGTGGGAGACCTCAGCCTGGATGTCAGACCTGTGATTTGAGGTGATTCAGAGCCAGGGATCAGGGTTATTGCAGGTGTCTGGCCAACAGTTGGTTTGTGTTAGAGATATACAGTATATATGCTTTTCCTGTTGTCAAGGTAGAAAGGATGTTATAGGTTTATGGAAGTGTAATCTTGAAATATACAACACTATTCCCCTCACTCTCGAGTGGCGCAGCGGTCTAAGTCATTACATCTCAGTGCTTGAGGTGTCACTACAGACCCTGGTTTGAATCCAGGCTGTATCACAATCTGGCTGTGATTGGGAGTCCCATAGGGCGGCACACAATTGGCCCAGTGCTGTCTGGGTTTGGTTGGGGTAGGCCGTCATTGTAAATAAAAATGTGTTCTTAACTGACTTGCCTAGTTAAATAAAGGTTCAATAAAAATGGTTTGCTCTTCTTCACTATGTTGTGTTGTCTGACCAGGGCACCCTTGAGAATGAGACCCTGGACTCAATGGGATTTCCCTGAATAAATAAAGAATACATTTAAAAAACAAAAAATTTAAAACGATGGCATGTCCCCGCTTGCTGTAAGGCACTGATACTGACACGGATTCAGCCCATAATGGTTCACTCCTGTCCGTCTACAATAAACTCATCCCCCTGGTTCCCTTGCAAAAAGGTATTGATTGGATCTCAACCTGACTGACTGACTGACTCATCAGCTATGCAGAGCTTTGATGATGTCAATGTAACCCGGGCGAGCCAGAGCATGTGTAGGCTACAACAGCCTAATACGGCACAAAGCCTGATTTACATTGAAATTACCAAATCACCAAGCACAGGCACCAGCAAATGGTGCCATCATTCAAAGTGACTGGGAAATAGTAACGACACACACGCCTCTGATAGGCTAAAAGCCGCGAGCCAACACTTACATTCAGAAAGGCCATGGAACTATGAAGGGAGGAGAGGGAAAGTGCTGAGTCAGCGATGTGCTGGTATTTTGTCATTAAGTGACACATATCCCCTTGCCCTTCTCTGTATCGATTTGTCTCGGTACTCAGCGGTGATGTGGACAAAGCTCTGATGTCACAGTCAGGGCACACATATACACGAGTCCCGCCAATCATATTCAAATGTCGCTGGCGTGAATGATAAAGGAATTTGTATGTTTAATGTTAATGACTAAGATGTTTCACCCTGAAACTGTGTATGTGTGAGATGTATTAGAGATTACATAGACAATGGTTAGAATGTTACCATTTGGTAAATGAGTCAGGATGTAGTTCTTAGGCTAGCAGGAGATTAGCCATAAAAGTTTACCACCCTCATCTATCAGAGTGGGGGTCTTGTCCCTGAGGGGTAAACATTAGCAACTGAAGAATGTCTTGAAGGGAGTGACCTGAGATAACAGGACAGTGTTTTTGAAGTCAGATCCTGAGAACTTGCAGGCCATAAAACAGGGTGGGGGCTTGACTGTGAAGGGATGGTATACAAGTGTTTTGTGTTTTCCTTTCGGCAGAGCTCTCTATGAATAAAGACTGACCATTTTGCAATGCTGGAACTCTCTCTGTATTATTTAACCAAACTGAAGAATTTACAACCTTCAGGATACAGATAGAGCTAAAGAGTTCATTTAGAACAGTGGGATATAAATTCTCGTGTCAGTGAACGATGGCTATTTATTTTCCATTTCCATGCCTCTGAGCGCCGTCCACATCCATGGTCTTACTGTGGATGGCGTGGTTGTGTTTATGTATTTCGAAAGCGTCAGGCATAAGGAGAGTACAGGTTTGTAGTGGGGTGATTGCGGCTACACATGCGCTGCCTGCTGTATTTAGAAAGGTCACAGTCTCCCCGTTGTTATGCAAGTGGAACAATATGTCCGTCCAGCTCATTCAGACCGGCCCACATCTAGAATGCTGCATCACACTGCACTGCATTAGCATAGAAATATCTTCATTAAGAACACACAACCACAGCACAGCCCAGGTGGATCTGAAGGAGCCTCACTCAAAAGCCAAATGATAGATTATCTCTATGAATGCGATCATTTATTGTTACTCCTCGGAAAAACAGTCATTTCCATAAGCAGAGTAATTCACATTTACATAGAGATGAAGCCTTATGCTAATGAGCTTGAAACAGGCCTCCGTAGACCGAGGCTTCAACAAGCTTCACCTAGAAGATTACACAAATCTGTCAGCTACGTCATTCAGGAGCCAGGGGGGGTTTCACTCAATGAGAAGGAAAAGAAGAGAAAAGAAAGAGGGAAATGCTGGGACAGCACCTAGTCCTGACACGCTGGAGCTAATGTCATGCTGGGACAGCACCTAGTCCTGACACGCTGGAGCTAATGTCATGCTGGTACAGCACCTAGTCCTGACACGCTGGAGCTAATGTCATGCTGGTACAGCACCTAGTCCTGACACGCTGGAGCTAATGTCATGCTGGTACAGCACCTAGTCCTGACACGCTGGAGCTAATGTCATGCTGGTACAGCACCTAGTCCTGACACGCTGGAGCTAATGTCATGCTGGGACAGCACCTAGTCCTGACACGCTGGAGCTAATGTCATGCTGGTACAGCACCTAGTCCTGACACGCTGGAGCTAATGTCATGCTGGGACAGCACCTAGTCCTGACACGCTGGAGCTAATGTCATGCTGGGACAGCACCTAGTCCTGACACGCTGGAGCTAATGTCATGCTGGGACAGCACCTAGTCCTGACACGCTGGAGCTAATGTCATGCTGGTACAGCACCTAGTCCTGACACGCTGGAGCTAATGTCATGCTGGTACAGCACCTAGTCCTGACACGCTGGAGCTAATGTCATGCTGGGACAGCACCTAGTCCTGACACGCTGGAGCTAACGTCATGCTGGTACAGCACCTAGTCCTGACACGCTGGAGCTAACGTCATGCTTGGCTGCATCAGGGAAGCAGATAAACAGGACAGGATGTTAATACACAAGAGATGAGTAATTGCAAGACTTGCAAATGTAAAATTCATGTGTGACCTTTCTCTAACTTTCTCTCTCTTTTAAATGAAAGAGACGAGTTTGTAAAGCCACCCATTTGGCACCAGTGTTAATTTGCTAAAAGAGAGAGTGTGAGAGAGAGAGAGAGAGAGAGAGAGAGAGAGAGAGAGAGAGAGAGAGAGAGAGAGAAGAGGTACCGGAACACACAGAGAAAAAAAGTGTCAAACACAACGTAGCAGCCAAGTAACCTACAGTACTATCTATGGTAGTGAAACGGACAGCACTCTCCAAGGTGCTGATTAATTCAACACATTTTAGACGTCACTGCAGTATGCCCACATACTTTAGTATAGCTGCGAGGCTTACACAAGCCTGAATTACTTATAGCCTAATTTTCTAGACATCAATGTACACCAACATTTTTGGACAACACTGCAGAACACCCGCTATATGCATATTCACACACTCAGCTGTGGCCTTTACAAGACCGACATGTATCTACTTTCCAAGACATCAATGTAGCAGGAGAACAAATAGCACAATATCGTAATAAAATAAGTCAATGTGGCTACAGCAGAACACACGTATGAGAATATATAGGCCTCCTGCCTATGTGATAACATGAAGCACATTTTCAGATTACCTTCACAGTACAGAATACGTTTTTAAAGAAAAAATAAATCCTGCCTTAGTTTTCAAAACCTCCCACAATGATTCTCCCCATATCAAGTCCATTTAACTCCTGAGAGTCCATTTCTTGCTCAAAGCCATGAGCGGGCCTGCGGCTGTGACATTTAGCCTCCTAAAGCTGTTCTGAAGACTCTGGCTCTAGTGTTTATTTTTACTCGTTTTGAGTGTTAACTCTAACCTGGGTGTCCTCTTCAGCCTTGTCTACAAGGCTTGCTGCCACCAGATGCTCCTTGGTTCAGGAATGTTCAGAAACCTTTTTTCTGAGGTCTCTTTGTTGTACATTACTGTACATCTCGCCCACTCGTTTGCTAGCTGAATCCCTCCAGTTGTTTCTAGACCCAAACTCCTTACCTTTTGTCATGGTGTACAGCCCAACTGTTAGTTATGCAAGCCAGGGGTTATACGTTTGCTTGTTTTGAACATCAAATTGCACCTGCTCCCAGCACTTCGTCAGGGGATGCACTGCCTCCCTTCCCATCAGCTCACCGTCTCCCGCTGAGTCTGACTCGCTAGTAGGACTACTAGATAATGTAGCTGCTGGTGGTGATGCTGAACTGGTGGGATTAGCAGCACTGCTAGCTAAGGCATCGCCATCAGGAACCGTTTGCCCCTCACTCCTCTCCTTCGGCACTGACAGTTCTCTGTCTCGTTCTGGGTTCGATTCACCATCTTCTCTGGCTTTCTCACGATTCAAATTCAGTAGGGAGACGACTAGCCTAGGCCACTACCAAGACCTGTGTCAAGATCAGTTACTTACAACTCCGGCCCTCCCCATAACCTTTATGTACAAATAAGAGAGCAGGTCTAGAATCAGTGTGGCAGGATAGGATGATTACAGAGAAGGATCACCTGTCAGGCTCTGGCCATAGAGAAGCTTTGCTTTTCTATATTTCTATGGTCAGAGTCTGGCAGATCTATCATTTCTATTTCTGTCTGGTGTGTGTGTGTGGGATCCCTAATTAGAGGCAGCTGCTATGCATTACCTCTAATTAGGGATCTTACTTATATGTCTGTGTTCCACTCCGTTGGCGTGGTTCATTGTTATGTTATGTCCCGTGTTCGTGCTACGTGTGTTTGTTATATTCATTTGTTATATTTGTATAGTTCGATAGTTCATTAAATAAAGATGTCGAACTATGGATACGCTGCGCCTTGGTCTTTCTACACACCCGAACGTGACATCACCACGCTATTACATGATGGTCTTTCTGGGGGGCGGGAGAAATAACCAGGAGGCAACTTGATTTAACGCTGATCACTTGTATTAGAATGTCTACAGTGTGAACCATGAAACAATGAATAAATCATGCCGCGAGAGGTACCGGATCTGGGCCAATAGGTGCCGATCCGGCTCAAATGAAGCACTGATACAACGCTATACAACTGTAATTAAAGATCAGGGTTTTCTGCAGGCTGTTTACAGTTTTTACATTTCTCTGTAATGCATTGACCTGTATGTAGCACATTACATAATAAATAGACTGGAATCTGCATGTGAAAGGCTTGAGGTTTCATTTGTAAAGTAGGCCTATTATCTGACCGATGTACAGTGTCACCAACCTCCTGTGTTAGATACAATCTCATTTTCAAGAGACACCTGGTCCAGGATGATTGAATGAAATAACGCTCTGGTATTACATGGTGGGAGGATACAGATTAGTTGTTTCAGCCATGATTGAATGAGAATGTGAGAGAACCCGTGTGAAGATTACAGGGCGGATGTAATCTTTTCCATAATTGCTGAGTGCAGCAGGCTGGCCACGCACTGAAAGGATGGACAACAGCTGGAGAGCTGTATGAGTGTTCCCCAGTGAATGATTTAGTCTGACAGAGCCCTGCACAAACCAATTCCCCCACTCCACTCAACTCCACCATGCAACTGTACCGAGCTGCACAGCCATCAGATCTTAGGTAAATCTGCTCTGCTAGAGAGGATCTTTTATAGGTTGTTATATTTTAACACACATGCAGTACACACACACTGGCACCATCTGCCTATCTCTCTCCCTCTTTTTCAAATTCTCTCTCTTTCTATCTCTCTATCACATACACAATCACACAGAAGCACAGCTTGGCTGGTCATGTTTCGGAGGACGCATGACTCAACCTTAGCCTCTCCTGAGCCCGTTGGGGAGCTGAGACAAGCGATGAGACAAGATCGCAATCACAAATTTGTGGAGGAAAAGGAGGTAAAAATTACAACAAGAAATGTAAACCTTCCAGCGTGCCTTTCTACCTCTGTCTCTGCATGGAGGGTTTAACAGGGTAACCCCCAGGACACTGACCCTGCTCTGACTGAACCAGGCATAATGCCAGCTCGCCTGCCTGGCTGGCACACCACACAGTCCTCTCCCTTCCCTTCCTCTAGCCCACCATTCTCTGTGCCAGCCTGTGCCATCCCAGGTCCTGCTCTCCACCCCCCCACTCACTCCCCTCAATCACCTTGTCCCCCAGCCTTGGCCGTGCTGCCCATTTCCAATCTCTACCCTACTCTAGCCCACCAATCCCCTAATACCCTTTCACCTCTCTAGCTCCCCAACCTTGATCTGTGCCCCCATTCCCTGGCTCCATCCCTCCCCAGTCCCGTCTCCCTCCAGCACCCCAGTCTAAGCCCCTTGATTTCTTCTAGTCCTCTCTTCCTCCAGTACCCCAGCACGTGCTCTCCTACCCCATAGTCCGAGCCCCTTGATGTACCCCAGTCCCCTCTCCCTCCAGCCCCCAGTCCGTGCTCTCCAGCCACCCTCCCGAGTGGCGCAGTGGTCTAAGGCACTACATCTCAGTGCTAGAGGCGTCACTACAGACCCTGGTTCAATCCCGGGCTGTATCACAACCGGCCGTGATCGGGAGTCTCTTAGGGCAGCGCACAATTGGCCCAGCGTCGTCCGTGTTAGGGGAAGGTTTGGCCCGGGTTAGGCCGTCATTGTAAATAAGAATTTGTTCTTAACTGACTTGCCTAGTTAAACAAAGGTTACAAAATGAAGAAAGAAAATACCCCTGCCGTGGCTTGAGTGACTCTCCTTTCCCCCTAGTATGCACACAGCTTTATTATGAAGTCACTTACTTACGCACACAGACAGGAAGGAATGCCAGTTATGTCCGTCCACTGGCCCACGATGTGCACATGGCCACCTCTCTAAAGCGAGCCAGTCTGGATAGTCCCCTGGGATCTGGAAACTGAGGCCCAGTTGATGCTCTGTGACATTTTGTTGAGTTGATTTTTTGTGGAGGCTATTTACACTGAGTTAACATTCACAACTATGACATCATTGTTGAAACGAATACAACAAATATTGTTTGGTAGAAATTGCTTTGTGTATTAAGTGAATATAAAACAATTTATACTCTATTTATATATCAAAGTAATGAGTATCCCTGTTTTCAAATGACAACCTGATCTGTTAAAAAACAAAGAACATTATCGGAATGTGTGCCCTTGAACAAATAGATAAATAAAGAAATAAGTGAAAACCTCACTGCCGACAGCTGAGCTTCAATACTCAGCTGTGTCTCGCCCACTCTCAGGATTCTGGGTTGTGTGTGTGTGTGTGTGTGTGTGTGTGTGTGTGTGTGTGTGTGTGTGTGTGTGTGTGTGTGTGTGTGTGTGTGTGTGTGTGTGTGTGTGGGTGTGCGTGCGCGTGTGGAGGTCCACCCTTGCCTCCTCAGGTATGTCTGCAATGTGGGAGAGAAGATCTGTCTTTTTACCTTTACTCTCTATAGGCTCAGCCCCCATCCAGAAACAAACAACCCTAGCTCCTACCCCCTAAGCACTTCATGTAGATCTGAAAATATTAGATAGCTAGGTACAAGCAATATGGCGGTAGCTTGACCTAGGTTAGGAGGAATGGTAGCTACCAATCCAATACTTTCAAATCCATGTGTAGGATGTAGGTCTAGGTTTTTTGGGGATAGGGCCTCAGGACTACAGAGAGCAGAAAGCCTCTGTCTGCTTATAGTACAGGCTGCCAGGTCCTGCCTGCCTGCCTGGCTGTCTGGCTCCCTGTGACACTGACAACAAACAGAGCATAAATAGGCCCAGAGGACGGCCATAGAGGCCTGGCCCCTGCACACTGCATGGCTAGCTCACACGTCCAGATGGATTGAATAAAAACCACTGCCCTTAGCAGTGGCCAATGAGGAGTTGCCATAATGAGGCCATGTCACATAGGGGGGCTTGGAGAGTTCACTGCCTCAGTGCGGACAGTGGGAGAGTGGTGGATAGAGAGGAGGGGGCGGTAAGATTTGTGAGGTTTGTGGCCAGTTGACACAAGCCAGACATCGAGTAACATGTGATCTGTTATGAGCGGTTCTGACAAAAGGCTTTGATATCAGCCACTAGTGTTATATAAATCCAATCCGTTAGAAGTGACATGAGCCCTAGTAAAAAACAAGAGAGGAGTTTCTGGTGCACATTTTTTTTAAACAAATCAAGAAAATAACACTTTTGTTTTCCATTTAGCTAACCACTGTAGACAGATTGTAGGCAGAGACATGGGTGGTGGAAGGTAAAGGGGGATAGAGGGATGAGGGCGGGGTGCAAGTCTTGTTTAGGCATGCAGACCTAGGCTTAGCAGTTTTTAATCCCCGGTGTCTGCGGCCCGTCGTAAATCTCCTTGAAGGTTGGCCCATACCTCCCCCACATACCCCTCTGCCTCCCCCTTCCCCAGACCACTGTTAAAATTACCTGCTTTCCCCCTCCACAGCAGTCAGTGCACTTATTTATCCGAAAATCCCTATTACAGGACCGACAAGCAGTCAGGCAGAAAGGCAGGCACCAGGGAGGCAGCTAGCCCTGCTAAAGCCTCCAGCTCCACCTGCTCAACCCCCAGCCGCATCTCAGGCCGCTAATCGCTCCCTAATAGGGAGAAACACAGATCGATGGCAGTGACACGCGTAGTGGACACCACAGGGTTTTGTTCTCATAGAAGCCAGGATAAGGAACCTCGTAGTGCATAAACCCCTTTCATTGTTAAAGTGAGGCTCTTTCCTTTGGCCCCCTCCTCTGCCCTCCCCTCCCCAACCCTACATCTGCCTGGAACAGATGAAATGTTCTGGAGCGCCCTGCAGCTAGCTATCAACAAAAGGTGTAAAAGGAACCAGATGAGATTAGGGATAGAGGGAGGGGATGGAGGGATAGAGGCATGAAGGGAGGGCTGGAAACCATTAGCCCTTCAAACATGTATCACTGACATCCCTACAATGTGCCTCCAGCATGTCTGGATACAGGAGATCACAGGCACCTGAGAGGCCGCTGTGGAACTAATGAGAAAGAGACTCACTTTAGTTTGTGAAATCAAATAAATGCTGTGCTTCTAAGATGTGGCAGTTTACGTAACAATAACAAAAAAGGGGCCTCAGGTTAGCAGATGGATTTGGTCAGATGACTTCACCTTGTCTGACAATAAAATTAACCCTTCAAATAAACTAATGAGGAGGCCATTTGTTTCAAATAAATGCTGTGTCTTCATGATGTAATGGTCTAGGGAACAATAACAAAAAGGCCTCAGGGAAATAGATGGGTTAGGAACAGAGGAGGCTGCTGAGGGGAGGACGGCTCATAATAATGGCTAGAACGGAGCAAATGGAATGGCATCAAACCTCCAGCCATTATCACGAGCCCGTCCTCCCCAATTAAGGTGCCACCAACCTCCTGTGGTTAGGAACAGTGTGGCCAAATCCTTTGTATTAAAATGAAACATTTAACAACCCATTTAATAACTTTTACATGAGGCTGCGTTCAAATAGTGAAGTCATCACTAGTAATAGTTTTGTTAATACATTAACCACCAATAACAGTTAAAATAGCGCCACCAAGACAAAGCATTGATATTTGCACATGTTATGATTAAGTAAGATAGCTCTAATAAGCTTATGATTCATTTATCTTCAAGAAAAAAAATATTACTTCAAATGATCATTAACAGTAGAAAATGTCCCAGATTGTGCCGTTAAGGAGAGCTTGGATAAGCGGAGGGGGTTAGAGCTTTCGGTTGGGCCCTGCCTAACGGTCTGCCTGTCAGAGAGTGAGAGAGAGGACTCAGAGTTCCCTGGTAACAGGCTCTGAGGGCATGGAATTTCAACAGCACAATGGGTGCACTGTAGTGGACAGGGATGGGACAGGGACCTTTATATGAAAACCCCAGGACTGCACACACAGAACAGGCACATTTTTGACCCACCATTGTGCCCCACTGACGAAGGATTGAACACAAAACACGTGGTCTGACAACTTAAATTACAATATATTTAACAAAAATACAGAAAGATTGGAATGTTACAATGCACATTGAATTAGTGAAGTAGATTGCAATTGTGAATGTTTTAAACTGGTTAACAGATATAGTATTCACATACTTACAGCATGTACAACAAATATGACTGGGTCATGACATTAAGGCTATAGATACAATGATAAGACAACCAAATACATGAAAATGAGTGTTTGCTTAGACAGTTGATTGTACAGTAGGCTAGAGCTTGTATAAAAAGGATGAGACAGGTGACAAATTATACATCACAAATGCATGTGTCAACAAATACTAAACAATTTAGAAGTAACCTATTAAGGCTTGGTTCTCATGATCAAGCAGTCAGTTTCTTATTGAACATGTTAAACACAATGCACCTTGTGCATAAAGATGATACAAAGTGGTTATTGTTAACCCCCCCTGACACCACAATAGTTGATTCCTATTAATAAACACAACTGTGTATCAAACTGGAGAGATTGAAGGCTGACCATTAGACCTAAATAGGTACAAAGTTGCATTGGCTCTCATCACGTTATTCTATTGCAGTTATGTTTTGAGGCTGGGTGAAAATAAATTATGGTATAATCAGCAAGAAGTCCAAAAACAACGTCAATATTTTATCCGGACATATAAAGTAGGCAAAACATCGGTTCACACAAGAGGTAGTTCATTAATATATTCAAAAATCGTTTCTACTGACGCGCATTCATCTAGTACAGGTTGTGGTTACTGGGCTGGGTTACTGATTAGCAGCACACCTCATTCTGTGTGGCAGGTGCCAGACACAGAACCATATACTGTATATGAGAGGAATCAGAACTAAACGCTCACAGCTGGTGGTACTCCTCCTTGCAATGCGATATGTGTTTGTATAATCTGTCTATTCGGTTCTGTAGTACTCCTGCGTGTTCGTAGGAGAGAAAACCTAATTCCGGAGACAAAGGTTCGCTGTCTCTGTACAACTCGAGCAGCCGAGTCCTGGTGTCCCTGCGCCGGTGCAGTTCTATCACGCGCTGCGCTGTCCTCTTTCTGAACACAGACACGGAGCCCAAGACTGTGCTGTGGTACTTCTCCCACATATCAAGCACCCGGTATCCGTGTACAAGCCCTGCCTCATTGTCTATGAAAACCAGGTCACCGCGGGGCGTTTTGAGCAGGTTGTTGGTCTCCCTCTCCATCACGCGCGAGTCCCACTGCAGGCTAAAGAGGTTGCTAACGAGCCTGTCGAAGTTAGCTGACAGGTAGTCCAATATTATCAGGTCGGTCCACTGCATTAGCTCAAGCAGCTCCGCGGTCGTCTTGTTCCCCAGCTCCCCTTGCAGAGGACGCAGCCCCTTGCTCTCCTGGCGAAGCGGCGCAGGTGTGACTACCCCGGTCAGGTTGGCGACCCACTCCGTGAGTGAGACCACGGCCCGCTCACTCCACTGTAAACCGCCTATTCTTCTCCTAACAGAAGCCCATTGTTCACTGTCAACGTTCAACTGGGCAAGGATGAGAGGCGGTAGATTTGTAATACCTAGCAAATTCGCCAGGTAATAAGTCAGAGTTTCCCCCTGCACCTGGTCCGCGTTTATTCCATAACGCACGCAAGCTTTGGTTCCGTCCGAAAAAGTGGCCAGCTGATTGGATATTCTACCACAGCCCGGCTCCAGTCTGACTATCCGGTGTCCCCGGGCCCTCTCTCTCCATGCCCGGGCATGTTCCTCGCTGAAGCTGGCGGGAAGCTGAGCCTCCAGCCATTCACTCCAGAAAATACCCTCAATGAGAGAGCCTAATTTGGCCGGGACCCCCCTCTGTGCTGACCCCTTGTTATCTACATTCATACGGTAATCTCTGCTTCCCAAAGAGACAGTGTGATCCCTAACACCAGTAAGATTGTGGACATCCATTCTGCCCCCCAAGTGCAGTCTCTGTGCCGCTGGAACGGTGAGCAAAGCCCGGAAAGTTTTAGCGGAGATGTCCGGGGATGGCCCAACGAGAAAGGAGCTTGGTAACTGTAGCCCCCGTTTGTATCTCTCCAGCCTATTATCCAGCTTGCTCCAAACGTAGAATACACAGGCACAAGTGCAGAGAAAGAGCAGTGCAACTAAGTTCGCTGACACAGCCCTCATGGTTACTGACAGCCGCCCTTCCCTTTGTTGCGCAGAGACGACTCGCACAGCCCCGACGTCAACGAGGTTCGCATCTCTGTTGCCTTTGGGTGAATTAAAATGCTTCTCCGTCGATAGGATATCAGTCTTTTATTTAACGGGAAATCTTTTTTTCAGCGTATCTGGTTTCCGACAGCGAACGGCTTTCTCTCTGCGTCTCCATCTCTCCGGTCTCTACTGGGTGCTGCTGGTTTGGTTTGATTTGTGTAGCTACTAGCTTCGGCTCAGAGATACTAGGCGGGGGCACACGTGACTCGGCTTGAGCGCTGGTAGGCTCATCGTGGGAAGTGGACAGTGGTGCGTCCTATGGAAGCGGTACTTTGGAGAGCTACACATGCAGAGCAAGTGCAACGGCGACGCAAAAGGGGCACCCGAAGGTTCACGATTCTGTCAGAATCAGACCAGCACTTTATTTAATTATTTCAACTTGGGAAATAAAAAATAATTCCAATTGTTCATGGAAAACTCCTGAAAACAGTTTCAGAGACTTGATCCATGGAATCCACATAAATATCCTAAAACAAAAACATAATGTAGGCTAACATTGAAAGGTCCACTGTAGCCATTGTATTTCAATATCAAATAATTTCTGGGTAACAGTTAAGTACTTTACTGTGATTGTTCTATCAAAATGGTAGAACAAGAAACATAAATGGCTTCTTAGCAAAGAGCAGTTTCTCAAGCAAGAACTTTGCTAGGACTGTCTTGGGCGTGGTCTGAGTGGGGAGGGGGAAACTGAAAACTAGCTGTTATTGTCAGAGGTTTTCTTATTGGTCTAACTACAGTAATTTACTGCATGGTGATGTCACCAAGGAAGGCCAAAACTCCCTCACCAAAACAGGCTGAAATTTCAGGTGGTCTTATCAAACCGCTCAACACTAAAAGGGTATTATCATAATTTTGTCAGTATCATTCCACCCTCCTAGTGTGGAAATATATACTGAACAAAAATATAAATGTAACCATTTAGAGTGGCCTTTTATTGTCTCCACCAGAAGGTGCTCCTGTGTAATGATCATGCTGTTTAATCAGCTTCTTGATATGCCACACCTGTCAGGTGAATGGATTATCTTGGCAAAGGAGAAATGCTCACTAAGAGGGCTGTAAATGCATTTGTACACAATTTGAGAGAGAAGCTTGTTGTGCATATGTACAATTTCTCAGATATTTTATTTCAGCTCATGAAACCTAGTACCAACACTTTCCATGTTGTGTTTATATTTTTGTTCAGCATATTTAAAACACAGTCAAATCTAAATTTTGACTGCACTGGCCCTTAAACATTTATGCTCCCCTTAAGATCATTTATGAATATGACCTACATATTATTTCCTTGCTGTGACCTCAATTAAGGATGCTTCTTGCCTCAAAGCAGGTAACCTAGTGGTTAGGGCATTGGGCCAGTAACCGAAAGGTTGCTGGATCGAATCACTGAGCTGACAAGGTAAAAATCTGTCGTTTTGCTCCTGAACAAGGCAGTTAACCCACTGTTCACCGGTAGGCCGTTATTGTAAATAAGAAATTGATCTTAACTGACATGCCTAGTTGGATGTATTTTTCAGAGCCCTTTTTCTTCAAATATTGCTTTGCAACATTGTGGATTGGTATTAGGCCTATAGGCTACTCATTGCATGCAAATAATTAGATAAACAGTCCCTTATAGGCCTTGGCCGGGTTTCCAACAGCGATGGAACATAAAAGGAGCTGCTTGGGAAATCCGAGGTCTGCATTGGCCGTGCAGTATTTACGTTGATATGGCCTCTGCAGAAGTCAGGGCATTCCTACTTCTTGCGCAGAGCTGTAGTGAAGAAAGTGAGTTTGTGTTTATACAGTACCTCCCGCCCTCACTTACCGTCAACCAATCATGTCAATGCGGAGCTATAAGGAGCCCTCTGCTTTGTTATAACATTTGAGAGTCGCACGGCGATGCTGTACAGAGCTCAATTTGGCTTCTGCGTGCCTACAGGGCTGCCTACGTGCGCACGGCGATGCGTGAAACCATCCATACGGCGCCTCCGATAACATATCAGATTAAGCATAAATTGCAAGTGATTTAAAGATAAATCTTTCCTACAACAGATGAAGATGTAACACACGCAGAGAGAATGGTCGTTAAGTGCGTCGTTACTGATAGGATCTAGCTCTGCTCTTGGATCAGCTTGCTCCATTCAAATATTTAATTAACATTAAAAGCATTTCACAATACTGACGACGGATCAGCTCCTAGAGAGATTTTACCACCTACGGCTGCTAGTATTGAGTCGGCTTGTTCTATGCTTACTCAATGAAAATGCACAAAATAACAGATTTTGCACATCATAATGCACCTGTTAGGCTAAACATCAAGAAATACTGTATGTTGAGACAAATTACAGACAGTAGACTACAAGTAGCAAAACATTACTCAATTGATTGAACATGAAATGTATTTCAGTATGATTGAAATATACCTATGCTTACTGTTTATTTTAATGCAGTCATTTTGATTTTCATTTGAAGCATCTTTTGGTAACCCTTAATTTGAAGGGGTCCTTATTACATGTGTAGTTACACTAACAAGTATTGTAATTAATTGTAATAACTCATAGTAACACTGTAATAACAACATGTAACTGGTTGTAATTGCAGTCTGTAATTACAGAGGTGTAACAACAAATGCTTGTTGCCATGTTTAAAAATGGCCAGCTTCAGTCAGCTGATTCTAGACATCCCTTCTGGTTAGTTCTAGTCGGGCAGCTTAGTTTCCCTTTCAGAGGACCGACACTTTTGTTAGTGTGTTATTGGTCAAGGTCACGCCAAATACTTATCACCCAATCTCGTTGAGCCTATTAGTGGCCTTGATTCCCGGGACTTCAGTTTCAGTTAATCAATGACCCCAGCACGCTGTGTGGTCAGAAACGTGCTTTCCCCATCCTGATGAGCACTTCCACGTGGCCCTCCTGCCACTACCGGTGCGTGCATTTCCGCCGCTCTTGGCGAAACATAATTGTGCCGCCTCTCTATTTTCAAAGTATAAACCAACAACACGCAGCCAATACAAGCCATAAGCAAAAAACAGCAAAACAAACGCCAATATACACATCACGCAAATAGACAAGTGCAGCACAAAGTGTCAATTTCAACTCATATAAATAGGGACTGTAATAATATTGAAAATATTTATATACAAAACACACACACACAAGCGCGCAAGGCGCATATCATCAGCAGATTCACAGCTTTAAACCACTACAGACTAAAACGCTTATCTTACCTTTCAGAAATGCTCTCTGATCTCCACACTTGGCTGCATCTCGACGTACAATCACCGTCATCTGTTCGGTTCTACTCACATCCGGAGTACAATCCAAAATCATGGAGTAGTATTTAGCTGACTTAAGCATCGTGAGAATTTTCTGCTGAATCTGTGATGCTAGCATAGCTATGATTTCATTTTGCCAAAATAGTGAACATGTGTTTCTTTTAAAGTTACTCTCCTTATATGTTCAGCCATAAAGCTGTCAAAAAGGCTGATCATCTCCACTAGTTTGAGAAAGTTGCCATTGTTATGCCCAAACAATCTATCTGTGCTGCCTCTAAATGATAGGTTTTGCATAGCCATAACTCTGATAAGATTGATCAACCGATGCAACACATCTTGCCAGTGCTTTGTCTCAGCAGTCAGTTTGCACTGATTTGTGCATCTATCGTGTTTTGCTAGGCCAATCTTTTATCCAACTCTTTCCATTCGTGAAAACTTTCCAGATGATGTTTCACGGGCGCTGAGGATGCTTGACATGTTTTTCCAGTTCTTGCTTGATTGGTGTTGGCCATTTGGTGGGATCTTTCATTTCCTCCTCACCTTGTCCGTGTACCGGTAGTAGCAACGCTACAAGTTCAACGGTCTCTGGTGGTAGGGGAGGCGCGTGATCATCGCTAGTAGACCTGTTCACTTCCGTCTCCGGGGCTCTGGAAGGGCCAGCATCCTCCTTTTTACTCCCAATTGGTCCGGGATCAATATATTTCAAAAGAGAATTATTTAGTTTTTGGAGCGCTTGCTCCTTTGCTAATTTTCTTTTTTTCTACTCACAACCCGACAGTTTGGGTCATTTTTATTTTTTATTAATAATATATATATATATTTTTTTATATAAGCCCACATTTTGCCGCCTTTCCAAAGTGCCGCTCTAGGCGGTTGCCTAGTCTGCCTATACGCACGCACCGGCCCTGCCTCCTGCTGAACTGTTCCTCCTGCTGAACTGTTCCTCCTGTGCACTGAATCGCTGTATGTCTGTTGTTTAATTGTGCCTCCTGCTGAACTGTTCCTCCTGTGGACTGAATCGCTGTATGTCTGTTGTTTAATTGTGCCTCCTGCTGAACTGTTCCTCCTGTGGACTGAATCGCTGTATGTCTGTTGTTTAATTGTGCCTCCTGCTGAACTGTTCCTCCTGTGGACTGAATCGCTGTATGTCTGTTGTTTAATTGTGCCTCCTGCTGAACTGTTCCTCCTGTGGACTGAATCGCTGTATGTCTGTTGTTTAATTGTGCCTCCTGCTGAACTGTTCCTCCTGTGGACTGAATCGCTGTATGTCTGTTGTTTAATTGTGCCTCCTGCTGAACTGTTCCTCCTGTGGACTGAATCGCTGTATGTCTGTTGTTTAATTGTGCCTCCTGCTGAACTGTTCCTCGTGTGCGCTGAATCGCTGTATGTCTGTTGTTTAATTGTGCCTCCTGCTGAACTGTTCCTCGTGTGCACTGAATCGCTGTATGTCTGTTGTTTAATTGTGCATGCATCAAAACGTAAGTGCCTTGAGATCTGTGTCATATTATGTGGAGCTAAGTTTTGTGTTCTATTGTGTACAATTACCATGTGTTGAACTTGTTGGCTAGCTCGCGCTCCCGCTAGCGTTATCACTACCATTAGCATATTGCATTGGAATGCATGAGCATTTTAGCATGACTGTTAGAGATGAGCCATTTATTATCACTGCTCATTTATGGTGCAAGGCTATTTTCTATTCTATATATCACTCATGCTCATTGTAATTATATTATGTATACATAAGTCCAATAGGCTGTTTAGTCTATTGCCATGTGACTAGGCCTTATGCCTGCTGTAGTGTATAGCCCTTGCTGTTATATACTTACCTGTGCTAGCTTACACAGCCATATCATTCATATTATAGCAGGGGTATACCCTACGATTTTTTTCTCCTCTTTCCTTTCAGAACCATAGTTAATGTCAGTTCTCACTGGACATGATTCTCAGTTATCTTAACCATGAGTGGTCAGATGTGTGTGTGTGTGATGTGTGTGTGAATGTGGACATCTTCTTCCATTAAACTCCCCTTAACCTGGACATCTTCCTCATCCTTGCTCTGACCAGACATTCTGTAGTGGTTGCTAGCGGCCTTAAGCCGGCACCTCAGGTTTCTTATTACATTCATGGTCCTTTGATTCTCTACAATCCTACCCCTATTTTTCACCATGCTTGTCACTAAATTCACCCAGTGTTTAGTTTCTTCTCAGCTGCATCCAATTCAGTAATAACTGTCACAAGGTTGTAATGTCTTGTGGACAGATGTGCTGGGTGTCCTAGATTACAAGGGTTGGAGGTTCAATAGGCTTTAATTACCTACCCGTGAATGTGCACTCTTCAAAATCTCCACTCAATGTTGTTGCTAGCACTACCATCTTGGTTAACTTGGTTGAGTTGACAAAAAACAGATCAGCTATTAGGTTAACCTCACTGACTGGGGTCGACCATGCGGGTGTCATTCCTGATTATTATAATAATAATAATATTAATAAAAAGTATAATTAATGTGTAGGTTACCCATTATGACAACCTGAACCTCCTTGCCATTCAAGTGACAGAATAAACCCAGAATAAACCCCAGTACACCACAGAGTACATGTAATGTCTGCATAAGTGCATTGTAAATACTTGGTGTGACTGTATTTAGCTAGTTAAAATTAAGTGTATCTTGAGGTGTACTTGTAATTATTGTGTACCTACAAAGTATGTTATCCATTCTGACAAACTGAACGTCAGCTACTGAACGCCTCATCCAAGTGAGAACATTTCTATATAATAACTTATTACTCAGTACCAAGTGAAAATACCTACTAACAAAAGATGAGCTTCTACTTTAGTCAACGTTATTGCAACATGTAAAAAACCATACATTTCTTACAAGATAATAATGTTGTTAGATTCATAATTTAATTAAACAAAATTATAGGCCTAATAAATAACATAAAAATAACTATTCTAGTGGTGACTCAAATCTGTAACCTGTAGTATGATGTGTAGCCTACAGAGCTAAGTTACAATGTTTGTCTTTCTTCACTTTTAAACATTACAAGTAACAATTAAAATCGACAACTGTCTCCGTCTTCATCTGTTACTGGAGTCTGAGACCTTGTGGGAATCTGTGGCAGAGAAGAAGAATGTGTAACAATTTAGCATTGACATTCTACATTACCCCTAGTTATCATCATGATTTCTATAGGTTAGGCATACAGCTAGCTAGAATTCATGTATGCAAAAAACCTAAACAAATTGCATGGAAAACATACTTTCTATCTCCTGTGTTGATGTTTTTGACTTACAGCACATTGTTTCTTTCACAGCAATCTTTCATGTCTGGATATTGCACACTGACCTTCTTAACCTCATTCTTTGCCCACTTCTTCTTCTTCTTCTTCTTTTTTTTTTCTTTTCTTCTTCTTCTTCTTCTTCTTCTTCTTCTTCTTCTTCTTCTTCTTCTTCTTCTTCTTCTTCTTCTTCTTCTTCTTCTTCTTCTTCTTCTTCTTCTTCTTCTTCTTCTATAATGGCGTTCAAAACAATTTGATGTGCATTCCCGCCACCTACTGTGCAGGTGAATAATAAGGATCCCAAAAATGGAAATAATGTGGGTAGAAATATCATACAAACTATCAAACAAATTAATTAAATCAACCTGTTCTTCTGTAAAAACAACTAATTCTAATAATTTCCCTACACAGGCTCAATAGTCCTTGCAGTGCTTCTGTCGTGATGTCTTGGAGCCCCAAACACTTCTCAGCTGCAGACATAATGATGTCCAGCTTCTTGGACTTCTTAGACACTTGTGCTGTACAATTTATCTATACATTCCACAAAATCCACTTTATTCACAAAGAGTGTTTCCAGATTACTCAATTGACTTAAAAACACTAGCAACTGGTTGCAATGCATCCAGCACCATATCTTCAATACTGTTGCCTCAAGCCACTTTGACTCTCTTCACCGCCTCCATATAGGACTTCTACTGCACAGCCCTTATCCTTGACACCTTGACCTCCTTCACCCTAGCAGGACACTCAAGGAAGAGCAATACATGTTACTTCTGAAATGAACATTTTGCCAGATCCAGCACACGCTTCTTCTGTTCTTCATCAACACAATTAACCAAAACAAGGCCGCTTTTTGTCACCTTGATTGAATCCACCTTTCCCACTGCTTTCTTTACAGTCCTTGATATTACAAATGGATTTCCCAAATGGATTTTCAATAAGAAAATCCATTTGACGTCAGTGTCAACACGTGGACACGTTCGAGGTTGTCGTTATTTCAAGCGTGTTGAGCAGATGGGCAGATCTTGACATGATGCCTTAATTTCTGTGATAAGTAAATAATTGCACCAATGCATCCTATCCAACAGTGAAATCCTTGCATGGTTACGTTATTGAATAAGAGTTTGTCTTATGACCATTTTAAGTAAATTTATAAACCATTATTCAACCAAGCTTATTAAAATTTGGCAAGCACAAATTACTATTTCACAATTTTAACCATAACATTTTTTAATGTGTCTAAAAATATTGAATTGATGGTTAAAGTAATTGATTGGGCTTTGCTTTATTGCAGGGTCAGTGCAACCTGGGGTCCTTGGGATCTCCCAAACCCTAACCCTTATCTTAATCATAACCCTTACCTTAACCATTTAACATTTTAACTTCAATGGGGTAGGGATGTCCCAAAGATCCTCGGATAGCGCCAGAGTTGTGTCAATGAGGTGGTCTGTTTTCAATTTATTTATTTTATTTTATTTAACTTTTATTTAACTAGGCAAGTCAAATTGGCTAACACTTATCAATTGGCTAACACTTATCACGTGGTTTGTACAGGCTGAACTATGGTGCATCTGAAACTGACATTTGTAAAGAGCATGGTAACAAGCATTCTTTGCAACACTCCTGTAATTACAGACTGCAATTATCACCAGTTGCATGTTGTTATTACCATGTAACTATGAATTATTACAATTCATTACAATACTTGTTACAGTGTAATTACATATGTAATTGCGCTGTAGTGTAATTACATATATAATTGCACTGTAATATGGACCCCTTAAAATGAAGTGTTACCCATCTTGGTATACGTTGCTTGTTTATATCAATTGCAAAGACATTGGCAACTTTGTATTTGTAGTCAATTTTGTTCTGAGGTTATCATCGGTCACATAGAGACAGATAAACCATATGATTCTATGTTTAGCAGAGATCTTCAGGGCATAAAGTGGACCAAAGAGTACAACAAAAATACAGACAATGCGCTGTTCTACCAGTGGTCTGAGGCAGGTGTTAGATTGCGAGCGTTTTCACGTGCAACATTAATAACAATGGTTTTGAGAAACAGCTCGGAATTTCAACGATGCTCATATGAAGGTTCTAACAATTAACTTAGCAATAAGATGCTTTTGGTTTTGGGTAATCGGGGCCTAGTTATTTTTATAATTTATCAATGACTTTGTAATTTTCATTAGAAGTCCATTCTGTGTGATTTTGGGTGATGGTATAATTTCCCCCAAAATGATTTTTTTTAAATACATTTTTTTGTCATTGTTGTTCGGAACCCACTGCCCACAAGTCGTCGTCAAGTTCGATGCAGGTTAGTGTTTTTTTGTCATTAATCTTGTTGTGGAGGCAGCTCTGCAGAGGTGTCACTAGCTGGCACAGCCACAACATGAGCAAAATCCCAACGGGGGATGGGGGACATGTCCCCCCTAATATTCAGAACAGGTCGATTTGTCCCCCATAATTTCTATAAAATAAAAATAAAATATAGTGTGTATATATGCACAATGGCTTCAGAAAGTACATCCCTTGTACTTGTAGTTACTCCACAAATACTAACCTAATTGACAAAGTGAATAGAAGGAAGTCTGTTCAGAATGAAAATATTCCAAAACGTGCATCATGTGGCAAAGCAATACATGTTTGACCTGAATAAAATGTTATGTTTGGGGCAAATCCAAACACATTAGTGAGTACCACACTTTTGTTAGGTTCTAAATAAAACAGAGTTAAACTCACAGACAACTACAAAAAGCTCAAACCAAGTTTATTCACCCAATGGGTCAAACAGCTGAAAAGGCAGTCATGTTTACACAAGCACTGGTATTTTTTTATATTTCATTTTTTATTTCACCTTTATTTAACCAGGTAGGCCAGTTGAAAACAAGTTCTCATTTACAACTGCGACCTGGCCAAGACAAATCAAAGCAGTGCAACAAAAACAACAACACAGAGTTACACATGGGATAAACAAACGTACAGTCAATAACACAATATAAAATATATGTACAGTGTGTGCAAATGTAGTAAGATTAGGAAGGTTGGGCAATAAATAGGACATAGTGGAGAAATAATTACAAATTAGCATTAACACTGGACTTGTGCAGATGATGATGTGCAAATAGAGATACTGGAGTGCAAATGAGCAAAAATAATAAATATGTGGATTTAACCCTTCCCCCTAAGCTGAGTCTCCTCCTTCCACAGCTGGACAGCCAACACATCTCTGTTGCTAGACAGGACTTTAGTGATGACTGTTCTTTCTCACTTTATCTGACCTGACCTCTGCCCAACTTTCTCACTCCTCCCCAACTCACGGCTGTCCTGTTGACTTGTACCAGACTGTGGCCCTCCTCCTTTGCATAAGATACCTGATGTGTAACAATAACATGTTCTGACATAATGTAAATGGTCTGCATTCCCCTCTCTCCCTTAGTGACATGATTAAGGATATTTCAAATGTATAAGTCAGAACCCATCATTTTCAAGTATATTGGTGGCTGCATCATGTTAAGGGTATGCTTGTAATCATTAAGGTCTGTGAAGTTTTTAGGGATAAAAAAAAAACTGAATTGAGCTAAGCACAGGCAAAATCCCAGAGGAAAACCGGGTTCAGTCTGCTTTCCCACCAGACACTGGTAGATGAATTCACCTTTCAGCAGGACAAGAACCTAAAACACAAGGTGAAATCTACACTGGAGTTGCTTACCAAGAATATAGTGAATGGTCCTGAGTGTCCGAGTTACATTTTTTACCTAAATCTACTTGAAAATGTATGGAAAGTCCTGAAAATGGTTGTCTAGCATGTCTAGCAAACATGTTGACAGAGATTGAAGAAGAATGGGCAAATGTTGTACAATCCAGGTGTGAAAAGCTATTTGAACTTACCCAGAAAGACCCACAGCTGTAATCACTGCCACAGGTGCTTCTACAAAGTATTGACTTAGGGCTGTGAATACTTATGTAAATGAGAGATTTCTGTATTTCATTTTCAATAATTGTGCAAAAGTTTCTAAAATCATGTTTTCACTTTATCATTATGGGGTATTGTTCCTAGATGGGTGAGATCATTTTTTTTATTTTCATTTTTTTAATGCATTTTGGGCCCAGCAAAATTAAGGCAGTACATTTACAAGAGATTTCACAACATATTAAGTGTGTGCCCTCAGGCCCTTACTCTACTACCACATATCTACAACACAAAATCCATGTGTACGTTTGTGTATAGTGCATATGTTATTGTTTGTTTGTATGCATACGCATGTGTCTATGTCTGTGTTACTTCACAGTCCCGCTGTTCCATAAGGTGTATTTTTATCTGTTTTTTAAATCTAATTTTACTGCTTGCATGAGTTACTTGATGCGGAATAGAGTTCCATGTAGTCATGGCTGTATGTAGTACTATGCACCTCCCATAGTCTGTTCTGGACTTGGGGACTGTGAAGAGACCTCTTGTGGCATGTCTTATGCATGGGTGTCTGAGCTGTGTGCCAGTAGTTCAAACAGACAGCTCGGTGCATTCCACATGACAATACCTCTCACAAATACAAGTAGTGATTTGAGCCAGGAAAGATTGACATGCATATTGTTGTGACGTGACTTTCATTAATCAACTAACTACGTTTAATTGTTACCTGATTAAATTAATCATGTAACAATTCACTCATTAGGAATTTTGGGCACCACGGAAGAAGTTGTTTATAGAGTTACCATCTCCCGAATTAAACTTTAGAAGATATACTGTAAGTTATATATTGATAACAGTCACTTATTAATCATTACCTCATATCAGTCGTCATTCTGAACGGTTGCAGACTTCTTGAATCTGCAAGAACCCCAGCTTTACTTATGATTCCGCACTACACAAATTGTCTTAATTATTTATTTACTAGCTAACTAAATAATAACACAGAATAACATAAACACTTGGTAAAGGAGAAAAAGTCCCTAGCGGACTAAAAACAAGATGACTACTTGGTTAACAAAAGAGGGAGGTGTAGGGAAGAGAGAGGCTGAGAGAGAGAGACAAAGATACACTTATCATTGATTCATTTGGAAACTACCCTCAAAGTAATCATAATACTTTGCTCACGAACCACCGCCCGTTTGGGGTAAGAAATCATTAATGTATTTACGTGTGGATGTCTTTGTTCGTCGTTTTATCTCTGTTGGATCCAAGCCTTCCCGAACAACGTTCAATTGGCCTTCTCGTCCACCAGAGATCACAATGTAATTCTTCTTAGTTGTCCGTGGCTTCAATTACTTGTTCTGTAGTCTGAAGCCGGTTAATCAGCCGTGTAATGATCCCCAGTGGGGTGATGAGAGCAGTGTAGTAGACGATGGTTGAAGAGTAACAGATTGTTCCTACTTACATTCACTTTCTCAGATACAGTGCTTAGAACTACTCAGACGTAACATTGATTGTTAGAGGCGACTTTGCCATCTTCTCGTCGTGTTAATTTTCAGGTGGTCGTAACCAATAGAGAACTTAAACTGCACCTTGAAGTCCTTCTGGTCTAACCATTTTTAGCCATGTAGCCACAGCTCCATGCTTTCTGGTCTTACCAAGGCTTTTCCTGCACTCTGGGTAAAAGGGGGCGTTCCATCACGCCAACACTCTTTCTGAGCTCCCTCGGGCGTGGCTACTGACTCGGCAAAAGTTTATATGAAAAACAATTATCTCATTAGAAGACTGAAATCACATTCATATTATAACAAAAATAATCTCATCCTTTTTAATTTCTTATACACAATATATTGGATGAAGACTTGACAGATAGAATGTGCATACTTTCCAAATTACAGTATTTTCTTGATACCATCCTTAATGACATCACAAAATAATAAACAATATGACATGATTACATGATTATTCTGTAGGTCCCCACTGACCATTCTTAACATTCTTATCTTAGAAATAATGTTCCAATATTCCCTTTTTGAAAATTATAGTTTTGGACGTCAAAAAGTCCCTGGAACAAAGACACATTCCAATACTCAATACTAGAAGGTAGAAAAGAGTCCTTGGCTGCATAAGCTTTACAACCGGGTGTGGAAATGTCAACCCCTCACCCATGACAATATTATTAATGTTAGCTCTCTGCTGCCCTGTTCTGAGCCAAATGCAATTTTCCTAAGTCCCTCTTTGTCCAAACACATTAGTAATGTGTTTAGGCCTGTAGGACCTGCCTTGTTGAAAGTGCTGTTAAGAATGCAGAGCAACCCTTTATTATGGACAGACCCCATCCTAGCTACTGTTGTATCAATATGTTTTGACCAAGTTTGCAATCCAGGGTTACTCCAAGCAATTTAGTCTCCTCAACTTGCTCAATTACAACATTATTGATTACAAGATTTAGTTGAGGTTTAGAGTTTAGTGAATGATTTGTCCCAAATAAAATGCTTGTAGTTAACATCCACTATTATCCTCAGTAATTTTCCATCCAAGTTGTCAGACCCCAGTGGCTTGTCATTGTTGATAGACATCAATAATTTTTTCACCTCTTCCACACTTACTTTACGGAATGCATCAATGCATGTCTTTCATAATTTGGTCAGATATAATTGAATGTGTAGTGTCAGTGTTTGTTGCTGGCATGTCATGCCTAAGTTTGCTAATCTTGCCAATATTTTTTTTTTTTTAAGTAGTTCGTAATATCAGTGGGTTTTGTGATGAGCAGTGTTTCATATTGTAGTTTCTACCTTCTCTATGTACCTACCTACCTACCTACTTGCAAGAAATTAGTTTTAATGGCAGAATTTGGGCACGATAAACGGTCCCACTTCTCCTCTTTCAAAATGTTCAAACAGAAATGGGTTGTGCCTTTGGTGGCTCATCAATGTGTAATTCTTGCCATGCTTGCCGCGACCGACGTAGCTAGTTCGTTGGCTAAGCTAGCCATTTGTAGCTAACCAGTAAATCCTCCAGTATGTGTTGATGTCTTTTTACATTATTTGTTTTGGAAGCATTTTGCATTAAATTACCTGGTATGATGGTGCATTGATCAGTTATACTGTTTAAAGACATTGTTTTTGCTTTTTTTGCCCAAAGTAGACCTTTACAGTAACTGTCCAGTGTTTTCAGATTTCTATAACATTTGACCTATAATTTATTACAATTGGAGTGAAATCGTTTTGCTTCAAAAAATAATTAATTCATTATCTTAAAAAATAGCCTTTCTTGTTTTGGAATGCTGTGGGCATACCCCAACAATAGAATGGTGTGGGTGTATACCAGTCATTAAACATTTTAATGCGAGTAGGAGGATGTCATCATCCTCTATGAGGAAATAGAAACTGTCTGTTTGAGGTTAGGTTTTTGAATTGTTTTCTCCAATTTATGCTTTGGCCACAAATACAAGTATAGGAGGAGTCAACAACATTATTTTGGTATGAGTTAACAGAAAAGGAACTTTTAAAAGTGCGATTTTCACTGGACAGTTACTTTAAAACTGCAACAGTTTCTCTCAGCCTCATGTCATAATGTGTAGAGTAGCAGGAAAGTAGGTTTAAAACTGCAAAATTCTCTCTTCCTCATGGAAAAATGTGAAGAATAGCATGAGATTAACTATATTGAACAAAAATATATGAGGATGAGCTGGCCAATCAGTGGTCTAGTCGCATTCATATTTTTTATGACCAGTAAACACCCACGTCTTTCTGTTGCTGGGGTACGCCAACACCATTCTAACACAGAAAATAGACTTTTTAATATACTTATTTACAGATTTCTGGAAGGAAAATGATTTTACTCATATTATAATAAATTTAAGGGTCATATTTCAGTGCAAAAAAACTAAAAAAGTATGAACATGTCTGCACTGACTAACTGTAAGTCACTCTGGATAAGAGTGTCTGCTAAATGACTGTAATGTAAATGTAAATATAAATATGGAAACACTGGGCAGTTACTTTAAAGATCGACTTTGGGCAAAAACGCAAAAATAACATCTTTAAACTCTAAATGCTTTTTAAGCATTAAATGTAATGCTTAAAAACAAAAAGGATTAATGAGATATTTGGCTACAGAAGTGCCATTTCTTACCGATCTCTACAGCTTCCGTCCAGAAACAAATTCTGGACGAGTGGCTAGCTTAGCTAACGAACTTGCTATGTCGGTCGTGGCACTCATGACCAGAATGAAACATTGAAGAACCATGCTTTATTTTGAGAATCCACAGGGATCGCTGCAATTAATCATCTCTAATGTAGCATGAATGTGTGCACATACAGTACATCCAGAGATAGATTAATCTAATTAGCTCTCATCCCCATACACACTCTCCCTCCAACTCTTTCTAATTCAGGCCTCACTTTTCACAGCCAGTCAACTCTGTATTCTGAATTTAAGTTCTTAATCATATTAATTGGATCATTTTTACAGTAGCATGCTGGCATACCAAATTGCCAGAAGAACACAGCTCCAGACTGAATGCTCAATTACCAGGACTAAAATAGCCAGGAGTCCAACCATGGACTGCACAGCACGCCATGCTGCTGCTCCCAACGCCTGGAGACTGTGAGGGCTCCAGACTGATCATAGGGTTTACTGTCTCCAGACAATGCTTACATTCACTGGACATATTGGCAAGAGGCAGGGAGGCGGGGAGGAAGACACACATGACTGCTGCCTGGTGTTGATAATGAAAAACTGTGTTCTGAGGTGGACTTCTGTCATAAGAAATGATGCCACTTTAATATTGACATGAGATTGTCCCTCTGTTATTCTGAGAGAACAGGACCTATGGGCCAGAGAGCTACTTGCCCCGTATTACGTTCACTTCCCCAGCCCTGGTAGATCAGTGGCAACAAGGCAAAGCTTTGACATAGGAAATGAAGACGGTTTTAAAATGGCATTCCGTCTAGTGGGTGTGTGCTGTGTAGGACTGGTTTGAGTCTGGTTTGACCCAACTGTGTTGACTGGCCCTGCTCCACTCCGCAGAAGTGTGCGGTGTCTCATTCTCCCAGAAGCACAAGTGCAAGCCTGCGTGTTCAGATATCAATCATATCCAGTTCCTGCCATGTGTTATCTCCAAGTCACCGTGCCTCTGAGCCCCTGCCTCCCTCCCGCATTCCTTCTTTATTCCTCCTTCTCTTTCCTCATAAAAACACCAAACCTCAAGAAGGCTGTATAAAACTGGCCCAGGCCACTCTGCTCCAATCACCTCCCTCTGTGATGACTGCCAGTGCCACGACAATATGAGAGCCCATGCTGTCTGTCATTCCATCCGCAGCGTGGCTACCGGGACACGTTACACCAGATCCCAGCCTGGCCTGGCCTCCCGTCTGGCCACACCACACTAGCTGTGAGACCTCAGGCTCTCTGTGGTGTCTACCTACCTGTGGGAGGGGACAAACAAACGAGAGCAGGAGAAAGCACACCGACCAGGCTGCTGTCATTCCCTGTATAAGGTTTGCCCATGCTGAGCCATAACTCATGCTCCCCCTGACATGGCCCATCACTCTGGTTGCAGGGATAAATAATGAATGGACAGGTCTTCCATTAGTGCAGAGAGCAGCCATCATTTCAATGGGAATGACAATTACTCACGCTCAGGGAGTTGGGGACACACTGGGCTCATATCCCCTAGACAGGGTTACAGTTACAAGTTAGCTGTCCAAAATTGTAATCAGTAACGTAACTTTTGGATTACCCAAACACTAACGTAATCTGATTACATTCCGTTACTTTTAGATTACTTTCCCCTTAAGAGGCATTAGAAGAAGACATAAATGTATGTTACCAATGGACCGGCATCTATTGCAGGATAAATCTATGTTAAAGTTTACATATCTGGCCATACATGGATGTTACATTTTACTTTATGGGTTGGTTATGTAGGCTTCTTCTAACCCATCGCCCTTTACTACATATAATAATATGATTGAATTATATCTTTACATTAAAAACCAAAGTCTATCAGAATTCCAGTCATTCCAATAAATGTTATACCCCTTGATCTTCAAGAATGGAAGTATAGATTAACCAAATTGTTATACCTGAGCATGACCCCAAAACTAAGGACTTATTAGCCAGCCCTACTCTGTTGTTCATGATGTTGTTGTCATGGAGAACTGATTGGGCTCATTGATTAGAGTTGAAAAATAAATGGTGCGCTCATGGAATGGCATGCTTTGCCAAGAGTGCAAAGCTGTCATCAAGGCAAAGGGTGGCTACTTTGAAGAATCTAATAAGTAAAATATACTGCATTTTGATTTGTTTAACACTTTTTGGTTTACTACATGATTCCTTATGTGTTATTTCATAGTGTTGATGTCTTCACTATTATTCTACATTGTAGAAAATAGTAAAAAATAAAGAAAAACCCTTGAATGAGTAGGTGTGTCCAAACCTTTGACTGTGCAAGTTTGAGCATGTGTCCATTAGGCTTATGGATTTTTTATCAGCATGAATTAGATAGAGCAATAAAAGCCCCTCTGCAGCTGTTGCTAGAGCGCATTTTTCATTGGCTGTCCACTGGTTTCAAAAACAATGATTGATAGGCATCTTAAACTTCTTGAATTCAACCATTATTAGGTTCAAATGCACATTTACATTTGTGAACAGCCATCCACAACAACCACAATCCGTAAGGCACAAATAGCTAAATGAGAGAGCAGCAGTGTGATTCACATCAATTTTGCTATGTACTGTAGATATCAATAATTAGTGATATCCGTATTGCCGTAGACTACACCACTGCTGTCATCCTTACCTCCAAGCGTTTATTCAAGTTGGATAAACTGTAGCCTACAAAAGCCTATTCATCCTATTTTCCTGCGATCCATCAAACACATTTAGTGTGTCATCATAGTGGTCTCTGACTTGTGGTCAGACTCGCTCAGGTGGAACAAACTTAAACTTGTGCCGCTACTGAATCCTAGTGAAAATTAGATTTGTTTTAGCTTACGTTTGACTGAAAGATGTCAGCCAGCTTGTTGGCCGTTATATCTACTTGCATCTGGCTATCAGGGACATTTCGGAAGGTTGTGGCTGTTTTTACTTTATGATAATCCGCATATTGTGGGGAATGTCACAAGGAACATCTTCGCTAAAAAAACAGACAAGAAAGCAGGCCTAGTAGCGGAGATTGATCTCCATGGATAGTGCCGCGATAATCAAATCCCTTCCGAAAACTTACACGTGCGCCTTTTTTCAATGCTGATTTGAATGTCATTGAGAAAACAGAGAAGTGTCCAAAAAATTGTTATGCAAACATCCTTTCTGAATTGTGTCGCAGCCAGCCGCGACCGGGAGACCCATGAGGCAACGCACAATTGGCCCAGCGGCGTCCGTGTTAGGGGAGGGTTTACGGAGAAATAGCATTGTATTTGGTCAAATAGATTTTTTTATATTAGTTTGCTAAGTGCTGGCTGCAAGCTTATAGGTCTGCTGTTAGAACCAGTAAAGGCTGTTTTACCACTCTTGGGAAGCGGAATTACTTTGACTTCTCTCCAGGCCTAAGGACAAATACTTTCCTCTAGGTTCAGATTAAAGATATGACAGATAGGAGTGGCTATAGTTAGCTACCATCGTCAGTAGCTTTCCATCTAAGTTGTCAATGCCAGGAGATGTGTCCTTATTGATCGATAACAATAATTCTTCCACCTCTCCCACACTAACTTCACAAAATTCATACTTGCAATGCTTTTCTTTCAATATTTGTTTTTTTATGCATGAATACAATGGCTCACTGTTCATTGATGGCATTTCCTGCATAAGTTTACCCACTTTGCCAATTAAGTAATCATTAAAACTATTGACAACGTCAAATGGTTTTGTGATTAATAAGCCATTGGATTCAATGAAAGATGGAGTTGAATTTATCTTTCTGACCATAATTTCATTCCGTTTTTTTTCATCATTCTTTATATCATTGATCTTAGCTTCAAAATACAGTTTCTTCTTCTTTTAGTTGAGTTTAGTCACATAATTTCTCATTTTGCACTAAATCGGCCAGTCAGATGTGTAGCCAGATTTATTAGCCACTCCTTTTGCCCCATCTCTTTCAACCATACAGTTTTACAATTCCTCATCAATCCATGGAGCCTTAACAGTTCTAACATTCAGCCTCTTAACAGGTGCACGTTTATCAATAATTGGACAAAGCAATTTCATAAATTTGTCAAGTGCAGCGTCTGGATGCTCCTTATTAATCAGACCAACAAATACTTTTAGCATCATCCACATAAGAGTCACAGCAAAATATTTTGTATGATCTCTTATACACTATTTTAGGCCCAGCTTTTGGAACTTTGGCTTTCCTGTATAAAGCCACTATATTGTGATCAGTGCATCCAATGGGTACGGATACAGCTTTAGAACAAAGTTCTACAGTATTAGTAAAAATGTGATCGATACATGTGGATGATCTTGTTCCTGTAGTGTTTGTAAACAGCCTGGTAGGTTGCTTAAGGATCTGAACCAATATTACATGCACTGGTTACAGTGATACACTTCCTCTTGAGCGGACAGCTTGATGAAATGAGTCTATATTCAGGTCCCCAAGAAAGTAGACCTCTCTGTTTACATCACATACACTCTCAAGCATTTCACACATATTATTTAGACACTGACTGTTAGCACTTGGTGGCCCATAGCAACACCCCAAAAGAAAAGGCTTTAGATGTGCCAAGTTAACCTGCAACCATAACACTTGACATAAGAACTTCTGTAAGCATTACAGCGATATGGCTCTGAATATATACAGCAACACTTCCCCATTAGCATTTCTGTCTCTTCCATAGATGTAATATCCTTGTATTGCTACTGCTGTATAATCAAATTAATTATCTAAGTGAGTCTCAGAAATGAATAATTTATTAATGTTATCTGATGTTAGCAAGTTATTATTTTTAAGGCTACATATATTAAAATGGTTATATTTTCAGCACTTTCATGGGTAGCTTATCAGAAATAGACATAATATGGAAAGAGCAAACAAAGCAAGATAAAAAAATATACATTCAGCAGCCCATTAATGTGTGTGTGTGTGTGTGTGTGTGTGTGTGTGTGTGTGTGTGTGTGTGTGTGTGTGTGTGTGTGTGTGTGTGTGTGTGTGTGTGTGTGTGCTGCGGGGTTGAAGCTACGAACTCATAGGCTTGGCTCTCTCATCACTTCCAAGCTTCTTCGAGGGAGGGTGGACAATGAGCCTGTCATAGTGGATGTAACCAATGTCCCCACAATCTCTGGCAGCTTTCATGGATGGGAAGTTCTTTCCTCTTCTGGCGCACAGCTTCAGGATAGTCCTTGTTGAGGAAGAGATACGTTCCTCTCAAGTTCTTGTTTCTTTCCACAACAGCTACCTTGTCCTTGTACTTCAGGAACTTGACCACTATCGGCCTGGGCCTGTCACCTGGGCCGGTGGTGGGTTTTCCAGTCCTGTGGTTGCACTCCCTCTCAATCTTCCTGTGGTCCATCTTCAATTTCTCAGAGATAATTTCCCTCAATTTGTCATCAGACTCCGTCCAGGTCTCATCTGGAGATTCTGCAACTCCGCCCACAACCATGTTGTTCCGCCTTAATTGTCCCTCTGATTTATCCGTCATTGTAATCATGGATTCACAAACAGAACTCATGTTCTCTCTCAATGACTTACAGATTGCTGTCATCTTGCCGTTCTCCTGTTTCAACTCATCCAGCTGACCCTGGGAGAACTGCAACCTGTTCTTCAGGTCCTGGAAGAACAGGTCCTGGGGAGGCATAGAAGAAAAATTACAACTTAAATTCATATCGGTCCTTCACTATAATTGTTTTTGTTGTGTGATTGTACTTGTTGTATGTATAGAAAATAATTATCATTAAAAAAATGGATATTAATACTAATAGTTAGCATATATGCTAGAATTAGCACCATACAAGACTATACTTGAAGTCGCTATAGAGACAATAATAAGTTAAATACAAATAGTCATAGATATTATAAATGATATGCAGTATACACAATGAAAATAGTGTCTGATACATTACTCTACATGGAGATGTGCAGGAAAGACCTGCCGTGCTGTGAGACTGTGTGCACGCGTGCATATGTGTGTGATAGGGTAATGGACAGAGAGTTAGAACAGGTTGGCCAGAGAGGGGATGAGTAATGTAATAGCTGGATGGACTCAGTATTCTGGTAGTTAATCCTGAAGCTTGCCAAGGTGTTTATACTTGCCATTCATTCTGGGAATCAGACTGTTACCATCTGTTCATGTTTCTTTTGCTGGTTCTCTCTTTTCCACAGAGAATAATAGAATCAGGATAGATAAAACTCAATGCCAGTAGAAACAAGGATGTATCTTAAAATAGAGACTCCAGCAGCTACACAGACTGATTTAGTAAAGTGACAAGTAACTACTGGTTACATGAGTGGAGCTTGTGTTGTATGATGCTGAGAGGGAAGATGACAGGCTGTCACCACGGTGTCATCTCCCCACCACTGAACATTTGAGTAATGCGTTTATTATACAGGGCCAACATTGTAAACAGTTGTATTTGATACATGTATGCACCACACTGTGTTGGCTGCCTGACAAGTGATGTGCTGTACTGCCACATCTTGCTTTGCTTATGAAATGTATAATCTTGGCTGAGGATCACACAGTTGCTTGGAACACTACATTTCTTCCTCTACAAAATACTGTAGCTCACATGCATGGGTCTTATTTGCCAATTTTCCATTCTGACTCGATGCACAATAAAAGGCAAATGCCCTTTCTCCTCCATCTAAACACAAAGCTTGTCGCACTGGGTATACTACTACACAGTAGAGCTCTTCATGGGTCCACCTGTACCCGAATACCCGAGGCCCAATCCGGGACCCGAGCGGGACCGGATCCAGAATTCAAAATAATGTCACGAGTCTGGGTCGTATCTGATTGTCATGGAGCTCGGGTATGTATCATTTTAACTGACTTGTCCGGAAGGATCCATATACTGTACAGTACTGTAGATCCGAACACGACTGCTGCGTAAGGAGCGAGAGAGAAATTCTATAATTTTACAGTGCATTCGAAAACTATTCAGACCCCTTGACTTTTTTCACATTTTGATACGCTACAGCCTTATTCTAAAATTGATTAAATTGTAGTCATCATCAATCTACACACAATGCCCCATAATGACAAAGCAAAAACAGGTTTTTTATACATTTGTGCAAATATATTAAAAACAAAAAACTGAATAATCACATTTACATAACTATTCAGACCCTTTACTCAATACTTTGTTAAATCACCTCTTCTTGGGTATGACGCTGCAATCTTGGCACACCTCTATTTGGGGAGTTTCACTCATTCTTCTCTGTAGATCCTCTCAAGCAGAATCACATTAAGCATCTCCAAAATTAAATCTAGAAACGGCTTCCTATTTCGCAACAAAGCCTACTTCACTCATGCTGCCAAACATGCCCTCGTAAAACTGACAATCCTACCGATACTTGACTTCAGCAATGTCATTTACAAAATAGCCTCCAACACTCTACTCAGCAAATTGGATGTATTCTATCACAGTGCCATCCATTTTGTTACCAAAGACCCATATACTACCCACCACTGCGACCTGTATGCTCTCGTTGGCTGGCCCTCACTACATATTCGTTGCCAAACCCACTGGCTCCAGGTCATCTATAAGTGCTAGGTAAATCCCCGCCTTATCTCAGTTCGCTGGTCTTCATGCACTCGCTGGTCACCATGCGCTCCAGCAGGTATATCTCACTGGTCACCCCCAAAGCCAACACCTCCTTTGGCCGCCATTCCTTCCAGTTCTCTGCTGCCAATGACTGGAACGAATTGCAAAAATCATTGAAGCTGGAGACTACCATCTCCCTCAATAACTTTAAGCATCAGCTGTCAGAGCAGCTTACCGATCACTGCACCTGTACACAGCCCATCTGTAAATAGCTCACCCTACTACCTCATCCCCATATTGTTCATTTTGCTAATTTGCACCCCAGTATCTCTATTTGCATCTGCACATCTATCACTCCAGTGTTAATACTAAATTGTAATTATTTTGCCACTATGACCTATTTATTGCCTTAACTTCCTAATATTACTGCTTTTGCACACACTGTATATAGATTTTCTATTGTGTTATTGTCTGTACATTTGTTTATCCCATGTGTAACTCTGTGTTGTTGTTGTTTTTGTCGCACTGCTTTGCTTTATCTTGGCCAGGTCGCAGTTGTAAATGAGAACTTGTTCTCAACTGGCCTACCTGGTTAAATAAAGGTCAAATAAATAAATAAAATAAAAGGTTGTATGGGGAGCATCGCAGCACAGATATCTTCAGGTCTCTCCAGAGATGTTTGATCAGGCTAAAGTCCGGGCTCTGACTGGGCCACTCAAGGACATTCAGAGACTTGTCCCGAAGCCACTCCTGCGTTGTCTTGGCAGTGTGCTTAGGGTCGTTGTCCAGTTGGAAATCCTGAGTGCTCTGGAGCAGGTTTTCATCAAGTATCTCTCTGTACATTGCTCCGTTCATCTTTCCCTCAATCCTGGCTTATCTCCCAGTCCCTGCCACTAAAAAACATCCCCACAGCAAGATCCTGCCATCTGGAGCTCTGTCAAAACTTGGTCACCTCCCTGACCAAGGCCCTTCTCCCCCGATTGCTCAGTTTGGCCGGGCAGCCAGCTATAGGAATAGTCTTGGTGGTTCCAAACTTCTTCCATTGAAGAATGATGGAGGCTACTGTGTTCTTGGGGACCTTCCATGCTGCAGAAATTTTTTGGCACCCTAACCCAGATCTGTGCCTCGACACAATCCTGTCTCGTAGCTCTACGGACAATTCCGTCGACCTCATGGCTTGGTTTTTGCTCTGACATGCACTGTCAACTGTGGGGCCTTGTATAGACGTGTGTGTCTTTCCAAATCATATCCAAGTTGTAGAAACATCTCACAGATAACCAATGGAAACAGGATGCACCTGAGCTCAATTTAGAGAGTCTCATTTCCAAAAACCTGTTTTTGCTTTCTCATTATGGGGTATTGTGTCTAGATTGATGAGGAAAAATATTGATGTAATCCATTTTAGAATATGGTTGTAACGTAACAAAATGTTGAAAAAGGGAAGGGGGGGGGGGTGAACTGTCTAGCATCTCCATTAAGGAATCAGTGTCCAATCTCCTGTTACATAATTCGACAATTGATTTTATTTTCCTATGTTCCCTTCCACTAACTGGCTTATTAACTCTAGTGTGCTCAGTGCTTAGTAGAAAGGCATGCCTTTAAATTGGATAAAGGCGAGCTTAACTGCTTGTGATTGTTGTTAGGAGTCTGAGATGCAGAATCTCATTTATTTGTTCTGGTGTAATGCACCATGGGTTATGATCGGGTCCGGGTCTCTTACAAGGGTCACATGGTCAGATTAGAGATGGAGCTCAAATGCTCGGCTCATAATGTTTCAGCTGAAGATTTACGCCACTACACGAGAGCAATAAAAGGCTGGAGTTTAATGGGTGCGCAGCCTGAAATGCTTGTTCTCATCACATCGGGATTGTTTTACCCCTTCTTAACCCCCCTCCGCATGCACGCACACACACACACACACACACACACACACACACACACACACACACACACACACACACACACACACACACACACACACACACACACACACACACACACACACACACACACAATCCAACCAAACCCTTCCAACCCAACAAACACAGATCTTTCAAACCGAGTTAGCTAACCTCTAATTGAAAGCGTGCACTGTGAGGCATACTGTATGAGCAGAGAGACGACAGAACTTGGCTGCGTCTCTAACATCTGTCTATCTGTGCATATCCTGCCTCCAAAGGCCTTGCTGTTTTTAAAGGGAAAACTATCTGCCTTCCTGATTCACTAATCCTCTCTCTCTCTCTCTCTCTCTCTCTCTCTCTCTCTCTCTCTCTCTCTCTCTCTCTGTCTGCTCTCCAACAGGCTACACTCGTAAGGTACATTCAGATTTTTGGGGTGCTAGAACATGGTTTTCCACCATGAGTGGCTGAAAATCTCTTTAACATGTTATACAATCATATGTTTCGGCACCTAGTGCCTTTTGTCAATTCATGCGCAAGGTTGTGTTCCGCTCCCATCCAGAAGAAATGGAATTCTACTTCTGCCCCACTGGGTCCTTTGTCACTGGATTAACCCCTGGCTATTCTGCACCACAGAACTCAGGGAGGGGCTAAAGGGTCAGGATCCTGGACACAAGACTGACCCGTGACCTGTTGACCCCTGAGTGTTCTGGGACAGGGCTGTTGACAACACCCTGGTGGGGGAGGGGTAAGCATGCTGGTCACAGGGGCAAGAAGGATTCAAACCAGCCAGGCATGAACCCAAACAACCATGGAGGACAAAATCAGACATGGCTGATCAAATGGTCCAAATCCCCTGTAACCAGACACACGCAGTAGTGACATAAACGTCTGTGTAAATCATGCATTCATGTCATGCTATTGTGGTAGCAGAATTGGTTGAGTTTTCCACAACACTATGCTTAAAGTTATGCTGTGTAGGGGGTTCTGGACCGATCCTCCACACAGCATTTGATGCTACTATTTTCATCCACACATCCCAAGTTCTGAGTGAAGTCATTTCAAGAACTTTTTAATTTTTAATGCTTGATCTCAAATTACCATTCAGCCCTTGGAGTTCAGCCAGAGTGCTTACTTAGACAAATATAGAAATTAATTGTTTTTTGTTTTTGCTTGGCACAGAACACCCAAACTTAAAAAAAAAAAAATATATATATAATGTTTCTCCCAAACTGGGAGTAACCGCTTACTCTGATCTCCTTTCATTTTGCTGAACTGTGCTCTGTTTTAATCATTCCTTTTTTTAATAGCCCAGTTCAATGACAAAGAGTGGAGCCATCCATTTGATCCAAAGAGGATGCACAGCACCAGCGCCTGATATAATTGGCTGTATTTCATTCCACGTCAGCCATAACATGGGGACATGATTGTTTATGACCTTGCCCTTGCCAAAGCATGCATCTCCATAGGTTTTGGTGTTACGTGTGTTTTTGCCTCCCAGTGCTTCACTTGTGCCTGCGAGCTCTAATGTGATGGACTTGTGTCCCCTGGGACTGGCTTGTATCACTGTGGGCTGTCAGCGCATACATTACTCAGTTTAAGAGAGAATGATCACCACCATTAACAACAAAGGAGCCCCAATTCAATTATCTAGTGTGGTGGGTAGTGGTGGTAGCAGGCCATCGCTGATAGACAGAGGTTGATCAAATACACACCGTTATCAAACACACACACACACACACACACACACACACACACACACACACACACACACACACACACACACACACACACACACACACACACACACAGCAGGGAGGGTGAAAAGAATATAAAAGGATCAAAGGATATGTTACAGTATGGTGGGTTGCTCTGTTATCAGCCCATATTTCCCCCTCAGCAGGAGAGGATGTCTTGCTCTTAGCTGGCACATTGGAAATCAATTCCATACACTATAGTTTGAAATACAAAATTGGAAGAAGTCAAGTGAGTACGGAGAAAAGCTCTGTCTTTGGACACCTTCATCCAGACTGATGCGAGAGAAATTGACAGGTTGAAAGAAAATACCTTTTACACTTATATTACCACCTCTCCTATCCTCAGTTCAGTGGAGATGACGGAGAGGAGGAGACAAAGCCACTTGTCCTGCCCTCCTTCTGAAGCTTCTTGCTGACTCTGAGGTTATGGTGCCCCCTAGAGGGTGGTAGTAAAAACAGACTGAACCAATCTGCCTCTCCCCTCCAGGCCTTTATTTAAATACCACATTAATCCCGATGACTGATAACTCATCCTCATGAATAATTATGGACAATTATACTGATAATGACTGGCCTTTCAAACCCACTTTAATCTATGCAAAGAAATGCTATGTGTCTCAGCATTATCTATTTTTGTCCTCATAATTCAGTCCTGAAATATTGTTTTGACCTGTTGACCTTTATGTTTTCTTAAAGAGTGAAACAAAGGTTTATTAATCAATTGTGCAATGCATTTACATTAACTGTGTCTTTATCCTAGCTCATTCCCACAGTTAGAAATTGATTTGGATCAATAAAGGGCTTGGCATGTATCTGCACGTTCTGACTCAAACTCATATCATTACTTCAAATTAGTTTTCCAGTCAATTAAATGATTTCTTAAGGTTGAGTCTTTACTCAAAAAGTCTGCACATGCCACTCAAGTGTTTGAACAAATATTCAACAGAGATAAATGCAAGATTATGAGGAACGTTCCAGTCATAAATGGATTATTACCAACCATTGTCATAAACCTAATATCGTTATATCACTATATATGGCTGCATCAGAGCATAATTGAGGTCTAGATACAGTTGAAGTCGGAAGTTTACATACACTTAGGTTGAAGTCATTAAAACTAATTTTTCAGTCTGGACCGCTGTCTGTCAGGGATCGGAGACCCCACCACCTCCTCTATACACTCCTACAACAACGACAATAACAACAACTCAAAATGTGTGTGTGTGTGTGTGTCCGACCAACCCTGTCCGGATTGTGAGCCTCTGAGTTAGTCACAGTCCCATAGAAACACCATCAGTCCAAACCTCTCACTAAGTAGAAGTACAGATGAAGTCGGAAGGTTACATACACTTAGGTTGAAGTCATTAAAACACATTTTTCAACCACTCCACAGATTTCATGATAACAAACTATAGTTTTGGCAAGTCGGTTAGGACATCTACTTTGTGCATGACACAAGTAATTCTTCCAACAATTGTTTACAGACAGATTATTTCACTTATAACTCACTATATCACAATTCTAGTGGGTCAGAAGTTTACATACACTAAGTTGACTGTGCCTTTAAACAGCTCGGAAAATTCCAGAAAATGATGTTATGGCTTTAGAAGCTTCTGATAGGCTAATTGACATCATTTGAGTCCATTTGAGGTGTACCTGTGGATATATTTCAAGGCCTACCTTCAAACTCAGTGCCTCTTTGCTCGACATACGAAAAAAATTTGCAGACCTCCACAAGTCTGGTTCATCCTTGTGAGCAATTTCCAAATGCCTGAAGGTACCACGTTCATCTGTACAAACAATAGTACGCATGTATAAACACCATGGAACCACGCAGCCATCATACCGCTCAGGAAGGAGACGTGTTCTATCTCCTAGAGATGAATGTACTTTAGTGCGAAAAGTGCGAATCAATCCCAGAACAACAGCAAATGACCTTGTGAAGATGCTGGAGGAAACAGGTACAAAAGTATCTTTACCCACAGTAAAACTAGTCCTGTATCGACATAACCTGAAAGGCTGCACAGCAAGGAAGAAGCCACTGCTCCAAACCGCCATAAAAATGCCAGACTACGGTTTGCAACTGCACATGGGGACAAAGGTTGCACTTTTTGAAGAATTGTCCTCTGGTCTGATGAAACAAAAATGTTTGGCCATAATGACCATTGTTATGTTTGGAGGAAAAAGGGGGAGGCTTGCAAGCCGAAGAACACCATCCCAACCATGAAACACGGGGGTGGCAGCATCAAGATGTGAGGGTGCTTTGCTGGAGGAGGGACTACTGCACATCACAAAATAGATGGCATCATGAGGAAGGAAAATGATGTGGATATATTGAAGCAACATCTCAAGACATCAGTCAGGAAGTTAAAGCTTGGTCACAAATGGGTCTTCCAAATGGACAATGACCCCAAGCATTCTTCCAAAGTTGTGGCAAAATGGCTTAAGGACAACAAAGTCAGGGTATTGGAGTGGCCATCACAAAGCCCTGACCTCAATCATGCAGAAAATGTGTGGGCGAGCAAGGAGGCCTACAAACCTGGATCAGTTACACCAGTTCAGTCAGGAGGAATGGGCCAGAATTCACCCAACTTATTGTGGGAAGCTTGTGGAAGGCTACCCGAAACGTTTGGCCCAAGTTAAACAATTTAAAGGCAATGCTACCAAATACTAATTGAGTGTATGTAAACTTCTGACCCACTGGGATTGTGATGAAAGAAATAAAAGCTGAAATAAATACTTCTCTCTTCTATAATTCTGACATTTCACATTCTTAAAATAAAGTGGTGATCCTAACTGACCTAAGACAGGGAATTTTTACCTGGATTAAATGTCAGGATTTTTGAAAAACTGAGTTGAAAGGTATTTGGCACAGGTGTATGTAAACTTCCGACTTCAACTGTACCTACTAGGCTGTTTGAACACTACCCTATAGGCACCTCTCAAGAAATGATGGAATGTTTCAAAGTTTACTATTTTTATGAGACTTCTCTTGGAGGGGAGGCAGACTCATATCTACACTGGTTAATTTTTCAACAGTAATCAGTAGCTTTGAGCTCAGTCGATGTCACAGACACATTCTATCATTATTCCCTCTGGGTTCCCTAAATGAATTGTAGACGTGTTGCCTACCCTGACAGTCTCAGCTTTATACTAAAATAAGATGCCAGAGAGAAGCCAGCACTATTCATTCTCTCTCTATTTATCACTCTCTCTCATTCAGTACCATCACTCTCCCTCTCTATCTCCCACTTTCTCTCTTTCTTCTCCCTTCCTCCCTCTATCCCATTATCTCCTTCCTTCCTTCCTTCCTTCCTTCCTTCCTTCCTTCCTTCCTTCCTTCCTTCCTTCCTTCCTTCCTTCCTTCCTTCCTTCCTTACTCCGCCCCCCCCCTCTCTCTCTGTCTCTCTCGCTCACTCCCACTCTCTTTCTCTCCCTCTCTCTTTCTGGCTGATGATTATCAAGGCAGTGTGTTGCTGTCTCAGCTATAACAGACACCTAACCAGTCTCCACAGAATGCCCTAAAGGGGTGTCAGATCCCCACCCCCCTCTTACCAAAGATGTCCAATACCTAACCCAGCAATCTACCATCTCTCCATGTCACAAGGGACCACCACACATGCAGTAACACAGTGTACACACATAGAGTATTTCCTTGGCTGAGGATTACAAAAGATGTCTCCAACAGTTGAATGTAGCATAGCTGATATCAAAATAACTCTTCTGCTTTGTCTTATCCATCTCCCTAGAAACTCATAACAATAAAACAAGGTCATATTGTTTTATTGTTATACCTCTGCCCACATTGTAGGACCTCTGCCCACATACTGAGACAAGCAACAGTTAATGAAGTCCAATTATTGGCCACAAGAGGACAATCTGGTGCCAGAGGCTCAGGCTGAGGAATGAGTGATGAACTTTTTCCTTCTTCTCTCACATGGGAATCTGTATTTGTATTTATTAGGGATCCCTAATAAATACAGCAGCTACTCTTCCTGGGGTCCAACATATTAAAGCACTTACATTACATATACAACTAAAGATAAAACAGTACATCATATAACATTATTACACCACTACATATCCACAATACAACATGTATCATACTACCATATAACATTATTACAATGTGTGTAAAACATGTGTCTGTACCTTTGTGTGTGTCTCTTCACAGTCCCCACTGTTCCATAAGGTGTATTTTTACCTGTTTTTTCAAATCTGATTCTACTGATGTTACCTGATGTGGAATAGAGTTCCATGTAGTCATGGCTCTACGTAGTACTGTGTGTCTCCCATAGTCTGTTCTGGACTTGGGGACTGTCAAGAGACCTCTGGTGGTATGTCTTGTGGGGTGTGCATGGATGTCCGAGCTGTGTGCTAATAGTTTAAACAGACAGCTCGGTACATTCAGCTTGTCAACACTTCTTACAAAAATAATTAGTGAAGAAGTCAATCTGTCTTCCACTTTGAGCCATTGACATCATTAATGTTAGCTCTCTGTGCACTTTTAAGGGCCAACCGTACTGCCCTGTTCTGAGCCTATTTAATTTTCATAAGTCCTTCTTTGTGGCACCTATAATCCAGGGTTACTCCAACAGTTTAGTCACCTCAACTTGCTCAATTTCAACATTATTCATTACAATATTTAGTTGAGGTTTAGGGTTTAGTGAATGATTTGTTCAAAATACAATGCTTTCAGTTTTGGAAATATTTAGGACTATTATTCCTTGCCACCCATTCTGAAACTAACTGCAGCTTTGTTATCACCAGGCACCACAGGCTAATAGGGATTCAGACTGAAACATTATCAGTTGAAAGTATACATGAATACAATATATTTTTGTGTTACAAGTTTTATTTATTTTTAAATTAAAATATGCAAATGAGGCAAAACCTCCTTAAAGTTTGCATATTACGAGAATCCATGTTTAATGCTTAATTGTAAAAATATTTTTGGGGTTTCAATGTTATAAGACACTCAATGGTCAGATATTTACAGAACAGTTGATCAAAATATTGGCATTTCATAGAACTATTTAAAAAACACTCCTCTGGTTGGACGCATATTTTGCATATATTTACAGATAAAATGACACTTAAAATCAAAACAACACAAGATATTTTAAAAAAGCCTCTGTAAAAGTCTAACTATAAGACCTAAGAACCTGTGTGTGGAAAAATGTGAATGTACGTCCTTGAAGACTGAGAACATTTTTTTGGCGAACCGGAAACGTCATTTTACGAAAATAGCCCCAAAAATAGGCTGATGCAATTAAAATGTACTTTCCATAAATATGACCATTTATGTCCCATTAATTCATCTCTTATTCATATATCACTTCTAAACTGACAAATAAACATCAAATATACCTTTTACAAATACATTAGCACTTTTGGACAAATTCTCATATCAATTTCTCACATACAAGGCTTTTGTATGGCTGCTGAAATGTGCAGAACATCAATCAGCCATGTCTGTCCCACATGTAAGGCCCTCTTTGAGTTGTTTACTTTCTTGGCCGCGTCATGGGACCTGCGCCTATGTTTGGCACACTCCATTGAAGAAGCATCAGCTCTGACAACACACCGCGCATTCTCCTCTCTGATTGCTTCCAGTGCCACCAAAGTGCTGTCAAGCCACACTTTGTCCATCACATTTGATATAGCAGTGGCTCCCTCATTGAACGTGGCCCACGAAGACAGTTTTGGGTCATCGAGACCATATTAGAGTTCAGACATTCATTTGTATTCTGGGTTCCTCCGGGCTGCATTCTTTAGAGGAGGTTATCATATATATACAGGTACCATTTTCTGTGCAACCTCTCTATTAAAAAATGTATGGCCTCCATGGTTTTTGTGACTGGGTGGATCTTCACCATTGTCTAGGGCTCGCTGGTACCAGCACCAATGGACACACCTATCCCGTAGTTGGAAGGGAATCCTCTCTTGTGCCAACTGCCATCAAAGGATACATGAATGTCTATGATGGCCTCCTCATCCCCCTTTAGCAACTCTGCTATGTCTGGGTCTACTGTTTATCTGCGTATGCTCTTCTAATTAGCTTTGCAGCACTCTCCATTGACTGTAGCCCTCTCTGAATCTCTGCAACTAAAGTGGGTGGAAAAAAGTACTTGACATTAGTCATAACTGCAGGACTAAATTTCAGCATGTTACCCTATGTAAATATTAGCATATCAGCATGTATTTACTTTATGTAAAGCTACTTTCTCAGTAATCACAGTAGGCTACAGCCCTATGACACTGTAGGCATATGTGATAGTCTCACTAATAGTTATGTTTTCCTATAACTCTGTTTACTCACTTTAAATACATTTGCTGGAGCAAGGAAATAAATATTATTTACACACAGCAAGTCACCTGACAATAATGGGTCACTCTAAATCACCCAGAAAATGTACTTCTCTGTTGATATCACATACGTTATCAAGCATTTCACACATATTATCCACATACTGACTGTTAGCACTTGGTGGTCTATAGCAGCTTCCCTCAAGAATAGGCTTTAGGTGAGGCAGATGAACCAGTAGCCATAATTACTTCAACAGTTTTTAACATGATATCCTCTCTAAGCTTTACAGGAATGTGCTTCTGAATATAGACCGCAACACCGCCCTCATTGGCATTTCTATATTTTCGGTAGGTGTTATAACCATGTATTGCTACCACTGTATCATCAAAGGTATTATCTAAGTGAATTTCAGAGATATGTGTCAGAATATGAATGTTATCTGTCACAAGCAAGTTATTGACTGTTACAAGCAAGTTATTGCTTGATTGTTTTTAATGCTTTACTGGGAAGCTTAACAGAAGTAGACTTGCTAATGTTATTTATATTGGAGCTGACAGTGGACTCCCTACTAGGGCACTCAGCCTCAGTGCTAACAGTGTAACTCTGGTTCATAGGCACATGATTACTGCATACAATAGCTGTAGGATCAACAGAGGTTTTCAGGGTAGTTAGGGGGACATAAATTAAGTTACTTACATAGTGTCTGCCAATGCCTCTGGGATAATGTACATTTGATGCAGCATTATGACAACTCAGTGTCACAATGGTAGGGATTCATTGAGCTGGTCTTGGGTCATTTCACCACTATGGTCTATTTATTGTCCTACCTCCTAACCTTACTGCATTTTGCACTACATTTTGCACTCTGTATTTAGATTTTCTATTGTGTTTTTACCATGTTTGTTTACTGTGTAACTCTGTGTTGTTTTTGTCGCACTGCTTTGCTTTGTCTTGGCAAGGTCGCAGTTGCAAATGAGAACTTGTTCTCAACTGACCTACCTGGTTAAATAAAGGTGAAATAAAAAATAAAAAAATTAATTGATATGTAATTATCTCAATGCAGCCTTGAAATGTGTTAACAGAGTCCAGAAGTCAAGATGATTTGGATGGACGTCATTCCTGTAGTGTATCAATAAAAGTGATTCCAGTAGCCAGCTGAATCTTTCTCACCCGCAGCCCAAAGATTGTACCGGACCTAAAATAATTGACCGCTTTTTAGAATCTTTCAGTGCTAGAATTAGTTATTTAAAATCTATTTTCAGAAGTTCCAAGCTAGCCCTCCTGATGTTGTTTGAACCCACATGGGACTATGAAAGTGTCAGCTCTCGAATCGGAAGCCCCTAAGGAAGAAGGGGCCAGAACCCGGGCTTAACATCTCCAAGGAGACACCTGTTGACAGAGGACGCTTTCTTCAACTTCCACAGTGAGTGACATATCTCCATGGCTGGTTGGTTGGGTCGAGAACAGGAACATCCCCCAAGTCATCAGGGAGCATCTAACTAGCTCCATTCACCAGGGAAGGGGGAGAACCCTTCGGTGTGGGATCCCTGCAGAGTACCGGCCAGTTGGCTGTGGAGAGCTGACACGGCGGCGACACTTCCACCAGACCAAAGCAGCATCCGGCTACTGGGGTAGAAGAAAAAAATAAGTAGGTGGACGTGGATTCCCCTGTAGCTTGTGTAGGTTTGCTACTTGTTTTCTAAGAGTAGCCACTTCGCCACTGTAGTCCTCTGTAAGCAAACAATTGCTACATTGAAAGTCAGGGCAGTCCACATTGTACCAGAATAAAGCAGAGTAAATACAGCTCCTGCAGCGTTGAAAACATTCAATAGTGACTTACATTTGAGACTGCCGAGCCAGCTAGGCTAGCTGGGTTTCCGTGTCTCTCTCTTTACATGGAATTTTGCAGAGTTCACAGCAGCTGAGCCCAACTGAGCTGCGGGATCCAAAACCCAAGATAAAAATAAAAAGTATATAAAATCACACTGTCACGACTTTACAAAAACAATAAACCGATAAACTGAGGTCTCTCGTTCAGCATTCAACAGCGAATCAAGAAGATACAGAAAGTAAAAGGAGAGAGATACTGATGTACTGTACATGCTAGAGAATATATAGTTTGTGTTATTGTGATGTGGTGATTCATTGATCACGTTTGATTGAGGCTGTGTAATGGAGGAACAAAACACTCCCACTATTCCATAGTGGGCAATAAGGCAGTTCAAACTTTGGACTTTTACCTTTATTTAACTAGGCAAGTCAGTTAAGAACAAATACTTATTTACAATGACGGTCTATACCAGCCAAACTCGGACGGTGCTGGGCCAATTGTGCGCTGCCCTATGGGACTCCCAATCACGGCTGGTTGTGATACAGTCTGGATTTGAACCAGGTTGTCTTTAGTGATGCCTCTAGCACTGAGATTCAGTGTCTTAGACCACCATGCCACTTGGGAGCCCAAGTGACTTCCCTGGTGACTTGAACATGAGTAATGGATGAGAACCATGACTTCAGAGATCAACACTTTTCTTTGCAACCATAGCCCACTGAGGCATACTATAACTCTGATATTTGGCCAGGACACAGGGATACCACCCCAACTCTTATTATGATGATGGATAACCCACCCAGAAACAAGATAAAACATTTAAGCAAGTGGACACACACACACACACACACACAGATAGACACATAGAAAGACACATACACACACATATCAGGTGGGTGAAGATCAGTGGAGGCTGCTGAGGGGAGGATGGCTCATAATAATGTCTGGAACGGATAAAATGGAATAGCATCAAACACATGGAAACTATGTTTTACCACGAGGCCAACCTCCCAAATTAAGGTGCCACCAACCTCTTGTGATGTAGATCCACCTACATTATTACCAATAGAAACCAATAACTAAACAAAGCCACAAGATCAAGACTTGGGTTTTGCTGAAAAGTCCAGAAGAAAAAGCTTCTGGTCTGTTTTGGCTGATGTTCCCTTCTTTTTCGGTTTGACAGCTTCCAATTCCATTTTCTCACCCTCTCTGTAGACACAGACACACGCAAGCACACACATGCAAAGACACACCCACAATACTTTCACAACCCACACATGTGCATTAAACACACATCCATCCATCTGACCAATTTTCCAAAGTAATGGCACAGGCTTGGTGCTCCACTGGATACAGAACTGGAAACAAACAAAGGGACATACAACATGGAAACTTTGTTACTATGGCGAAACAAAACAAACTGTCGAGTGTGAACATTCTGTCTTCTACGTTGCCAGTACAGGCTTTCAAAACACGCAGACATGCTCAGGGTTCCTCTCAGAATCTAGTTCAAAACAAGAATGAGGGGGAAAAAGAGAAAACAACAGGGTATGTAGTGCCTGTTGTGAAACTGATGAGTAGGGTCAAGAGCTTACACTGACCATGTGACCTGACTGGTAAAAACAACCCAACCGATAAACACAGGGGGACCAGAAGAAGCAGTGGCGTGTGTCAGAGACCTTGTGGCTCCCTGTCGGAATGTGTGGCCGTGCTAAACGGAAAGACTCTTTCTCCTCCTCTTTTCCTCTGTGTGTCATTCCCCCTCTAGTCTGTGCTTTCCATTACAGTGCTCCTGTCTTTCAGGCCAGGGGCTCGGTCTCCTCTATCTTTTTTCTTAGTTGACATCACGCTACCACTGTGTCTCCATGTGACTGAGCAAGGCTGTAATTTACAGTATACTGCCTGTTCCATTAGCCTCATATGGAACAGTTGACACTACATGTTGGATGCAGATGAGCTGGGGGACTTGTGGACTGGGATCACTCATAGCCAGCAACCCCTGAATGGTATCCCTGATGATGACCATTTGGACAGTTCAGATGGGGTACCATCCCCGGACTGCAGGGAATATATAATGTTGTTAGTCAACTCTTGCACGCCCATAATAACAATTATGTAATGAACTCAACTCTTGAAGAAATAATGTTCTCTAGTAGAGCAATGTAATAATTTTCTAGAGGCAGATGATCACCATAGCTAGGAGGGGATAAGACAAGATGAAGGTCAGCCCGCTACAAACAGCCAGGAGGAACGATTGTGTCACTAACCCAGGCCGGAGGATAAAGAGGCTGAGAAACTGCCCATGGAATTTCATGAGCACAAACTAATGTATTTAAAAGAAAAGCATGCTATGAAGATGTAGATCCTTCCTGTTGAGTTGGCTATGGAGGAGAAGGAGGAGGAACAGGAAGCAGCAGCAGTACCAATGTTCTTTTCAAACCAGCACCAGTTCAGGGTCCCGATATTTCCATCTGTGAATTAAAAACCTTTTTGTTACCAATCCATGGCTATTGTTTGCTTCAATCACTTGAGCTATCTTTATTGTGGAAGTGCTACATAGCAAAAGCATCTCTGCAGGCTAGTCCATTTCTGTCATTGTCTGCCTTAACCGTGGGAACATCTGGGTCATCCTCATCTTCAACTTGAGGATCTGGGCAGCCATGCTGTTTGAGGTAATTGTGAAGCACTGCTGTTGAAATTATGACAATGCAGCATGATCTTTCTGGATCACTGGAAATAACTCTTCCATTCACCAAACACTACACCTCTGGTGCGGATATGAGCTTGGTTGTACTGTTGTTGCTCAGGTCCTATTGCATGAAGATAAGGGGTGAACAAGAATTTGGTCTGTGCATACCCACTGTCACCAAGTATGATTCCACTATGTTGTCCTCCTTCAAGCTGAGCATAGAAAGAGGAGTTTTGGAAAATACTTGAGTCATGAGTTGCACCTTTCCAACACACAACAATTTTGGAGAACTGCATATTGCAAATTGTGTGCACATATTTGGGAGTGCACACAATTTGTACATTTATTGAGAACCAGGCTTTACGATTCCTGTACTCCTCAGCATCTGCTGTAGAGGGACACTTGATGGGAACATGACATCCATCTATACAGCCAATGATTCCAGGGAAGTTCCCATATTCATAGATCTCTAGCTTGTAGTTGGCTTGGGCAGCAGCATCAGGGAACTTGATTGAATTGTCTTTCAGTTCAAACAGCATTGCAGACTTTGTGGACTATTCTGCATTCAGTCGGTTTACTTACACCACACAAATCTCCTGTTTCACGATGGAAGGTTCCACATACCAAAAACCTCAAGGTGATCAGTACTTGTAGAGAAGGAGTGATGGGTCTTCCCCTAAGAGATTTAGATGAAAGCCTTGGCTCAAGCGAAAACGGTCACGGACATTGATTTCATCAAATTCATTCAGTGGGTTGCTCCTGTCTTTAAGCGCCCTTCTGTCTGGCCTTGGTGGTGCTCTTTGATCTTCATTGAAATAGTCCCAGTACTCCATCTTCCTCCATTGCCAAGGTCAACCTGGGGGCCAATCTGAAGTTAAACCTGCCTCTGGCCAGGTTTAATTTAAACCTTCTCTTAGATCTAGATTAAATGTAATCATAATTCTGTAAATCAGATTTTTTAAGTCTAGACTAGGGCAAGTCTGAGATTATTTTAAATAATGTCAGAGAAATGCTATTTCAGTTTAAAAGTGCAATTTAGTCTAGGATAAGGCTTAATCTGTGTCCACGAAACCATGCCTATATTATAGAATTGACTATGACAGAGAAATGTGGTGTCAGCAGGCAACATTTTTTATTTCCCTCTTTTGATTTCTCTAGATTGTGTGTACATCTGTGATGTTTCACACGCTGATTTAACTTTAAAGTGTATCAGATGACCTATCAACAGCGATAATGCTGAAAAGCCTAATTTCATCCAGCATGTCAGACTAGTGTGAGCTTAATATGCTTAATACATTTAGACTCGCTTCACTCACTTCATTCTATGTAAATAGGACTTCTATCTCAGCTTAGACCACCCATCCTCTCTCCAGATGTGTCAGACAGAGTAGACACAAAGGCAGGCAAAACATTCCCCTCCCCTCTCTTCCTACTCCCAGCACAGCTAATTATGTGTAAATACAGTGGCTCTGCAAAGAGAAAGAGAGTAGTTAGCTACAGCAGTATATATAAAATGAGCTAATGCTGCCTTCAGAAGTTGAGCCTTCCCCCTTCAGGCAAAGCATATAAGTGAGTGCAGCCTTGGGGTCCATTTTCACAGAGGCCCTGTGTTACTAGTCTCTGTGAGGCTGTCTGCACCTTGTCATGGCAGCGATGTTTGTCAGACCATGAAAAATTGGCCTTCTCATGAAAACATCTGTAGCATCCGAAGAGTTTGTCCACTCTATGGAAAGGGGAGATTCTCACAAACACGTATCTCTGTTTTGCTCTACGACCCCCACAAGTGTCACGGGACTCGTCTGAAGGTAACCGGTACCGGTTTAAAAAGATTTATGGAAGAATGGAGGTCATTTTGTGCCTACCCAAAAAAGGGGTTAGATTTACAGGGGTTAATGTCTTTTTATTAGGTATTATTTTTTATTGTATTTCACTTTAATATTGATTGGTGTATTAGTACACTTCAAATACAGTTTGATTTAATTAGAGACAGTGTGAGACAGATGAGCCATGCATCATCCTTATATATATCCTATGTCCACGACTATTTAACCATGGAAACAGGACTCTCCGTCACATGACGCTATGGTTAGATTTCTTGATATTAAAACCAAATGGGTTCCACAGGCTCATCCCTGTACTGCTGGTTGTACTCGGTGGGGTGTGATCTACATAATTTTTGAAAGGGAATCAACTTTCCACATCCTTTAAATGTTTTCCCCGTTTCAGGGAAGTTTGTCTGTCATGTGGGAATTGTATGTTCCGTTTTGACGTTTGTCGCTTAAATTTTTGTAGCCCTAGCTTTTGTTATATTTTTTCTTTTGTACAGTGCACACTGAAAGTTATTTTTGTGATTTTGATTGACCATTCTCCATGCCTGCAGCTTGTTTATTCGACTTCTCAGACGGATCTCAACATCAACTGTTCAGAGGAGACTGCGTGAATCAGGCCTTCATGGACAAATTGCTGCAAAGAAACCACTGCTAAAGGACACCAATAAGAAGAAGAGACTTGCTTTGGCCAAGAAACACGAGCAAAGGACATTAGACCGGTGGAAATATGACCTTTGGTCTAATGAGTTCCGAATTTGTGAGATGCAGAGTAGGTGAACAGATGATCTCTGCATGTGTAGTTCCCACCGTGAAGCATGGAGGAGGAGGTGTGATGGTGTGGGGGTGCTTTGCTGGTGACACTGTCTCTGATTTATTTAGAATTTAAGGCACACTTAACCAGCATGGCTACCACAGCATTCTTCAGCGATACGCCATCCCATCTGGTTTGCGCTTAGTGGGACAATCATTCGATTTTCAACAGGATAATGACCCAACACACCTCCAGGCTGTGTAAGGGCTATTTGACCAAGAAAGAGATTGATGAAGTGCTGCATCAGATGACCTGGCCTCCTCAATCACCTGACCTCAACCATGTTCAGATGGTTTTGGATGAGTTGGACCGCAGAGTGAAGGAAAAGCAGCCAACAAGTACTCAGCATATGTGGGAACTCCTTCAAGACTGTTGGAAAAGCATTCCAGGTGAAGCTGGTTGAGAGAATGCCAAGAGTGTGCAAAGCTGTCATTAAGACAAAGAGTGGCTACTTTGAAGAATCTCAAATTTAAAATATTTTTTTATTTGTTTAACACTTTTTGTGTTAATACATGTATTATTTCATAGTTTTGATGTCTTCACTATCATGTAGTAACCAAAAACGTTTTAAACAAATCAAAATATATTTGATATTTGAGACTCTTCAAATAGCTACCCTTTGCCTTGGTGACAGCTTTGCACACTCTTGGCATTCTCTCAACCAGCTTCACCTGGATGCTTTTCCATCAGTCTTGAAGGAGTTCACTCTTGGCATTCTCTCAACCTCGGACCTCCAGACCTCGTTGAAGACCGAATGGGGCAAAATTAGTTTGACATCCTTGAAAGAGACCATGCTGGTCAGCTAGCATAACCAGCTAGACCATGCTGGTCGGCTAGCATAACCAGCTAAACCATACTGGTCAGACCAGCTTGACCAGCTAGACCACGCTGGTCAGACCAGCTTGACCAGATTCAAGCCAGCACTGCCCAGCATAGCATGGACCAGCTTGAAATGTATGCTGGTCTATGCTGTTTTTATAACAGGGTACTACCATCAGATAGACTGTGTAAACATTGTTGAATTGAATTTCACTTTCAGCGTGTCATTGGACCAGTCATTGAACCAAGCAACTAATGAGGCCTCTGGAGTTCTCTCCTCAAACCATAATATCACCCAGTATCACTGACTTTAATTTTAACGTCCTAAAGAATATTAAACACTTTACACTGTGAGTTTTATATTTTACAACTCAGTTAATTTGCTACACCCCTGCTGTGTGACTTCCTTTGTTAACTTGGTAATGAGACTTTATAGTGAGATTGGACACATTACAGCAGCCCACTTGCCTTTGGCAGACCATAGCCAGTGTGGCGCTAGCTAGCTCTGACCCACAGCCACAACAACAAGGCCACAACAACAAGACCTAGCGACATCAGCAAACTCCATTAGAATGAATTGAAAATGATGTCTGTTTACTTCCAAAAACTGTTATGAACATAATCTATATGGTGGATGGCTGATTAATGGAGCAACCAGCAGCGTCTTAGACTGCTCCTCACCCCCTGTCTGTGGGAGGCTGGGCCAGGCCAACAACATCACAGAGAATAAACACAATGTGAGACAATGAGGAAAACAATAGAAAGAGAGACACCCATACACACAAAACACAATACAACTGTAAAGGCACTGATCCACTAAGTCAACAGAAATGGCTACTTGTATCCAGCACTTCATACTGGATGGGGAAAAATAAGATGTGCAGTTACACTTTTAGTATTAAACTGCTGGTGTAAACATAGTCTACAGTCTAAATATAACATCTAAACCCTGTTGACACTGGGCGGTGTAGTACATCTTCTCCTGGTGTAGAGGGTGAACAGGAAGGGGGACAGGACCGTTCCCTGGGGGGCCCCTGTGTTGCTCACTGCCCGTACCGGTCAGGTAGTCCATGACCCAGAGACTAAGGGTGCTTCCACTTTCATCCTCTTCATCTTCTCACCCAGTAGCAGGGGCTGAATGGTGTTGAAGGCACTGGAGAAGTCAAAAAACATAACCCTCACAGTGCAACCTGTGTTGTCCAGGTGAGAGTAGGCCCTTTGCAGAAGGCAGATGATAGCATCATCCACCCCGATGTTGCGCTGGTATGCAAACTGCAGGTGGGGTGGTGGGGGTAAGGGGGGTGTTGAGGATCAGTCCAGAGGGAGCAGGGGTGGAGGTGGGGTCGCTGATTGTCTCAGCAGAGGTGTTGTGAGCAAGGTGTGGGTGGGACAGCCGTGAGGGTGTGTGGTCTGGGGAGCTAGAAGGGAGGTGGACAGGGCCAGTATCAAACCTGGTTCAGCTCATTGGCTTGTCCTCCATCTTCTCCTTATACCCTCTCTTCCCCTCAGCAATCCGCAACTTCAGCCCCCTCTGGACGCATTTCAATTTGTCCTTGTCCCCCTCCTTGAAGGCCCTCTTCTTCTCATTCAGCAGGGCCTTATGGTCGCTGGTGACCCAGGGTTTATTGCCATGCTATGGTCTTAGATCTAAATCCTGTTGTTTTAGGAAACAGACAGTGATATTTGAGTCATCTGATCTGCATTGTCTGAGAGCTATTGCATGCATTCTGAGGTCCCATTGTGTATAAATTATACTAATTGTTCAGTCTCAATAAAACCCACCCAGGAGAACTCATGAATAAAATGGCTGGAAAATGGCAATACACTCTAAAACCATGAAAAGTGACACATTTTTTAAACTTAAACATTAGGTATTTAGATTTGCCTATTAAGTGTTGTCCTCTTAAACACGTATTTAGAATGCAAGATTAAATATGATAGTCAGCTTTTTCCAGTCAGTTTCCAAGAAGAACACCTATGTATATCTCCTTTTATAACCATTTCCTGATGTCAAATGACCAAATCGCCCTCTAGTGGCCTCATGGGTGCAGTGTTATTAATATTTTTCATAGTTTTATAAGTAATAAACATTATTTTTTAAAACCTGCAAAAAAAAAAAAATGTTTCTATGTCAAACGGTTTTGTTATAATTCAGTCTTCTGGGATGTACTGCATCTGGAGGCAAACTTTCAGTTGACAACTTCTAAGAAATTGAAGATGGCTCTGCAGTGTATAGCAGCTACGGGCTCCTGACCAATTCTAGTTTCAAATACAGTGAAATGCAAATCCTGCAAAAAAATTAAAATGAATGCTCCGCCATCATTTCCTATGACCGAAACATCAGAACATCAATCCCTAACCTCAATTTGGATGAACATTTCTACTTCAACGAGTCAGCTGCTCTGGACGTTCTGTTACTCTAGACCAGGCCCTAATCCCCGGAACTCAATAGAGGAAGCAGTTGCGAAAGAGAGGCAGGCAAGGCGACATCTTGACGAGACTATATTGGCGAACAAATAGACCACCATTTCCTTCTTTTCTTTTCTGTTCTGTTCTATTCTAATGTTCAGTCACTGGAGAACTGACTGGATGAGCTCTGTTCAAGACTATCCTATCAACAAGACCTGAAAAACTATAATATCCTGTATTTCGTGGCTGAAAGAGGACATGGATAATATAAATATTGCTTGTTTTTCTATGCATCGTGAAGATTGGACAGCAGACTTGGGTAAGATGAAAGGGAGGAGGGGTGTAAGGTGCAGACCATATTGTTTACCAAGATAGCTTTCATTTGCATTTTTTATAGCTGTCTATTTACAGCCACAAACCGATCATGTATAGGGCCATAAGCAAACAAGAAATTGCACATTCAGAGGCGGAGTTTCTCGTGGCCGGTGATTTTAATGCAAGGAAACTGAAATCCATTTACTTTCATTTTAACCAGCATGTCACCTGTGCAACTAGAGGAGACAAAACTCTAGATCAACTTTACTCCTCACATAGAAAGGCATACAAGGCCCTCCCTCACCCTCCCTTTGGCAAATCAGACCATAACTGTATCCTCCTGCTTCCTGCTTACAAGCAAAAACTCAAACAGGAAGTACCAGTGACGCGCTCAATACAAAAGTGGTCAGATGACGCAGATGCTAAGCTACAGTTTTGTTTTGCTAGCACAGAACGGAATATGTTCCGGAATTCATCCGATAACACTGAAGAGTTTACCACACCAGTCACCGGCTTCATTAATAAGTGTATTGACAATGTTATCCCCTCAATGACCATACGTACATACCCCAACCAGACGCCATGGATTACAGGCAGCATCCACACTGAACTAAAGGTTAGAGCTGCCACTTTCAAGGAGCTGGACACTAATCCGCATGCTATTAAGAAATCCCGCTACGACCTCTGACGAGCCACCAAACAGGAAAAGTGTCAATAAAGGACTAAAATAAAATCCTACTACGCCGGCTCTGACGCTTGATGGATGTGACAAACTGTCACACTCACATATATAGCCATGGAAGGCTTTGAAAGGCTGTTTATGGCTCACATCAGCTCCATCATCCCAGACACCATGGACCCACTCTAATTCGCATGCCGCCCAACCACATCCGTAGATGACGCAATCTCTATTGCAATCCACACTGCTCTCACCCACCTGGACAAAAAGGAATACCTATGTAAGAATGTTGTTCATTGACTACAGCTCAGCATTAAACACCTTATTGCCCTCAAAGCTCATCACCAAGCTCAACACTGGGACTGACACACCTCCCTCTGCAACTGGATCCTGACTTCCTGATGGCCTGGCCCAAGGTGGTGAGGGTAGGCAACAACACATACCCCACGCTGACCATCAACACGGGGGCCCCTCAGGGGTGTTTGCTTAGTCACCTATTGAACTCCGTGTTCACCCACGACTGCGTGGCCGTGCAGGACTCCAACACCATCATGAAGTTTTCTGACGACACAACGGTGGTAAGACTGATTACCGATGACAATGAGGCAGCCTAAAGGGAGGAGGTCAGAGACCAGGCAGTGTTGTGTCAGGACAACAACCTCTCCCTCAATGTGAGCGAGACAAAGGAGCTGATCGTGGACTACAGGAAGTGGAGGGGTGAGCATGCCCCCATCCACATCGATGGGGCTGAAGTGGAGCGGGTCGAGAGCTTCAAGTTCCTCAGTGTCTACATCACTAAGGAACTAACGTGGTCCACACGCTCCCACATAGTTGTGAATATAGGTAATCAAATGGCTACACGGACTACCTGCACTGACCCTTTTTTGCAATATCTCTCTTGCACTTACTCTATGCACACACACTGGACTCTACCCACACACTCATACATACTTACACTGACACCCCAACACACACGCACAAACTATATACTGTACGCCCACATACACTTAACATGCGCACACATGCATTCTGACGCCACATACACATTCTCACTCACTCACAAACACACACACACTGCTGCTACAGTCTATTATCTATTCTGTTGCCTAGTCACTTTAGCCCTACCTACATGTACATAGCTACCTCAATTACCTCGTACCCCTTCACATCGAGTCAGTACTGGTACTCCCTGTATAAAACAGCCTACGGTTACTGGAAGCCCTTCCTGACTGGAGCTCCTTTCCAGGCTGGGCTGTAACCTGAATCCAAGTGGGAGGGAGGGAGGAAGGGAGAGAAAGAGAAAGAGGGTGATGTCAAGCCAGCTGAGCTCAGAAAGTAAACAGAGTTCCAGACTTCAGCATGCTTTCTGCGGGACGGGGACTGCAACTGGGGGAAAGCCATGGGGGGACCCCTATGCTCCCTCACACCGCCACCCACCACTCCCCCTGGACCCCTGGCTCTTTCCTCTTCATCACCCTGTTCATCCTCATCTCCCTGCACCAGGGGATAGCATGGCCCTATGGTAAGAGCCCCGGCAAAATCAGATTTGTCTCTCTCTCTGTCCCTCCACCCTTCCTCCTGTCTTTATATTTCCTTCTCTCTTTCTCTTAAAGGGCAGAAAAGCTTTCAGAGTGCCCTGTGAAAGAAGAGCCATAGAGTGAGATGTTAAGTAGAAGGAAACAGAGTTTGCTGTTGGTTTGACTTAAAGATCCTGCTGTGGGATCCTGCTATGGGATCCTGCTATGGGATCCTTCATGGATCAACCTCTTGGTGTTTTTTTTTACTTGTATTGTCCACTTAAGAGTCATCACTCTCTTTCTTTCCTCTCCTTTGCTTATTGTACAACATGATTTCACATCTGCTGAGCTTTTTAAATTATTTCATTTCAACTGACCATCTCTTATCTGAGATATGTGCTGGATCCCAAATAAAGCTAGACATTCCTTGTAAATAGAAGGAGCCGTTCCTTACCTGCTTATCATCCTGTTAAAAGTTTGGCAGTCTGTGTCTATTGACAGAGTGTTGTGGATGAGGTCCGCTCAGAAGCATTTGTCCGTTGGCCCTCTGTGAGCATTTGAACCGCTGCAGGGTATGAGTCATATTGGAGTGAATAATGCAGTCTCTGCTGATGCGTCTACCATACAGTGTCTCTCAGACCTTTCCAAAGACATGTCCTCACCTCCTGAACCCTTAGCAGTGAACTACACAGACACATACTAACTTAACTAACACCTTCAGGTGTTATGGCAGTACAATAAAGCTTAATGGAAAACCTTTTACGAGGTAGACTACAACCTTTTTAAACGACTGTAATGAAGATACCTCCCTTCGGTGATGAGAGATGTGCTGGAGTTACTACTTACCTGATATTAAACAGCAATTACAGCAGTGAGGCTGACTCAGGCTATTTATGCTCCAGTCGCTTCAAATGAGTTATACAATCAGTTGATGAAAGATGAAATTGGTTGAGGAAAACAACAAACAATATTAAACTGTGCCTAGAGGGAAGGCTGTGGACTGATGTTTTTTCTTAAAGAGCAGAGGTACTTACACACTGGAGCCATGTATTTGGGGTGAGGGCTGTGCAAGAGAGGAAGAGGAAGATAGTGAGAGACGAAGTGAGAGACAGAGAGAGAGAGGGATGGGGGGAGGACTGGAGAGAGAGATAAAAACAAAGACAGACAGATTAATCTTGTGAGAATCCCTAACTCTCTGATGCTCAAGCTGAGTTCAGTCAGCAACAGGCTGCAAGCTGCCTGAACATTCTTTCCTGTTGAATGTGGGGTTCTCCCTCCACTGTGCTCCCAGAGGACCTCTGTACTTCTTACACATTTCCTACTCTCCAGTCAGTCAATGATATCTCCTCAGAGCTTATTTGGCTAAGATCCCCAGGAGGCTGGTTTAGGCTAATGGGTAGTTAGCAGTCAGAAATAGGTCACTGTCAGATAGAAGAGAGGAAGACAGGAGAGGGATAAAAGGAGAAAAATGAGGGGAGAAATAAGAGGGAATAGGGGAAAGAAGAAAAGCAGGAAGGATGAGGGGTGACGGTTGAGGGGAAAGGGCAGAGTGGAGGTGGGAGAAGTGAGAGGAGAAGAGATGAGTGATGGGAGAAAGGATATGGAGAGTCTGCCATTGATGAGAAAATGTTGGGGAAATCGAGCATTTGGAAAATAGAATATTATATTGTCTGAAAGAGTTCAGTGTCTCAAGTTAACGGACCAAATGTTTAAAACAAATGTGCATATTTCAAACTCCTGTTTAATCTGGATTTCAGTATACATTTTTACACACAACACACCATATAACTAAAGTGGATAATAGAGAAACGGGTGTACGTATTCAAACGGGCTTGTGGTTTCCTATCGGACAACATTGCGGAGGTTGTCCATGGAGATCTATGTTTGGGACCAGGACCCATATGTGTGAACAGAGCTACAGTATCCCCAACACACTCCATCCCACATACAGTACACCTCACAGGAGGTTGGTGGCACCTTAATTGGGGAGGACGGGCTTGTGGTAATAACTGGAGCGGAATGAGTAGAATGGTATCAAATACATCAAACTCATGGTTTGATACTATTTCATTTGCTCCGTTCCAGCCATTATTATGAGCCGTCCTCCCCTCAGCAGCCTCCACTGGTACACCACAACCCCCAGGGTAGTTTCCTGTTCCACGGCCGCTAAATCGCTCAGACCCCAAAATACCAGACTGCTGCAGCCAGGGAGCACAGAGAGCCAGCATGACACACACACACACACACACACACACACACACACACACACACACACACACACACACACACACACACACACACACACACACACACACACACACACACACACACACACACACACACACACACACACACACACACACACACACACAGACACACACTACAGATGAGGAATCAGCTCTTTTTCTACAGCTAGTGTCACAGCTATTCTGCTCTGTGTACGGGGGGCAATTTGTTTGGTAGCAGATGCAACGTGTCATCTTATTGATAGTCAATGTTTCCTGACACAACAGTGGCGAGGCCACACAACACACGGCTCCTGAATCACAACACTTCCTGTGACATAAACACATGCAGCCATCAATTGGCAGCAGCAGAGAAATATGGAGATTTTTAACAGCTATGACAGATGCAGACGGTATTAATCTCTAATACGACTGCTCAGCAAAGATCAGCGCTTCTGCTCTCTCGCTCGCTCACTCACCCACATGAACACACACACACATGCATGTACACATGCCCACGTAATCGCTCTATGTGGTGTCTGACTCTATTGTGACCTTAATGGTCCTCAGCTGTAGTAGCAGGCTTCATCAGGAGACAATCACGCCCCGCACAGTCTATGGTATGGTGCCATTTTTAGAGCAGAGGACAGGCTAGAGTAGAAAATAAAAAAGCATAGTACTCACAGCTGTGCCACTCAAAACACTTGGATTTGAAATCAGAGATGAGAGAAATTAAAATAAGTGTGTGGATGTTTTATACACAACAAATAAAGAGACTGTAGAGCAACCTTGAGTTTGACCCACAAGATTACATTCACTGCCATGAGTTGGCATGAGTTGGCATGAGTTGGCATGCTGCCAGGGCTGGATTTTATGGTCAATATTAGGATTTTGGCTAATAATATTCTGCACAATAGGCATATTTTGTGTATCAGTCAGAGCAGCCACATATTGGACGTGGTGTATCAGTCCATATGGTTTGTCCTTTATAGGCTCCTTGTGTTTGTGTGATAGTGTATGACCTCTCCTAAGGTCTTGTTGCTGTGTGCGACCTGAGGCATTGAGGGGGCAGTAATGCAGCAGGGTAGCAAGGCAATATGACAGGGCTCAGAGACATACATACCAGCACCTCTGTAGGAGGTCAGCATCTGGATCCACATCAAAGCCAGATAGCACATGTTAGCAACCTTCCAACCTGTGTCTAAATCCCTTAATTGGATGGTGTGTGGGATGGTGTTTTAAAGGGGGAAAGGGGGTTTCCTCTCTTCACCATCCTCCAGGCGACAGGGTTTCTTTGAAGAAGCTCAGAGTATTGCTATTTTGACGTTCTTGTTGGAGCACATCTCCCACAACATCTGGAATGGAAAAAACAGATACCAATTACATAAGGCCAGATAAGCCACACAAACCGCACAGAGATCCTCTTCCCCAGCCTAAAGCTTGTGTGTTTTTATTTCTTCTGTTCTAAGCTGTGAGCAGTTAGCACAATCACGTCGAGCTAGCAGGGCTGTTCGTAAGCAACCCAATCAGACATAATCTGTAGGCTATGTGAGGAAAGAGACAAAGACACTATCACAAAACACGCTTGATTTCTTAATCAACTTTTTGTTTGGTAAGGGGTTGTGTAGGACTATCAATGCCCTGGGCAAGAGAGACCGAGCCAAGCACAATCCATATCAGGTTGTGACAACGCACCAGTGTGGTTGTGGGCAGATCTGCATAAAATTTGTATACAGATAATGGCCTCATACTGTGATTGCTTGTGCACAGTATGAGGAGCCAAATAGACTAGAAAATATTATGTAAACACAAAGATGAAACCTGGGACTCCCGAGTGGCACATCGGTCTAAGCCACTGTATTGCAGTGCTTGACGCGTCACTACAGTTTGATCCCAGGCTGTGTCGCAGCCGGCTGTGACCGGGAGACCAGGTTAGGGGAGGGTTCGGCCGGTCGGGATGTCCTTGTCCCATTGCGGTCTAGCGACTCCTTGTGGCGGGCCTGGCGCATGCACGCTGACTTTGGTCGCCGGGTTAAGCAAGCAGTGTGTCAAGAAGCAGTGCTGCTTGGCAGGGTTGTTTTTCGGAGGACACATGGCTCTCGACTGCCGCCTCTCCCAAGTCCGTACGGGAGTTGCAGCGATGGGACAAGACTGTAACTACCAGTTGGATATCACAAAATTGGGGTAAAAAGTAAAAAAGAAAAGAAAAACATGAAACCTGTGCCTTCGATTCAAGAGAGGGCAAACAAGGTAAGATTGACACATTCAAAGCCCAGACAGACATTCTCAGGTTCAATATTTATTGCCTAAAGAAAAGAGCCAGGAGAGAAAGGAGTATAGAAAAGGATTTGGTAAGTCTGTGCTATTTCCCTCACACTCTCACAATTATGTTGTCAGACATGGCAATTGCAGCAAGCAGCTTATTTACAGATAATTAGTAACAAAAATGCATGCAGTAGGAAATTCGTACACATTTTGGTAGGGCTGAAAGTAGATCTAATTTCTTCCCGGAATGGGGACCTCCTAAGTCTTCAAAAAATGTTTATGGGCCTAATCATAGAATTAGGCTATATAGAACACTATTAACTAATGAGGAATGTGGGCCTAATAGTAAAGATTTGTATTAGCCTACTTTGAACGTGGCATAAACGCAACCAGTCATGACGTTTTCATTTGATTGTCAAACAATGACTTCAAAAGGCTCATGTAGGCTACCCATGCATGGGGGTTGTGGTAAAAATATAGTTTTTAAGCCTCATTTAGATATTTTTGTGCTTATAATTTCTGACACTTAGTAGGAAATTTGTTAGTGAACTTGCCTGTAATTGGATACATAGAGTCGGCCTACAGCTTCTCTTCTGTCATTAGCCTACTTGAAGCTAGTCTAGATTAATACGTAAATAAAGCCTTGCTCAACAGAATAATGTCATAAATCGATAGAATGATCAATGCATTATCAACAATCTAGCTGACATCTGTAGCCTAAAGTTTTCCCTTTCTCTGCGAGGACGTTTAGGGACCGGGCAGAAAATCTCTTTCACTGGTTTTAATCAAATAAAAAGCTGTGAATACAATCCAACATGTTTCTGATAGGGCAGAGGAAAGCAACATTCAACTCCACAAATTGTAATGATATCATTACAATTACATTGATATCTATACTGAATTAAGTACTTAAGGGCACCATTAACTTTTTTTACTTAATTTAAGGGGGGAAGTTGAACTGACTTAAAGTTAAAGATGCTTTACGCAGAAATCGCTCTGCCATTTCCTGTTAGCAAAAATTCGAATAGTTTGCCTAATATCAGTTTATGTGACAAAACAATCAAGTGTATTGTAGAGTATCATTGTATAACCAAAAATATTGGTTATTTTTCCATAAGCAAACATATTGTATTTTCAGTTGTTTGAAGCTGGTGTATAAAACCAAAAGTAAAAGAAGCAAAAGTTTGACTTAAGAACAGGAAGCATAGTAATAGAAAACATAAAACAGATATATCGCATAGCAACATTTGAAATGGTGTTTTTAACATTGGATAAAGCAGAGACACAGAGCTACAAAATGGTATATCATACACTTCATTCTGCTTTGATAGCTGATAAACTTGTAACCTCACTTTTGAGAAAATGGCTTGGTACTTACTGGAGAGCTCTTCTTTGTCTACACCCATCCACCCATCTATTTAAGGGTTGATCCGAGCGTTCTGTACAAACAACAGCAGTCAAGCACTCAAGCTAACTGTCTAGCTTGCTAGCTACTTCCAGACATAAATGAGAGAACAGCTCACTGACCATTAATTGCCCAAACAGAGCTGGTTAGGCTGTTTTTATGTTATCCAGTGCATTGGTGACTGCAACTGTCCTGCTGGCAACAATTTACACTTTTTTGCCAACGTTTACTGACACCGGCCATATTCAACAGGTGTGGAGCATTCTTAAATTTGTCATACACGTAGCGTTAGCTAGCGAGCCAACAGTATTCTTTAACCTGAAATGAAACAACTTTATGTCAAAATTAGAAATGTGTAAAATTGGAAAATATAGCTAGCTAGACTATCTTACCCGTATACATCATGGATGGATGCCTCTCCCTCTCTGTCATGGATGCCATGGTTTCCCTTAGTTTGAAGATGGAATCCCTTAGCTGTCATACTCTAATTCCACTGATTTCAAAACTCGGTCCTCCAAAAAGTGGAGAGCAACACTTAAGCAGAAATACTATGCAATAAAAAAAGTTTAAAACTGTGTTAGACAGGATTACCTACCCATATTGACCAGCTCAAATAGACAGACGGGCGCTATATGGCAGACCAATCCAAACTCATCTCTTGGCATGTCCAGCCCACTCATTATCCCAGCCAATCATGGCTAGCGGGAAGGTTGCTGTCTTTTTCTGTGGCTAAACTAACTAGGCTCGTAATTTATCTATTTTATGCGTATTTACAGATGGCATAAAAGTCTGTTATTAAGGAACATGAAAGTTAGATTAAATAATATCCTGACATTAATTCATATCATATATGTAGATGATGCACTGTGGTATATTGTTTTGATATCACATGAATGTGCTTGGGGCAGTTTACCATTTGAGACGACAAAACTAAATATAAGCATAAATGCCAAGTTACAAACGACATGCTGTATGCTAAGTCGCCATGTTCCCAACTGCCCTCATCCTCTAGCGCATGTGCAGGGTTGCAGAGTAATGGATTACATGCAAACACGGTAACTGTATTCCTTTAAGTTAACAGGAAAAATATTGTAATCAGATTACAGATACTTTTGAAAAACTAGATTATTACTTCAATGATTACTTTTACATTCAGAAAGGTTGTTTGCAGATTTTTTTTTTTTGATATATCAATGACACTCAAATAAGCATTGAAAAAAGGTTTAAGTTTGTTCCCCCTGAGCAAGTCTGACCACAAGTCAGAGACCTCTATGATGACACACCAAATGTGTTTGATGGATTGCGGGAAAAGAGCAGGAATAGGCTTTTGTAGGCAACAGTCCAAACTATAACTTCCAATGGTGCGACTGCTGTCGACATCCAAAGATTATCCAACTTGAATAAATGAGCTTGGAGGTAAGGATGGTGTAGTCTACGGCGATACGGATATCACTTATTATTGATATCTACATTTAGCTATTTGCGCCTTACGGATTGTGGTTGTTGTGGATGGTTGTTCACAAATCTAAATGTGTATTTGAACCCAATAATGGTTGAATTCAAGAAGTTTAAGCTGCCTATCAATGATTGTTTTTGAAACCAGTGGACAGCCAGTGAAAAATGTGCTCTTGCAACAGCTGCATAGTGTGGATCCAAGCCGATGGAATAAAAGTGGGGCTTTTATTGCTCAATCTAATTCATGCCGATAAAAAAAAAATATCCATAGGCCTATGGACACATTCTCAAACTTGCACACTTTTTACAGTACCAGTCAAAAGTTTGGACTCACCTACTCATTTCTTTATTTGTACTATTCTACATTGTAGAATAATAGTGAAGACATCAAAACTATGTAATAACATATAAGGAATCATGTAGTAACCAAAAAAGTGTTCAACAAATAAAATAAAATAAATTATATTTTAGATTCTTCAAAGTAGCCACCCTTTGACTTGATGACAGACAGCTTTGCACACTCTTGGCAAAGTGTGCCATTCCATGCGTGCAGCATTTATTTTTCAACTCGAATCAATGAGCCCAATCAGTCCTCCATGACAACAAAATCATAAACAACAGAGTAGGGCTGGCTGATAAGTACTTACTTTTGGGGTCATGCTCAGGTAAAACAATTTGGCTAATCTATACTTCCAAATTTCCAAATGTCACGGATCACCCCGGTACTGCTGCTCATTCCGTGCACCAGCTCTGGAGGTCTACGTCACCGGCATTCTAGGCATCACTGAACTGGATAATTACCACAAACCCCGGACTGTCTTGTCTCATTACACACACCTGGTTCCCATTTCCCCTGATTAGTATGTGTATATATGTGCCCTCTGTCCCCATTGTCCTTGTCGATTATTGTCCCATGTCCGTTGGTCTTGTGAGAAGCTGTGCTCTGTTGTATCGGCTTTCGTGCTACGTGTTATTGTGCACTTGTTATTACGGGTCTAGTCCCGTGTATTATTTAGAGGTTTCCGCCTCTCTCTTTTGTTTGGGTTACATCCCTGTGTTATATCGTATACACTGGGGACCAAAAGTTTGGAATACGTAAGGGTTTTTCTTTATTTGCTCTATTTGTAACATTGTTGAATAAAAGTGAAGTCATCAAAACTATGACATAACACATATGGAATCATGTAGTAACCAAAAAAGTGTTAAACTAATTTTTATATTTGAGATTCTTCAAATAGCCACCTTTTGCCTTGATCACAGCTTTGCACACTCTTGGCATTCTCTCAACCAGCTTCACCTGGATGCTTTTCCATCAGTCTTGAAGGAGTTCCCACATATGTTCACAGTTTCCATGGTAAATTATTAGTTTCATGTTCATTCTTGGGATAGCTAGCCTACTGGCATGGGAGAGATCGTATTTGTAAAAGGATAGATTGTTGCACAGGTCGTAGAGGCAGACCGGTAGGGTACAACCTCCAACGGTTGAAAACCAAATAGTAGAATGGAAAAATAATGTTTAGATGCTTTTTTCCCCAAGGAAGATGAAGTTTATGAATTTCCTGCCTGGGCTGAGGGACAGTGGAATTATGAGATTAAAGGACAGTTTATAATTGGCCTAATGACATGACTGTAGACAATTAGAATGTGACAAGTGTCACTGGTCAAAAATTCATTTAATTTATACTCCGGAATGTCTGTAGACCGTCACTGCGACTGTCAGTTTCCTTGTCACACAGACATTATTAAAGTTTTAAGCCTCTGCGACTGTCGCAACGTCTATTGTCGTGGTTACCAGACTGCCACAGCAACCAGACCAAATCCTCTTGTGACAAGATCATGCAGGAGTTCAACAATTCTCAGATAGAATTACCTACTTCCTTTTCATCACACTGTGGCAGTAAACTAATTAATAAAAAGTAGCTAAAGTTAAGATGTTGACAGCTATACTCATTATTTAAAATGGCTAGCCAACTAGCTAACTAGTTTTTACCGCCCTAGCGTCTGTACTGCTGTACACTGTTGTAGATCAGTGAGTGTAGCAGACGTGAGTCTGGGTGCAGTCCAGGCCCATAACCACGGGGATAGATTAGTCTACCCAGACACTTAACAGGTGCCATACAAATCACAGGCTCCAGTCACTGTCGCCTCCACCATGGATCTTCTCCAGACTGCTGCTGGTGGTGTACTTAGTGTCGAGTTCTACAGAATATGAGACAAAGACAAAGTAGACCTTCTACTTCTTATAAAAGCATAGGGTTTATTGTTGCTACCTTGCAGTCTAGCCTTGCATGAATAGAAAAACAGACTGGATACGTGAAAAGGTTTTCAGCCACTGCTGGAGGATAAACGAGGCCATGCCGAGTAGGATGCTTGTGGTTCTCGAACTTTAGGAAATCCACAAAAATGTCAATATAAATAGAGTTACTCATTTTTAGTCAGGGAGAAGCAGAGAGACAGTTAAATCTGAAGACTCCATACAATACAGGAATGAAGAACAAGAGTATTGGGCCAAGTGTTTTGAACACGTAACACCATCTGGGGGTTATTAATGGGTAGGACAGGCTTGTTGAGCAAGGGGATGGTGTTTACATGAGTAATATCTCAATGGCATCATACTGGAATTATACTGAGGTCATAGACATTATGTTAATAATGGATGCCCTGTGTAGACTACGCCCTGTTTAGACTACCCTCCCTGTTCTCACTGGAGTAGAACATGTTGTTTTGTTGTTTCACATTTACCGTAACCTTTCTTTTCAGGGTTACCACAGCACTAATATGTCAGCCAAAGAACAACGGATCCAAAACAAACAGAATTGCAAAATCACTCATCGATCTTTCCTAACAAAGTATGAAAGCAGCGCCATTAACTGTCTTCACTTAGCACTGCTAATACATTTGACCTGGCCTCTTATGCAATCCATTCTCATTCCTAAACTGTTCTTTGATGGAAGAGAGGAGATTCTTAAGGAGAAGTGCAGATCTTCCCTGGAGTAGGATATTATTTATGAGTTCATTCCAGGACATCTGTACATCCTGTCCAGCTGACTGTCCTCAGACTCTTACAGATTAATCAAAGCCTCAACACTGTCACATACTCTGTGTGTGTATGCGTGTGTTTGTGTATGTGTGTGCTCAAACTTAATAACATACTGTTGATGTTGTTACCATGACAGATCTGCACAGCAACAGGACTTCAGAGGAAGGAGCCAGAGAACTCCTTAATAAATTGAACAGTTATGGGTTCATTGGCTGAATTTACACCTCATGAAAACTGGAGACATTTATGTTGAAGTCTTAAGTGCAGGGAGAGACAGGGAGAGTTAGAGAGAGAGAGAGAGAGAGAGAGAGAGAGAGAGATGGTGTGACCATGGTGAGGGCGTGTGACCGGAGCTGGTGTGGAGTCTCTGGCAAACTCCGGGCTGCTGCTTCTCGAATCCCCGGCCGGGAGACCTCTCCCTCCTCGCATCCTGGTCCATCAGCCTCCCTGGGGAGCGGTTGAGGCGTGGCTCCCCCCCGCCTCCCATGGTCCTCTCATTTGTACTTATACTTTTTGTAAACACAGCACACACTCTTGCACACGCAGGCTTACTGAGCGGGCCATAGTGGAGCCAGCAAGTTGTGTATGGTGCGATTAGTTGAATTAGTCTGTGAGCAATTATATCTTCATTTATAGGCTATTTGATCTGTGTATCGATTGACCGACGGCCTGTACAGGTCCGGACTGATGCACTAGTTTTTGTCTTTTTTAAAAAATACATATACAGTTAATAATTTAACATCTTTATCTTTTGAGACTTTTGTGTGTTTAATATTAACTGTTAATTTCTGATTGTTTATTTCACTTGATTTAATACCTCTAAGAGAGAGAGAGAGAGAGACTAAATGTAACAAGTAAGTATCTTACTGTGATTGTTTTCAATTAAAATGGTTACAAATAAACAAAAATATCGTCTTAGCAAAGAGCAATTTCTGAAGCAAGAATTTGCTAGGTCTGTGTGGGAGTGGTCTGAGTAGGGAGGGGAAACTGAAAACTAGCTGTTATTACCAAATTAATGATGTCTGATGTAAAAATATGAAAAAGCACACACCCACTCTGGATCCAATCTTCTCCTTGACCCTCACTTTGATAAATACCACCTGTTTTTGCACCTGAATCTCCAATAGGCTGCCGGGAAAATTGAATAGTTCCAAAACCTCCAAGCTAATACTTTCTAGTATTTGAAAGTATCTGACTTATGTGTTTGACCCAGGTGTACTGGTTGGTTCCCAGACTACAGGTACCTGTATAACCACTGTCCGGGCCCAGAGTGGAACGTCATGTGTCGGGGCTGCTGTGAGTACGACGTGATCCGCTGTAAGTGTCCCCTCCAGGGAACCCCCGTTGGCTACGCTGTGCCTTGCTGCCGGAACGCCCTCAACGAGTGTGACCCCTGCATCATCCACCCAGGTAAACCTGTCCAATAGACCACCATGATGGCTCAAAACCTGGGGAGTCCATCCATTTTGGTTATATTATCTGGTAAACCCGTGGAGGACTGGTTGAATGCGTTTCCGCACGCTGAGTATTCGATTTTATTGACAACAACATGGTCAGATACATTATTCCTTGGTGCTGTTCCTTGTCTGCTCCTAGAGTACCCGTTAGATCCAGCATCATGACTTGAATGATGTTGTAGCCTCTATGCCATCAGCCTCCAAGGCTCTGTTATAAGCCTTGCAGACATACAAGAGCAGGGAGGTTGTGTCACCTAGACTGAAATGCAGTGAGTTTAGGCCAGACACATTAGAGTTCGACTGCAGTACCTGCACTGTCTATATATATTATGCCTCTGGATCAATGGGTGGTGGTGGCTGTGTGAGAAGCGTGCCAGTATCTCTCACATAACTAGAATGAGATTCACTTTCTATGATTTCTCTCTCTCCCTCTGCTCAGATGCACTTCATCATTTATTTCCTTATAGAATCATAGCTGCGCGAAGGTTTCTGGAGGAACTGCAGCACCCCTGATGAATTGAAATACATTTACCAGTCATAGAATTATTGCTGTCTGTTCAGAAATAAATGAACTCATTCAGAATAGCCTACTACACCATGAAAAAAACTATAATTTAGCCACAGAGGATCAAAAGCTTCTTTAAAAAAAATATTGTAGCCTACAATATGTTTCCACACACAAAGGCCTAAGCTATTGACTGATTCAAGACAAGGCCATTTTTATTGATCTCAGATTCTCAGTTTGTCAGTAGCCTGCCATTTCGATCATTTGTGAAGTATTAAAAAAGATTCTGCAAAGTTTACAGTAAAATTATGTAGAAATGCATAAAATGTTTACATGTGTGCAACTTCTGTAAGTGCCTCTACTCTACTGCTTTATGCCACTACACATATGCAATGATATGCATGCAATGTTTTATTGTAAAGGTGATTTTTTTCTCATGCTTTCCGGTACCTTAGAAGTTCCCAGGTCACCCGCCTCTAGTGCTCACTTTTTGTTCTGGCACCTCCCGATTTACAAATTAAGCACTGCTTACAAGGCTTCTTCTCTCCAATCTGAGACCTTGAAACTGAGACACCCCTTTTGGTTCTCAAAACTATGTTCTGAGCGTACTGCCAAATTTCTTATACATATACAGTCACTTGCATGAACCCAGTTGAATTGGTTATTAGAATAGCACAAACATAACATTTTCCTTCACACCTCTATGTTTGCTCTCCTGTTGTTTATTTACTCTGTGTGGGAGGTGTCAGGGATCCCCCCGGTACTGCTGCTCATTCCGTGCACCAGCTCCGGAGGTCTACGTCACCGGCTTTCTAGGCATCACTGAACTGGATCATTACCACCAACCCCGGACTGTCTTGTCTCATTACACACACACCAGGTTCCCATTTTCCCTGATTAGTATGTGTATATACGTGCCCTCTGGTCTTGTGAGTACCTGTGCTCTGTCATAGCGGCTTTCATGCTGCGTGTTATTAGGGCACTTGTTATTACGGGTCTCGTGTCGTGATTTATGTAGAGGTTTACACATCGCTCTTTTGTTTGGGTTTCAACCCTGTGTTGATATATATATGCATGCTTTGTTTTTTGGTGAAAAAAATCTAAATGTATTTATTCCTGCGCCTGTCTCCTATCATTTGTACAACGTGACAGAATAATCAACCCATAAAATGGAGACAGCAGGAACTGGCGACCATCTCCAGACTTGGCAGAGCCATGGACAGCGTGCTGGCAACCATCCTGCAGTTGGGGAGAAATGTGCAGTCCTCCAGTCTCCAGCACTGGTTTCCGGCATCAGCCCCCACACTACCACTACCTGCCTCCGTCCCATCTAAGCCAGGCCGCGGAATATCCCTGTCCCTCCCAGAGCGCTTTGACGGCACGCCAGTGAGTTGCAAGGGATTCCTTCTGCAATGCGACCTGTACCTCACTCGCTACGCCAAGGCCGTCTCCAGGAGAGACAGGGTTGCCACCGTAATCTCGACACTGACCGGATGGGCCCTGGACTGGGGTCCCGCGTTCTGGGATATGAGCGGACCTGAGGTTGAGTCCTACGAGCGCTTCACCCTCCTCTTCCGCTCTGTGTTTGATCATTCTGTGGAGGGTCGAGAGAAGGGTGAGTGCTTTCTCCGATTATGCCAAGAATCTAGGACCGCCTCGGAGTTCGCCCTGGAGTTCCGGATCATCGCGGCCTCCACTAGAACGAGTCGGATCTGGTCACCGTTTTCCACAGCGGACTGTGGGAGGAGGTACAGCTGGAGTTGACAACCTGTCACTGATGACAACCTGTCACTCGATCAGCTCATCAGCATGGCGATCCAGTTGGACAACCTCCTGCAATCCCGACGAAGACCTGTGAGGCATCCGGAGCCCATCGCTACACCAGCTCTGTGGCCAGAGCCGATGGGGGTGCCTGCGCAGCATGCGGAGCGCATAGCTACACCTGCTCCGTGGACAGAGCCGATGGAGGTGGGCTTTGCACGTTTGCCCGAGGCAGAGCATAGGAGAAGGAGGAATCCCAGGATCTGCACCGGGTTTTCTCAAAGACCCAGGCTACACGCCTGCCTCCGCATCGCACTTAGGACGGTGCCATTAACCTGCTGTCTGACGAGCCCTCCCGAGAGGAGATGTCTATCCCCTCTCCTATGCGGAGACCGAGGCCATTCTTTCTCCGGCCCGTATCATTGCAGCAGTGGTGTGGGACATGAACGCCGACATACGGCATGCCCTGCGTACGGGACCCGCACCTGCACTGTGCCCAGAGAACCGCGCCTACGTGCCCACCAGTGTGCGGGACCGCCTCCTTACCTGGGCGCACACGTCACTTGTGTCGGGGCATCTTGGGATAGGCTGTACCATCGCCTGCCTGACAGAGAAGTACTGGTGGCCCACCTTGGCTAGGGATGTCCGAATTTACGTCTCTTCCTGCTGCATTTGTGCCCAGTCTAAGACACCCAGACACCTCCCTTATGGGAGGCTCTTTTTACGCACGTCTTCCGGCACTAGCGGATCAAAGAGGACATTTTGTCAGATCGTGGCCCTCAGTTCACCTCATGCGTATGGAAAGCGTTCATAGAAGGCCTGCGGGTCACTGTCAGTCTCACCTCCGGGTACCGTCCTCAAGCTAATTGGCAGGTTCCTGAGCACAACAGAACCCCCAAAGTGAAAATACATACAAAACTTAGTCCTTCTGGGGGTTTTCTGGACATTTCTATTTTAGGAAGCACAAATGTGTTTTTGCTGTTCTGTTACCCTGTTACAGTGGATGAGGAGCCTGATGAGTTTAGCAGGTCTGAGGTAAAGAGCAAACAGGCACTACGGGGAATACAGTAGAGGTGTATGGCCGATTGTAACCGAACAGTCATTGGGAACGGTCAAACCGAGGCTGTGACTGAATGAATCACAGTTATGGTGAAGAGGTTTTAGATGTTTCAGTGTTCAGTCAGCACTATCTAAACTCTCTCTCTTCGTCTCTTTCTCCCCGCATTCACCCTCTTTCTTTTCTCTCCTCTCTCTCTCTTAGGTTGCAGCATATTTGAGAACTGTAAGCGGTGTAATAATGGGACGTGGGGGCCCAGAGATGATTTCTTCGTCAAGGGGAAGTACTGTGCTGAGTGTCGACCCGGCTGGTCAGGCGGTGACTGCTTGAGTGAGTTCACTCCTTCTTCCATATACCTCTACCCACATCACCTCCCACCATGGTTCAGGGGTAAAACTCACCCTTAACCACAGATCTAGGATCAGTTTACTGCATTCCCCAGTTCTAACCAAAACCATTAGGGGGATGAAAGTATATCTGACCCTGTATCAGGGTTTTAGGCAACTTCTATGAGCTCATGAACAAATAAATAAATAAAATAAATAAATGCAACATGTACTACAGTTAATATAAGGAAATCAGTCAATTTAATAAATAAATAAATTCAGGCCCTCATTTTTTATTTCACCTTTATTTAACCAGGTAAGCCAGGTAGGCCAGTTGAGAACTAGTTCTCATTTACAACTGCAACCTGGCCAAGATAAAGCAAACAGTTCAACAAAAACAACAACAGAGTTACACATGGGATGACAGAAACATACAGTCAATGACACTATAGAAGATCTATATACAGTGAGTGCAAATGTAGTTAGATTAGGAAGGTAGGACAATAAATTGGCCATAGTGGTGAAATAGTTAAAATTTAGCATTAACAATTTGAGTGATAAATGTGGAGATGATGATGTGCACATATGCCTTTGGTGCGGGCAGAGATACTGGGGTGCAAATGAGCAAAAATAACAGTGTGGGGATGAGGGGCGGCAAGTAGCCGAGTGGTTAGCACGTTGGGCCTGCAACTGAAAGGTTGCTGGATTGAATCCCTGAGCTGACAAGGTAAATCTGTCATTCTGCCCATGAACAAGGCAGTTAACCCACTGTTCCTAGGTCATCATTGTAAATAAGAATTTGGTATTAACTGATTTACTTAAACAAAGGTTAAATAAAAAATCAGGTAGTTGGGGTAGGCTATTTATTCAACATTCCAAGATGGCGTAACAGTGCGGATGTGTTTTTTTGTCCTGTCTCATGTCCCGTGTAATAGTCTGTAATTAGTCTGTCTTTCCGTACATTTTTTCTTATTCCCCATATACTTTTCCTGCAACCCTCCTCACCCAATGTGGAATGGATCTACTATTTTCTTAAATTCTTTATCATTTAACTGAACCTCCGACAGAAGCTAACCTGCTAGCTAGCCTGCTAACTAGCTACTAGCCATTTCTAGCCACTGCTAGCGGTCCACACCACTGCTCTGCCTGCATCAGCCAGCTTTAGTTCGGACAATATTGGCCAGTCTGCACAGCGCGCTACCAACCCTGCGCATATCGGATTGCGTTCCCTTCCACTTCCCCGGATTTCTGCCGAAATCACAGGACTTCACACCGGATAATCGCAGCTATCTAGCTGCAACCAAGTGGCTGCTGTTGTTTGGCTAACACTACTTTCCAAAAGCTTGCACCAGTTAGCCTTGAGCTACCACCGAGCTAGGCCCATCTCCCGGCTACAGTACATTTTTCAACCGGCCTGGACCTTCTACTGTCGACACGGATCCCCGTCAAGCCATCACAACTGGTCTGCTGACGTAATCGTCCGACGTGGTATCAACAGAGTTTTCCATTGCGACGCCGCCGAAGATCCATCAGTCCACCAAAAATTCAGAAATGTCCATCCCCAACTACAATATTTCCCATCAAAATAGAACTGCCAAAGGAGGCAGAGATAACCGGCAGAGTTCTGTCATACTATCCAGGTCTGTGCCCAAATAGTTTGAACTTCAACTTTAAAAAATCCAACTTTCCAGAAATAAGTCTCTCACTGTTGCCGTTTGTTACAGACCCCCCTCAGACCCCAGCTGTGCCCTGGACACCATATGTGAATTGATTGCCCCTCATCATCTGGGATATGCTTAACACCCCTGCCGTCCTTCAATCTAATCTAGATGCCCTCAATCTCACACAAATTATCAAGGAACCTACCAGGTACATCCCTAAATCCGTAAACATGGGTACCATCACAGATATCATCCTGACTAACTTGCCCTCCAAATACACCTCCTCTGTTTTCAACCAGGATCTCAGCGATCACTGCCTCATTGCCTGCGTCCGTAGTGGATCCGCAGTCAAACGACCACCCCTTATCACTGTCAAATGCTCCCTAAAACACTTCAGTGTGCAGGCCTTTCTAATCGATCTGGCCCGGGTATCCTGGAAGGATATTGACCTCATCCCGTCAGTAGAGGATGCCTGGTTGTTCTTTACAAGTGCTTTCCTCACCATCTTAAATAAGCATGCCCCATTCATAAAAATGTAAAACTAGGAACAGATATAGCCCTTGTTTCACTCCAGACTTGACTGCCCTTGACCAGCACAAAAACATCCTGTGGCACACTGCATTAGCATCGAATAGCCCACGCAATATGCAACTTTTCAGGGAAGTCAGGAACCAATATACACAGTCAGTTAGAAAAGCAAAGGCTATATTTTTCAAACAGAAATGTGCATCCTGTAGTACTAATTCTAAAAAGTTCTGGGACACTGTAAAGTCCATGGAGAATAAGAGTACCTCCTCCCAGTTGCCCACTGCACTGAGGCCAGTAAACTTACGATAATTAAAAATTCCAATAAGCATTTTGCTACAGCTGGCCATGCTTTACACCTGGCTACCCCTACCCTGGCCAACAGCTCTGTAACCCCTGCAGTAACTTGCCCAAGCTCCTCCTTCCAGGTGGTGAAGGTAGGAAACAACACCTCCTCCTCGCTGATCCTCAACACTGGGGCCCCACAAGGATGTGTGCTCAGCCCCCTGCTGTACTCCCTGTTCACCATGACTGCGTGGCCAAGCACACCTCCAGACGACACAACAGTAGTAGGCTTGATTACCAACAACGATGAGACTACAGGGAGGAGGTGAGGGCTCTGGGAGTGTGGTGCCAGGAAAATAATCTCTCACTCAACGTCAACAAAACTAAGGAGATGATCGTGGACTTCAGGAAACAGCAGAGGGAGCACCCCCCAATCCACATCGATAGGACCGCAGTGGAGAAGGTGGAAAATCTTAAAGTTCCTCGGCGTACACATCACTGACAAACTGAAATGGTCCATCCACACAGACAGTGTGGTGAAGAAGGCCCAACAGAGCCTCTTCAACCTCAAGAGGCTAAAGAAATTTGGCTTATCACCTAAAACCCTCACAAACTTCTACAGATGCACAATTGAGAGCATCCTGAATGGCTGCATCACCGCCTGGTACGGCAACTGCACGACCCATAACCGCAAAGCTCTCCAGAGGGTGGTGCGGTCTGCCCAACGCATTACTGGGGGTAAACTTCCCGCCCTCCTAGACACCTACAGTACCCGATGCCACAGGAAGGCCAAAAAGATCATCAAAGACATCAACCACCCGAGCCACTGCCTGTTCACCCTGCTATCATCCAGAAGGCGAGGTCAGTACTATTCCTTAAAGTAAGCCACTTTAAGGAATAGAACACTAGCCACTTTAATATTGTATCCTTATCTGCATCACTCATCTCTCTGTATAAACTGCACTCTACACTATTCTACAGTATCTTAGTCACTTAATCGTTTTTACATACTGCATCACCAATCTCTTATGTGTATACTGTATACTATAAAGCTTACTATGCCAATGTATCTTAGTCCAATGCCGCCCTGACATATAAGTATATATTCTCAATCCATTCCTTACTTAGATTTATGTGTATTTGGGTATATGCTGTGAAACTGTTAGATATTACTTGTTAGATACTACTGCACTGTCGGAGCGTGAATATGGAAGAACATTTTCAGCTTCCAGGAATTGTGTACAGATCCTTGCGACATGGGGCCGTGCATTATCATGCTGAAACATGAGGTGATGGCGGCAGATGAACGGCATGACAATGGGATCTCATCACGTTATCTCTGTGCATTCAAATTGACAACAATAAAATATAATTGTTTTTGTTTTCTGTAGCTTATGCCTGCCCATACCATAACCCCACTGCCACCATGGGGCACTCTATTCACAACGTTGACATCGTCAAACTGCTCGCCCACATGACGCCATACACTTGGTCTGCGGTTGTGAGGCTGGTTGGATGTACTGCCAAATTCTCTAAAACGATGTTGGAGGCGTCTTATGGTAGAGAAATGAACATTAAATTATCTGGCAACAGCTCTGGTGGACATTCCTGCAGTCAGCATGCCAATTTCACTCTCCCTCATCTGTGGCATTGTGTTGTGTTACAAAACTGCAAATTTTAGAGTGGCCTTTTATTGTCCCCAACACAAGGTGCACCTGTGCAATGATTATGCTGTTTAATAATCTTCTTGATATGCCACGCCTGTCAGGTGGATGGATTATCTTGGCAAAGGAGAAATGCCCACTAACAGGGATGTAAACAAATTTATGCACAACATTTTTGATAAATATACCTTTTGTGCATATGGAACATTTCTGGGATATTTGATTTCAGCTGATGAAACATGAGACCAACACCTTACATGTTGGGTTTATATTTTAATTTAGTGTACTATAGGAGAGACGTCTGGCACCACTGTATGTTTGGTGGGTGAAAGCCAAATGCCTCAGGGTTTTTTCATTCAATGAGCTGAAATGACAAGTCAAGACACTGTTAATATACATCATAGAATCTAACAATACCATTTGATATGTCATGTCTAGAGTATGGCTTTTATAATATGCAAATAACAAATGTGCTGTGAAGCACAGGTAGAAAGACTTTTCATCAACAGCAGAAACCTGTGGTTTCTACGTATTATGTATGTTTTTTCCAGCCTGCATTTTTTATTTATCTCTTCCTTGAAATGTATTCCTATTTTTGTAAAAGAAAATTACCTAAACGGGTTCTTCGGCTGTCCCCATTGGAGAACCCTTTGAAGAACCGTTTTTGGTTCCAGGAAGAACCCTTTACACAGAGGGTTCTACATGGAACCCAAAAGAGTTATCCTATGGGGAAAGCCGAAGAACCCTTTTGGAAAACCTTTTCATACGAGTGTATGCCATTTTGTTACTATGTAACTAGTAACCAACATGTAATTTCTCAACTCTACAAGGCAATTACATACAGTATAATTTGTAAACATTTATAAAAACATAATTCCACTTTGACATTATGGGGTATTGTGTGTAATGTGCCTTTAGAAAGTGTTCACACCCCTTAATTTATCCATATTTTGTTGTGTTACAAAATGGGATTAAATGGATTTAATTATCATTTATTGTCAACGAGCTAGTATAAGCTCATTGACAAAAATTATTATAATTTTTTAAACATTAAGTTTTACACTAATGTATCTTGATTAGATACTGTAAGTATTCAACCCCCTGAGTTAATACATGTTAGAATCACCTTTGGAAGCGATTACAGCTGTGAGTCTTTCTGGGTAAGTCTCTAAGGGATGTGTACACCTGGTTGTACAATATTTTCCCATTACTCTTTAAGAAATTCTAAAAGCTCTGTCAAGTTGATTGTCAATCATTGCCAGACAGTTACTTTCAAGTCTTGCAATAGAGTTTCAAGACAATTTAAATCAAAACTGTGACTAGGCTACTCAGGAACATTCAATGTCGTCTTGGTAAGCAACTCCAGTGTATATCTTGCCTTGTGTTTTAGGTAATGGTCCTGCAGAAAGGTGAACTTTTCTCTGAGTGTCTGTTGGAAAGCAGACTGAACCAAGTTTTCCTCTAGGATCTTGCCTGTGCTTAGCTTTATTCTGTTTAGTTTTATTCCAAAACAAAACTCCATAGCCCTTGCCAATGACAAGCATACCCATAACATGATGCAGCCACCACCATGCTTGAAAACACATACTCAGTCATTTGTTGGATTTACCCAAAACATAACACTTTGTATTCAGTCTTACTTTAGTGCGTTATTGCAAACAGGATGCATGCTTCTTTCCACTCTGTCATTTATGTTAGGATGTGGAGTAACTACAATGTTGTTGATCTGTCCTCCATTATCTCCTTTCACAGCCAATCCAAACTCAGCCATTAAACAACACTTTTGCAGTTCTACTACGTGATATCTTTCAAAAAAGCTGCGTTAGAAAAGATTACCTACAAATACTGACCAGCAGAAGACTGCTATATGGCAGACCAATCCAAACTCATCTCCCAGCATGTCCAGCCCATCCATTATCTCATCCAATCATGGCTAGCGGGAAGGTTCCTGTCTTTTTCTGCGGCTAAACCAACTAGCCTCGTAATTTATCAATTATTTATATTTACAGATGGCATACAAGTTTGTTATTAAGGCACATGAACGTTCACATGTTCTAGAAGGCATTTCTGCCCCAAAAAAGTTTACGTTCAAATGCCTCTCCTGTGAAGTAGTGAGGTGCGACATACGCCTAGCTTCCTGAAAAGAGTCACAGATGTGGAAAAAGTCAAGGGGTGTGAATACTTTCTGAAGGCACTATATGAGCTACACAACACAATTATTTACTTATAGTGAATGGAAACTGGCCACATTATGTTTCAAATGAGCCACTAGTACGCTGTCTTACAGTAACATATGATTACCTCAATAAATACAAAGTCCATTACATTGCATAATTATGTAAAGTGTGAGCTCTGAGTGGTTCTGTTCCTGTTTACAGAGTGTGGAGGAGTGATCCGTAAACGTCAGGGCCACATAGTCCTGGAGAGTTACCCCACCAACGCTCGTTGTGAGTGGACCGTTCAGGTGGACCAACCATTCACTATTGACTTCAGGTGGGTGTGACCAGCCGTGTATTTTACCTGGGTTCTCTCTAAACCTCAAGACCGAGTTCGTTCACTAAGCTAAAGCCTGGTGTCGCTAAATGACAACTAGTTCTAGCTAGTCTAGAATTGAGAAACAATAAGTGTCACTAAGTCATATTTTCCTCTGACATGAAAGGGCTAGACTTTGGCCTCTGTGGTGACCATCTGTAAAAGTTATTAATACTTCACCCATTTAATTTAATTTCAGTTTTCACTCTTCTGTGAGAGCTATTTCATGTACCAATGTCTAAAAGTCATTACATTTCATTTATGTGATAAAAAATAAACAAATCCATAGTAAATAATTAGCCTTTTTCTCGTACACATGTTAAACTACACAACCATGACAAGCTCAGACAGCCAGGCCAAATCCATGAACAGATGACAAATGGTTCTGCAAGTGAGTAAAGAAATAAAACTGGTTTCCAGGCCCGCTTTGGGCTACAGTCACACGACAAGTCTATCGACAGCAAGAGATTGATGAAATATCTCCAAGTGAAGAAATAGGGCCTCATACTGCTGTTTATGACCTACAAGCCACAGAAACCATAAATAAAATAAAGCCCCTCTCTGTTTCATGTTGCTCTGCTCATAGTTGGACTAATGGAAAGTTATGAGTTTTGGCATCAGCTAGCGAAACCTTACTAGTTCTTACTCACTACTCTTGGCTAAATTTCCCTTATTTATTGCCGTACTAATGACTTTCACTTCACACTTCACACTCCACACGGACAACACACTCAGCGAGTTACACAGCAACACATGCGGCACGACAATACTTTTAAGACCATAAGATATTCCTGAAACCGAAAACCCAGGGCCGATTAGCACAAGCCCCCTTGACCTAAGAGACTTTGAAAACACTGGGGGAACTTGGTATTGTGACAAAGTCTGATTTAAAATATGAGGTAAAATTCTCTGTTGTATGTCGAGCCAAAGATCTTAAATCTACCAATATAGAGAAGAGCCAGGAGATATTCCTTGTTCTTTTTCCTCTTTTTCTGTACGAGCTGACTGTAAACTCACACTCCTCCATCCACATCCTTGTTTTCTGTATTCCCTGTACTGTTTCCAGCTGGCGTCACTCACTGTGCTGTCCCACCACAAAACCAAGCTTGTTCATTAAAAGGATATATACCAATATGTTTTTCTCACCAATTATCCTATTCACTTTACCTCAGGTCCCAAAGCCACACAGACCTCTGGACGACCTTATATTCACAATGCTGACGAAGCGTGGTGGGAGTTGACATCAGTGTATTCACCAATCATACTATTTAGCTTGGCGGTATGACTTTTTGAGTTAATAAGCGATCATACATCAATGACACGTCAAAAACTTACAATCAATCACTTACAATCAGATGAGATTAGATATTTACGGGCATCAAACACACATACCATACATTTGTCACTGGGGTTCAAAATATTCAAGGTACTTAAACTGTTTGGATATCTACTCTGATGGAAATCTGTGGGGATCCAGATTGAGTGTTAAGTGCCAATTGACTCTTGAAGTTAGGCTGAACAAGTCAAGTAAGACCTGTTTCTAATAGTTTCTAATAGTGCTAAAGCTTGACTATTAATATAGCATCTGTTTTCTATATCTGGACATGTGTTAACTCAAACATCCGTCCTTGTAAAAATGTCTAAAATATGTTCTGTTTTTGCAGCCCATGTCACTAACAATTGTGGTCATATCTTTTTCATTTTAGCTCAAGTGCATTAGTTCCATACAGTGACAATTGTAGATGTGTTGCCTCAAATTGGAGCGCATTAGACTCAGCTGAAAGCCTTGCAGATGCCTTTTTTACAACAACTGTTTTTTAAAGCGTTGATCTCTTTCGCAGTCTAGGGAAGCAGAAAAAATGTGACTGTATGAAAAGGTACTCATCAGTGTTGTCTTGGTGGAAAGACACCAGTGTTGCCTTGGTGGAAAGACACCAGTGTTGCCTTGGTGTAAAGACACCAGTGTTGCCTTGGTGGAAAGACACCAGTGTTGCCTTGGTGGAAAGACACCAGTGTTGCCTTGGTGGAAAGACAACAGTGTTGCCTTGGTGGAAAGACACCAGTGTTGCCTTGGTGGAAAGACACCAGTGTTGCCTTGGTGGAAAGACACCAGTATTGCCTTAGTGGAAAGACACCATATCTGTAATAGATTTCGCTTTCATCACAATGGGAGGAAGTGATTTGTGCAAAGTGGTGGAATCACTGTTCCAATCACTACTGCTGGCTGTCAGGGTTGTGAGATGGAGTCAGCCAGGAAGGCAGAGCCAGGAAAGGAAGGCAGAGCCAGGAAGGCAGAGCCAGGATGGCAGATCCAGGATGGCAGAGCCAGGAAAGCTAGGTAGGCGCTCCCTCTTATGGTTGTTCCAGGAAAACAAGGGCTCTAGCAGGAAATAAAGAGAACAGTCTCCCTATTCAGAGTCAAGGGGGGCAACGAGGTGCAATAATATGCAATTTACATCATGTTTACCATGTATACCAAGTGAGAAACCTCTTAATTGGTTTAATATGGAAAATCCAGGCCCGGCTACTGCAATGAAACATTTCTGGCTGGAATAAAAAGAGGAGTGACTGGATGACTGAATGGTTTAAGTGACTAGCTGAAACAAACCGTGCCAATTGGCTTCTGAAAATCCACCTTTTAAATGTCACTGCAAGAGAATAGGTATGTTGTCAAAATACATAATGTTTTCACTTGCAATGTATTAGCTGTAGACACATCTATTTCCAAGTTTATTCAAGGTGTGGAGATCTATGTATGTGGATTTCTGTCGCAAACCAACCCCCCAAACCCCATACTCCCATTAGTACTTCACATTGATGTAAACTGTCAATACCACTAAATAAACTCAGTTGACCTCTGCTACAGGTAAATCATTTACAACAGTCTCCCATAGCCACTTCTAACCACCTCCCTCTCTCCCTCCCTCTCCACCCACAGGCTCATGATGCTGAGCCTGGAGTTCGACCACTCCTGTCGCTATGACTACATCGAGGTGCGTGATGGTGACAGCATCAACTCTCGTGTGATTGGTCGGTTCTGTGGGAACAACAGGCCTTCTCCAATCCAGAGCTCTGGCAGCTCCCTACACATCCTGTTTGTAGCCGATGGCTTTAAGAACTTTGACGGCTTCTTCGCCACCTTCCAAGAAAGCTCAGGTAGGAACACTACCTCCCAGAGTATATTTAGTACAGAAAGTTGGAAAATTTATGCATAAGATCTGGGAATATATTTTGGTTTCCAAATATCCTGTCATAAGGGAAAGTTGAGAAAAATACTTGAGGGCTCCGGTAGCTACCTCAATGTTGGCTGTTATGATAACTAAGCAAAACACCCATTTATCAAACTCATTCCAGGGAATCCCTTAACAGAGAAACCACTTAAGTACCAACTTAACCTGTCACTCAGCTCCTCATTCAAACCCAATCACCATGAACAAACACGGTAACACAGTACTCCAAGCCAGCTCCACTCAAGCCAAAAAAATACATACTGTAGGCTACTGTACATTTTGGTGATGGGTGTTGGAGAGCAGACATGAATTTAAACACCAAAGTATTTTCTTACCTCTATACAGTTTGTCAATTTCTTTGCCATATCCCCAAAATAAGCAGTCCATTACAAACTTGGGCTGCATTTAAGATCAATACTCAGGACACATCAATGGTTCCTCTCCTGGTCTCCTTTGATTAGTGCAGATGAAGGGAGGGAACGAGGAAAGCCTGCTGTTATGTAGCCCATGTAATGTATTCAAAGCTTCCTTTCTGCTCCTGTGTTTTCAGCGTGCAGCTCCTCCCCCTGTCTCCATGATGGTACCTGTATCCTAGACATTTCCTACTCCTACCGCTGTGCCTGTCTGGGAGGCTACACTGGACAGAGGTGTGAGAATGGTGAGTAAACTAAACTTTAGGTCAGACTATCCACAGAGGTGATGGGACTTGTGTTACTGGTGTCTGCCAGTATATATGTATATCGAATGTGCAATACGTGCAGTTGTCTGTAATTCAACCCTGCGCACTAAGGACTGTATTTTAAGGGAATTACTATTATTAGCCCAAATGATATCATACACACATTTAGCTATTAAAGTATCTCTTCCTGTCATTTACCTGTACAGTTTGTGTAACCATGCAAGTATTCACTTATCTGTAAATATAACTGTATACTTAACTGTACAGCTAATTTAACCATGCAAAATTCTCACTTACCTGTTCATTTACCCAGTCGGTCTATTAAGTAAACTATTATTACCCTCGCTCATATCATACGCATTTTTAGCTACTGAAGTATTTCTCTGCCATCGACCTGTATAGTATAGTTAACCATCCAACATCCACCAATGTATAGTGTACATATTCAGCCAGAGAGACAGAGATATCTGCACATGGAAAATTAGTGAGCAAGACTAAGCTAGGCTAAGCTTCCCCCAGCCCATCTGAATCGGGGGCAGTCAACCAAACCATACCAGGCAGCCCCCTACCTTATCCTGAGATGGCTCCAACAGGGCCCTGTATAGCTGGAGCTCCTTCTGTCCACTGCTCCACCCCAGCCCTGCTTCTTTATGGCCGTCTGGACTCAGGTTTGGGTTTCCTTACCCATCATCACACCCCTACCCTCCACAAACCCTCTCCACCCGCCGGGCCCTGTGAAAACAGCCTGGTCAAGAGCTTTGTCGTTTTTTCAGAGCTATACAACTAATGTTGAAACAAACCTGCCTCTTTAATGTGAGGCAGCTTTTCCATTGCATGAGAGGCGCTAATAAAACACATGGGAGAAGTGGAGACATGGAATTTCGTACTTGTTGTTCATTCATCTGGCATTCCCGTGAGGAGGGCTGGACTGCTCATTTGTGAGCTAGATTTAGGATAACGATGATGTCGTATACAACCACAGAATAACATGATTTCAAGAAAGGATTCTTTCCTAACTCTCTGTATATTTCAGATGCAGTCTTTATTTTAGACTAAGAATATTGAACCATAGTTTCCGAGGGGTAGACAGGATATAGCGGTGATTTAATTGTGTTTCGTTAATCATAACATCCTCTGTTAACATTCCTTCATAGTGGCCCTATGACTCATCCCAGGAGAGAGAGCCCAGTGGTAGATATACTGGTAGAGAGAGAGAGAGAGAGAGAGAGAGAGAGAGAGAGAGAGAGAGAGAGAGAGAGAGAGAGAGAGAGAGAGAGAGAGAGAGAGAGAGAGAGAGAGAGAGAGAGAGAGAGAGAGAGAGAGAGAGAGAGACAGACAGACAGACAGACAGACAGACAGACAGACAGACAGACAGACAGACAGACAGACAGACAGACAGACAGACAGACAGACAGACAGACAGACAGACAGACAGACAGACAGACAGACAGACAGACAGACAGACAGACAGACAGACAGACAGACAGACAGACAGACAGACAGGGGTGTAGGCAAACAGAGGATATGATAGGCTCTCATTTCAACATCCCTCCACATTTTAACTATGCTTTTCCAATAAGAAAATTACTCAATAGGGTTGTGCAATGTTTTTTCTTTTCCATGTCTGGAATTCCAAGCAAATTCCCCCTGTCCCGTCCCACGTGCGATTCGACTGAAGGGTGGAAACGCTGGAAGGCAGGGAGAAAGTGATCATAGGGAGGGTTCCTCTTATGGTTTTGGGCCATACTGCTGTCAGACCATGGCAAGAGAGAGGGAGAGAGGCACGGGGCTGGTCCTGTAATCCTCTGCCACAATAGCCACAGTATGACCAGAGTGATATATGAAATTTCCCCCCCGGGGGATCAATAAAGTACCTATCTATCTATCTATCTATCTATCTATCTATCTATCTATCTATCTATCTATCTATCTATCTATCTATCTATCTATCTATCTATCTATCTATCTATCTATCTATCTATCTATCTATCTATCTATCTATCTATCTATCTATCTATCTATCTATCTATCTATCTATCTATCTATCTATCTATCTATCTATCTATCTATCTATCTACAGTGGGGAGAACAAGTATTTGATACACTGCCGATTTTGCAGGTTTTTCTACTTACAAAGCATGTAGAAGTCTTTAATTTTGATCATAGGTACACTTCAACTGTGAGTGACGGAATCTAAAACAAAAATCCAGAAAATCACATTGTATGATTTTTAAGTAATTAATTTGCATTTTAGTGCATGACATAAGTATTTGATACATCAGAAAAGCAGAACTTAATATTTGGTACAGAAACCTTTGTTTGCAATTACAGAGATCATACGTTTCCTGTAGTTCTTGACCAGGTTTGCACACACTGCAGCAGGGATTTTGGCCCACTCCTCCATACAGACCTTCTCCAGATCCTTCAGGTTTTGGGGCTGTCACTGGCCAATACGGTCTATCAGCTCCCTCCAAAGATTTTCTATTGGGTTCAGGTCTGGAGACTGGCTAGGCCACTCCAGGACCTTGAGATGCTTCTTACGGAGCCACTCCTTAGTTGCCCTGGCTGTGTGTTTCGGGTCGTTGTCATGCTGGAAGACCCAGCCACGACCCATCTTCAATGCTCTTACTGAGGGAAGGAGGTTGTTGGCCAAGATCTTGCGATACATGGCCCCATCCATCCTCCCCTCTAAATACGGTGCAGTCGTCCTGTCCCCTTTGCAGAAAAGCATCCCCAAAGAATGATGTTTCCACCTCCATGCTTCACGGTTGGGATGGTGTTCTTGGGGTTGTACACATCCTTCTTCTTCCTCCAAACACGGCGAGTGGAGTTTAGACCAAAAAGCTCTATTTATGTCTCATCAGACCACATGACCTTCTCCCATTCCTCCTCTGGATCATCCAGATGGTCATTGGCAAACTTCAGACGGGCCTGGACATGTGCTGGCTTGAGCAGGGGGACCTTGCGTGCGATGCAGGATTTTAATCCATGACGGCGTAGTGTGTTACTAATGGTTTTCTTTGAGACTGTGGTCCCAGATCTCTTCAGGTCATTGACCAGGTCCTGCCGTGTAGTTCTGGGCTGATCCCTCACCTTCCTCATGATCATTGATGCCCCACGAGGTGAGATCTTGCATGGTGCCCCAGACCGAGGGAGATTGACCGTCATCTTGAACTTCTTCCATTTTCTAATAATTGCGCCAACAGTTGTTGCCTTCTCACCAAGCTGCTTGCCTATTGTCCTGTAGCCCATCCCAGCCTTGTGCAGGTCTACAATTTTATCCCTGATGTCCTTACACAGCTCTCTGGTCTTGGCCATTGTGGAGAGGTTGGAGTCTGTTTGATTGAGTGTGTGGACAGGTGTCTTTTATACAGGTAACAAGTTCAAACAGGTGCAGTTAATACAGGTAATGAGTGGAGAACAGGAGGGCTTCTTAAAGAAAAACTAACAGGTCTGTGAGAGCCGGAATTCTTACTGGTTGGTAGGTGATCAAATACTTATGTCATGCAATAAAATGCAAATTAATTATTTAAAAATCATACAATGTGATTTTCTGGATTTTTGTTTTAGATTCCGTCTCTCACAGTTGAAGTGTACCTATGATAAAAATTACAGACCTCTACATGCTTTGTAAGTAGGAAAACCTGCAAAATCGGCAGTGTATCAAATACTTGTTCTCCCCACTGTATCTATAGCATGAACATAATAAGTGTGTGTGGAGGTGTGTGTAGGTGTGTGCTTAATGTAAGCTATTTGTGTCAATCAAGTTCTCTGTTTCACAGTCGGGCATTGTCTGAACATTTACACACTATTCCATTTCAATCGACCAACCCAAGCCACATGCTACTAACCCACATCATGAAAACACCCACTACCATGGAAAATGGAACAGTTTAACTAAAGGGTATTTTTACAGAAGAGGAAACACTGTAACAATGTGTTCAGAATGTGTGAGGAGGGTTGTTTATATCTGAGTGTGTGTGTGTAGCATTACATTTTGAGGTCTTTGTGTCCTTCCAGTTGTAGGGTGCAGGAGGCCCCCAGTACCTGTCCATGGCTCCACAGAGGGGGTATTCCATCACTCAGGGGCACGAGTCTCGTTCCGCTGTGACCCTGGGTTCGAGCTGAGGGGGATCCGCACCGCCATCTGCCTCCGGGATGGCACCTGGAGCGCCCCTGCCCCCCAATGTAGTAAGAGGCCAGAGAGAGAGGGGCACAGCACAATGCACAATTTAGATGCTTGGTGAAAAATCCAACCTGATTGACCTTAGTGACCTTGACACTAAGGTTTGTTTTATACAATACCATATGAGACATGTTAACACAACAGCTCTAAGGAATAAACATATTTACAACTCATCTGCAAATTCAATAGTGTCTGACAATATATGTTATCATGTTATCTGTGTTCCTCTGCAGTGCCTATGGTGAAATTCTGTGCCATCCCAGCCAAGCCTGTCCATGGAGACCACTTCCTGGTGTACGGGCCTAATGACGTCATCATAGCCCTGCAGTACCTGTGCTACCGGCCCTATAAGCTGAGCGGGACGCACCAGAGGACCTGTTTGCCCAACAACACCTGGAGCGCAACACCCCCCACATGTGGCAAAGGTTAGGGTCAGAGCAAGGCATGATGGGAATCAGAGTTTGGAGACAGTGGGAACAGGTGTTGATAGACATCAAAGGTGGACCTACTATTATTAGGAATTATTATGTGCTACATGACCAAGCCTGCATGAAATTGATCATATTTCACTAGTAGAATGTGTACAACCATTCAGAATGGTTAGCCAACTTTATAACAACACTTATTTTCAATCCAAAAATTCACTTGTTTTCTCTCTTTTTTCTTACAGTGAATAGTACACTTGCTGAAACAGGCAAAGACAAAGCTAATGACAAAGCAAGAGATACAGGAAAATATATAGAAAAGGATGCTGAAAAAGAGAAAGACACTGACAAAGACATTGAAAAACCCAAAGACAAAGACAATAATACAGGTATCAAGGAGGACGTGGCTGGTAAAGATCCAGACACAGATCTGAGGAACACAACAGTGGCTGGTAAAGACGGTAAAGATAAAAACATAGACATTACTCTGGATAACATCCCTGGACGAAGTGAGGATAAAACAAGCCACAAAGAAAAAGAAACTGGGCTAGATAAACCTACTGGAGGTACCAAGGATAAACCTACTGGAGGTACCAAGGATAAACCTACTGGAGGTACCAAGGATAAACCTACTGGAGGTCCCAAGGATAAACCTACTGGCGGTACCAAGGATAAACCTACTGGAGGTACCAAGGATAAACTTACTGGAGGTCCCAAGGATAAACCTACTGGAGGTACCAAGGATACAATGGACAGTAAAGAAACAGATGACATTGTAAACACAGTGGAGGGAGAGAGAGAAAATGACTTGGGGAAAACCACCGCGGACACAGATGGCAGTCCAGATACTGGGGGAGACACAGACGTGATACGGGAGATAGGAAAGACAACAGAGATCCATGGGATAGTGGTGGTGGTGGAGGTTAAAGAACCTGAGATAGTGGTGGTGGTGGAGGATAAAGAACCTGAGATAGTGGTGGTGGTGGAGGATAAAGAACCAGAGATAGTGGTGGTGGAGGATAAAGAACCTGAGATAGTGGTGGTGGTGGAGGATAAAGAACCTGAGATAGTGGTGGTGGTAGAGGATAAAGAACCAGAGATAGTGGTGGTGGAGGATAAAGAACCAGAGATAGTGGTGGTGGAGGATAAAGAACCTGAGATAGTGGTGGTGGGGGATAAAGAACCTGAGATAGTGGTGGTGGTGGAGGATAAAGAACCTGAGATAGTGGTGGTGGTAGAGGATAAAGAACCAGAGATAGTGGTGGTGGAGGATAAAGAACCAGAGATAGTGGTGGTGGAGGATAAAGAACCAGAGATAGTGGTGGTGGAGGATAAAGAACCTGAGGAAGAGGAACCAGTAGATAAAAGTGATCCAAACATAGTTGATCCTAATGACTTAAAACCTAGGGGAGACACATTTGCCATAGATTACACTGAGTTAAAACCTAGGGGAGACACATTTGCCATAGATTACACTGAGTTAAAACCTAGGGGAGACACATTTGCCATAGATTACACTCTTACAGATGTGTTTGGCACCAATGACATAGAGCGGGTTATGAATACAACAGTGTCTAAAGACATTGTGAAGGTTATTATTCCAACTGGAAGCAACAACACACAGTTCACCCCATATTCATCAGGAGGTCAGGAAACCGAGAGGCTTGTGGAAAAGCCACTCAAAGTTTTAGGAGTAACTGAAGACATAGGCTCAACTAAAGATATAGGCTCAACTAAAGATATAGGCTCAACTAAAGATATAGGCTCAACTAAAGACACAATGTCAAATACAAGCAAACCTGAAGAGGAAAATACAGGAAAAGATTCAGACAAACCAACTAAAGAGGAGTCTGAGGATGAGAAGAGAGAGAACCAAAGCATCAGTGGTAAGACTCAGAATCATGCATGTTGTACAATACACTGCATTATTGAAACAGATAATGACCCTCAGCATCATGTTGTATAATACACTGCATTATTGAAACAGATAATGGCCCTCGGAATCATGTTGTACAATACACTGCATTATTGAAACAGATAATGATCCTCAGCATCATGTTGTATAATACACTGCATTATTGAAACAGAGAATGACCCTTTGCATCTTACATTTTCTTCTCCACTCTCTTGCTCCCTCTCTTCCCTCCATCTCTCCTTCCAGAGAAGAGCTGTCCCCCTCTCCCACAGCTCTACCATGGGTACCAGCAGGTGGTGCCAGGGTTGGTGCCAGAGACAGTGGAGTTCTTCTGTAACCACTCCTACGCTCTGAGTGGTGACGCCAGACGCACCTGCCAGCCCGGCGGCACCTGGGGGGGCACTCAACCCCTTTGTGTGAGAGGTAGGCACTGACGTGTGTGTGAGTTTGAGTTTGTGTGTGTGTTTGTATGTGTGTGTGTGTGTGTGTGTGTGTTCGTGCATACATGCATGTGAGCGTGCAAGTGTGTGTGCCTCTACTTTGTGATTATCAGCAAGGGACACACTGCAGCACCTGCCAGTTGAGCACTATTTTTAGCAGCCTCTAATCAACCCAACATTGAGAATGAAAGCAGCTGCCAGCCTGTCAGTAGGTTTTAATGGGAACCATGTATGTGTTTGTCTGCAGCCTGCAGAGAGCCCAAGGTCTCCGAGCTGGTCAGACAGAGAGTTCTGCCTCCACAGGCTCCATCCAGGTATGTCTAATGACGTATAATATATTATGTTACCGAGCACACATAAACATACACATTACAGTCGTATGAAAAGGTTTGGGCACCCCTGACAATTTCCATGATTTCCATTTATAAATAATTAGGTGTTTGGATCAGCAATTTCATTAGACAGGTGCATAAATTTGGGCACCCCAACAGAAAAATCACATCAATATTTAGTAGAGCCTCCTTTTGCTAAAATAACAGCCTCTAGACGCTTCCTATAGCCTCTAATGAGTGTCTGGATTCTGGGTGAAGGTATTTTGGACCATTCCTCCTTACAAAACATCTCCAGTTCAGTTAGGTTTGATGGTTGCCGAGCATGGACAGCCCGCTTCAAATCATCCCACAGATTCTCGATGATATTCAGGTCTGGGGACTGGGATGGCCATTCCAGAACATTGTACTTGTTCCTCCGCATAAATGCCCGGGTAGATTTTGAGCAGTGTTTTGGGTCGTTGTCTTGTTGAAATATCCAGCCCCGACGTAACTTCAACTTTGTGACTGATTCTTCAACATTATTCCCAAAAATCTGCTGATATTGAGTGGAATCCATGCGACCCTAAACTTTAACAAGATTCCCAGTACCGGCACTGGCCACACAGCCCCACAGCATGATGGAACCCCCACCAAATTTTACTTGGAAAGTGTTTTTCTTGGAACGCTGTGTTCTTTTGCCGCCATGCATAACGCCCCTTGTTATGACCAAATAACTCAATCTTTGTTTCATCAGTCCACAGCACCTTATTCCAAAATGAAGCTGGCTTGTCCAAATGTGCATTTGCATACCTCAAGCGACTCTGTTTGTGGCGTGTGTGCAGAAAAGGCTTCTTCTGCATCACTCTCCCGTACAGCTTCTCCTTGTGCAAAGTGCACTGAATTGTTGAACGATGCACAGTGACACCATCTGCAGCAAGATGATGTTGTAGGTCTTTGGAGGTGGTCTGTGGGCTGTTTTTGACCGTTCTCACCATCCTTCGCCTTTGCCTCTCCGATATTTTACTTGGCCTGTCACTTCTGGCCTTAACAAGAACTGTGCCTGTGGTCTTCCATTTCCTCACTATGTTCCTCACAGTGGACACTGACAGCTTACATCTCTTTGTAGCCTTCCCCTAAACCATAATGTTGAACAATCTTTGTTTTCAGGTCATTTGAGAGTTGTTTTGAGGCCCCCATGTTGCCACTCTTCAGAGGAGAGTCAAAGAGAACAACAACTTGCAATTGGCCACCTTAAATACCTTTTCTTATGATTGGATGCACTTGTCTATGAAGTTCAAGGCTTAATGAGCTCACCAAACCAATTGTGTGTTCCAATTAATCAGTGCTAAGTAGTTACAGGTATTCAAATCAACAGAATGACAAGCGTGCCCACATTTTTGCATAGCCTATTTCTCACATCTGATTTAATTTCATACAACATAATATTGCTACACTAAAAATCTTTGTCTGGACAATACCCCAGTACTCAGATTTTATGTGAAAATGAATGGCTAGCCACTGTGATCATTTTCTGTGACGACAGAGTAAATTATTATGCAGCCTCAGAGGGGTGCCCAAACTTTTTCATACGACTGTATATAGCCTACATTAAATGCCAGTGAAATGCTTACTTACAAGCCCTTAACCAACAATGCAGTTTTAAGAAAAATATGTTAGGTAAACAATAGATAAGTAAAAAATAAAAGCATTACAGACTCAATGTGCGGGGGGCACCGGTTAGTGGAGGTAATTGAAGTAATATGTACATGTAGGTAGAGTTAAAGTGTTGAAGTGACTATGCATAGATAATAAACCGAGCGTAGCAGCAGCATTAAACAAGGCCTGGCACAGTCTCTGCGCTCTACTCCTAGAGAACAGGCTACTCTGGTGAATGGTGCTCCATCAAAGCTCAATCAATATCTGCCACATCATATAATTATAGTATTGTACATAGCAGAACTGAGTATAATAGCATACTGTAGTATAATGTTACTGTAAGACAAAAAAACACCACCTCATTTAAAATTAGATTTTAGGATGATTGAGATCAAACGGGCCCATTTTTCTCTCATGCTGCCACCAGGCAAAATATGTGCATTTATTGAAACAAAACCCAAGTAGGCTATGCTACAGTTTGTTAACACTATCTGTTCATTCTGTTCAAGTAGGCTGTGCTACAGTTTGTTAACACTATCTGTTCATTCTGTTCAAGTAGGCTGTGCTACAGTTTGTTAACACTATCTGTTCATTCTGTTCAAGTAGGCTATGCTACAGTTTGTTAACACTATCTGTTCATTCTGTTCAAGTAGGCTGTGCTACAGTTTGTTAACACTATCTGTTCATTCTGTTCAAGTAGGCTGTGCTACAGTTTGTTAACACTATCTGTTCATTCTGTTCAAGTAGGCTATGCTACAGTTTGTTAACACTATCTGTTCATTCTGTTCAAGTAGGCTGTGCTACAGTTTGCTAACACTATCTGTTCATTCTGTTCAAGTAGGCTGTGCTACAGTTTGCTAACACTATCTGTTCATTCTGTTCAAGTAGGCTGTGCTACAGTTTGCTAACACTATCTGTTAATTCTAAACAACACTGTACATAAATAGCTAAGAAGATCATTCACAATTGACAATGAGAAATGTGAAGGGAGGGTGACCACACATTTTTTGTGTGTTATGTAGAGGTAAAGAAACACATGCGCAGAACTTGAAACGGATCTTTTCAGGGGTTCCAGGGGTTTCAGGGGTTCCAGGGGGGTGGGACGGGGGTGGAACGGGGCTGTTAACTACAGATCCGCAGCCTCTGCCTATAAATTAACCATTTCAAAACCTAAAATGACCTTTACACACATCTAGTCTCTTTAGGTACATCATACACTAGTTTGTTTCTGTAAAGGCATCTCCATGGACCCCTATTCTCTCTCCCTCTCAGGAAGACCCCTGTGCATAAGCTCTACTCTTCCTCTGGGTTTGTGAGGATGTTCCAGTCCGCCAGCCCCACGAAAGGTCCTCCAGTTCTATCCCAGCTGCCCCAGGGCTTCCACCACCTCTACACTCACATAGCGTATGAGTGTACCTCTCCCTTTTACCAGCACTCAGGCAGCACACGCCGCACCTGCCTCAAGACTGGCAAGTGGAGCGGGCGTCATGTCTCCTGTTCGCCAGGTGAGAGCAGCAGAGCCACATTACTTAATGTATATCTTATAAGGAAAGGTTTGTCTTGCCACATAGGCATGCTAGAATTGCACTTTCAAAACACCCTTGGACAGTAAGCAATCAAGAGAATTGGACTGAATAAGTAATATTCCAGGGTGGGTGTGATGTGGAATAAGGTTTTCATACAGTATCAAGTGTTGTTTTATCACTCTGGCAGATCTGAGGTTTAACGTCTTCCTTCCCCTTCTTTCCCACCCCTCTCCTCCCCGGCCACACTTTCCTCTCCTCCACCCTTGTCTCTCCATCCTTCTCTTTTCCTAGTGTGTGGGAAGCACCTCACCTTTGACCCTCAGAGCCCGGCAGAGTCCCACTGGCCCTGGCTAGCCGCCATCTACCGACGCCCCACCAACGGAGCAGGGACCAAGCTGGACAAGAAGGCCAGTCTTGCTGGGTCACTAAAGAAGGGGGCTGGAGCTGGATCAGGTGCTGGGTTTGGTTCCCAGGGGCAGGACGAGGCCTCAGGCTGGCAGCTTGTGTGTAGCGGGGCCCTGGTTAACCAGCGGAGTGTGGTGTTGGCAGCACACTGTGTGACTGAGCTGGGGAAGCTATACCCTCTGGATGCAGCCACAGTCAAGGTGGTGATGGGAAAACACTACCGCAGTGACCTCCGAGAGACCAAGGGCCTGCAGCATCTCAGGGTAATAGAGGGTTTGGAGAGGGCTAACTGGGTTGGTGGGTGGAGAGTGAGAGGGGGTTTGGAGAGGGCTAACTGGGTAGGTGGTTGGGCGTGGGGAGTGAGAAGGGGTTTGGAGAGGGCTATCTGGGTTGGGGGTGTGGGGTGGTTGGTGAGAGGGGGTTTGGAGGTTGCTAACTGGGTTGGTGGTGGGGAGTAGGGAATGAGGAGGCTTTAGTACATAGCCTGGAGGAGACCACATGTACTCAGCCACACACTGCAATGATTAGACTGAAATACAACTATGGTGTACAGTTCACATGAGGTTACACACTCTATAGGTACATTTTCAAGCCTTATGGGATTGTAGAAGCTCAATGTCTACGTCTACATAATACCAATGGCTGGGTGGTTTTGAACCTGTGTCCAATTGAAATGTATACTTTTACAAACATGACATCATATCTACTACATTTAGCTATGTAAAACAGCCCCATGTTTGTTAACGTTCAATCATTGAATAGGTGCCAGAAAGCTACTTTGATTGTAAGTAAACACCAATGTGGTTGTGTGACATGGGTAGTCTGGGTCTAACCAATATATAAAGTAGCGTATTGTCGTTTTGCAGAATACTGTAAATAATATGGTGTAATGGTGCATTATTCACTTTATAAAGGGCTGTCAATTAATATACACTACATGACCAAAAGTATGTGGACACGTGCTCATCAAACATCTCATTCCAAAATCATAGGCATTAATATGGAGTTGGTCCCCCCTTTGCTGCTATAACAGCCTCCACCCTTCTGGGAAGGCTTTCCACTAGATGTTGGAACATTTGAAAATGTCTGTATGGACCTCGCTTTGTGCATGGGGACATTGTCATGCTGAAACAGGAAAGGGCCTTCCCCAAACTGTTGGCACAAAGTTGGAAGCACAGACTCGCCTAGAATGTCATTTTATGCTGTAGCGTTAAGATTTCCCTTCACTGGAACTAAGGGCCTTGGCCGAACCATGAAAAACAGTCTCAGACCATTATTCCTCCTCCACCAAACTTTACAGTTGTCACTATGCATTGGTGCAGGTAGCGTTCTCCTTGCATCCGCCAAACCCAGATTTGTCCGTTGGACTGGCAGATGGTGACACGTGATGCATCACTCCAGAGAATGTGTTTCCACTGCTCCAGAGTCTAATGGCGGCAAGCTTTACACCACTCCACCTGCCACTTGGCATTGCGGATGGTGATCTTGGGCTTGTGTGCGGCTGCTCATCCGTGGAAAGCCATTTCATGAAGCTCCCAACAAACAGTTCTTGTGCTGATGTTGCTTCCAGAGGCAGTTTGGAACTCGTTAATAAGTGTTACAACTGAGGACAGACGATTTTTACCCGCTATGCGCTTCAGCACTCAGCGGTATTGTGTGACCTACCACTTCACGACTGAGCTGTTGTTGCTCCTAGACGTTTCCATTTCACAATAAGAGCACTTACAGTTGAGGCAGCTCTAGCAGGGCAGGAATTTGACAAACTGACTTGTTGGAAAGGTGGCATCCTATGACAGTGCCACGTTGAAAGTCACTGAGCTCTTCAGTAAGGCCATTCTACTTCCAATGTTTGTCTTTGGAGATTGCATGGCTGCGTGCTCCATTATATACACCTGTCAGCAACGGATGTGGCTGAAATAGCTAAATCCACTAATTTGAAGGGGTGTCCACATACTTTTGTATATATATATACAGATGTGGCTGAAATAGCTAAATCCACTAATTTGAAGGGGTGTCCACATACTTGTGTAAATGTACCGTGCATTCGGAAAGTATTCAGACCACTTTCATTTGTTATGTTAAAGCTTTATGCTGAAATTGATTAAATAAGAAAAAAGCCTCATCAATCTACACACAATACCCCATAATGACAAAGAGAAAAAAACTGAAATACCTTATTTACATAAGTATTCAGACCCTTTGCAATGAGACTCGAAATTGAGCTCAGGTGCATCCTGTTTCAATGTATCATCCTTAATTTTGTTTCTATAACTTGACTGTAATCCACCTGTGGTAAATTCAATTGATTGGACATGATTTGGAAAGGCACACACCCGTTATAAGGTCCCACTGTTGAAAGTGCATGTCAGAGCAAAAACCAAGCCATGAGGTTGAAGGAATTGTCCGTAGAGCTCCGAGACAGGATTGTGTCCAGGCACAGATCTGCGGAAGGTACAAAAAAATGTTGGCAGCATTGAAGGTCCCCAAGAACACAGTGGCCTCCATCATTCTTAAACGGAAGAAGTTTGGAACATCCAAGGCTCTTCTTAGAGCTGGCCGCCCATCCAAACTGAAAAATCGGGGGAGAAGGGCTTTGGTCAGGGAGGTGACCAAGAACCCGATGGTCACTCTGACAGAGCTCCAGAGTTCCTAGGTGGAGATGGGATAACCTTCCAGAAGGACCAATTACCAATCAGGCCTTTATGGTAGAGTGGCCAGACGGAAGCCACTCCTCAGTAAAAGGCACATGACAGCCCACTTGGAGTTTGCCAAGAGGCACCCAAAGGACTCTCAGACCATTAAAAACAAGATTCTCTGGTCTGATGAAACCAAGATTGAACTCTTTGGCCTGAATATCAAACGTCATGTTTGGAGGAAACCTGGCACCATCCCTACGGTGAAGCATGGTGGTGGCAGCATAATTCTGTGGGAATGTTTTTCAAAGTACAGAGAGATCCTCGATGAAAACCTGCTCCAGAGCGCTCAGGACCTCAGACTGGTGAGAAATGTTCACCTTCCAACAGGACAACGACGCTAAGCCCACAGCCAAGACAAGCAGAACTGCCTTCGGGAAAAGTCTCTGAATGTATTTGAGTGGCCCAGCCAGAGCCTGGACTTGAACCCGATTGAACATCTCTGAAGAGACCTGAAAATATCTGTGCTGCGACGCTTGGGAAGATCTGCAGAGAAGAATGGGAGAAACTCCCCAATACAGGTGTGCCTAGCTTGTAGTGTCATACCCAAGAAGACTCGAGGCTGTAATCGCTGCAAAATGTGCTTCAACAAAGTACTGAGTAAATGATCTGAATGCTTATGTAAATGTGATATTTCAGTTTTTTGTTTTAAATACATTTGCAAACATTTCTAAAAAAACATTTTTTGCTTTATGGGGTATTGTGTGTAGATTGATGCAATTTTAGAATAAGGCTGTAACGTAACAAATTGTGGAAAAAGTCAAGGGGTCTGAATACTTTCCGAATGCACTGTACAGTGTATGTGCACATGAGTGAGGAGAGTGAGTGAGTTGCCAGGTAGTAAGCACAGCTAAAGTCATCCCACTGACAGCCAAGCTGTCACCCTGCTGTTACGTTTGGCACAGGGTCTCTCTTCTCTCTACAGCTTTTCTTTTTTCCACATCTCCTTTCTCCCTCTATTCTTTCTCTTACCATCCCTCCTCTTTATCTCTGACTATTCCTTCTTCATTCTGACCTCCTGAATTGTTTCTTTCTTTGACCAGTCTATATACTCTCTCCTAGATGATCATTTATTTTTGTCTCTCTACCCATCCCTCCTCTTCTCCTTCAGGTAGCCTCCATCTCTATCCACCCCAACTATGACCCCCTGGTTCTTGACTCAGACCTGGCAGTGATCAAGCTGCTGGACAAGGCTCGTATTGGGGAGAAGATCCTGCCCCTCTGCCTACCTGACACCGAGGGGGGAGAGGTGACCTCCAGAGAAGGGTTGGTGACGGGCTGGGCCCCCCTGCCGGACCCCCAGATCGGGGAAGAGGAGCAGGCCAGGGTGGGTGTGCAGCATCTGGCCGACGTGGTGCCCTGTGAGCAGCAGTACGCCCGTAAAGGGGTGCCTGTGAGCGTCACGGACAACATGCTCTGTGGCCGCCAGCGGCCCGATTACAGCCCGTCTAACATCTGTCCCGCGGACACAGGGGGTATCCTGATCCTTCCTGCCCAGACAGGCTCTGCCCAGGACAAGTCCAAAGGGGAATGGCGGCTGCTGGGGTTGGTAAGTTTCGGATATGACCAGGGTGAATGTGACCCAGACCTGTTTACTGTGTACACACATGTGGCCAACTTCAAAGACTGGATAGAGAGCCATATGAAGTGACATCACCAGGAGGTGACCCACCCTCTATCTCTCTTTTCCTCCCTCTCTTCAACCAACCACTCCCTCTTTTTCTTCATCATTATTCCCCCTCTTAATTTTATTTGCCAACGTCTTTCTCCATTCTTCCACCTTCTTCCTCCCATCTACCTGCTCCTTGTCATACCCAGGCAGGGAGTGGGATCAGTAAGGATCAGAGTAACACTGGACTTGACAGTACTCTGAGCTGACTTCAGGAGGCCCTAACACAACCTGATCAGGTAGAGCTGCCCTCCGCTCAGCACAGTACTTCAGTGTTCAGGTTTTACCTTTAATTTGGTGTTAGACTTGAAAATTACCTGAAAACCAGTTCCCTCAGTCCTCTGGGAAAAGTTGGTTTCATTGTATTCTTTGATATGTATATATAATGTAATGTATTATTATTATGGCTCTGAACGTGGCTCAAGGAATGTACATATTCTATAGAAGTACAGAAAAGTCTTGTTGTTTTTAATTAACAATATGTGGTTGTGTGTAAAGACACAGTGGTTTAGTTAGAGTTGTTCATCCAGTGTGGTTCTGTGAGCTTTCATCCAGCATTAATTCAATGTATAAACACGTAATTCTACTAAATAGAGTTGAGAGAGAGAACCTGATGCTTGTTCTGTAAATCAGACAGCCGTGTGGCCAGGGCCAGTTCTGTAAATCAGACAGCCGTGTGGCCAGGGCCAGTTCTGTAAATCAGACAGCCGTGTGGCCAGGGCCAGTTCTGTAAATCAGACAGCTGTGTGGCCAGGGCCAGTTCTGTAAATCAGACAGCCGTGTGGCCAGGGCCAGTTCTGTTAATCAGACAGCCGTGTGGCCAGGGCCAGTTCTGTAAATCAGACAGCCATGTGGCCAGGGCCAGTTCTGTAAATCAGACAGCCATGTGGCCAGGGCCAGTTCTGTAAATCAGACAGCCATGTGGCCAGGGCCAGTTCTGTAAATCAGACAGCCATGTGGCCAGGGCCAGTTCTGTAAATCAGACAGCCATGTGGCCAGGGCCAGTTCTGTAAATCAGACAGCCATGTGGCCAGGGCCAGTTCTGTAAATCAGACAGCCATGTGGCCAGGGCCAGTTCTGTAAATCAGACAGCCATGTGGCCAGGGCCAGTTCTTCTGAGAAAGCTTATGAATTAATCCAGGTCAAATATAAAGAATAAAGGGCTGCAATCGAACACCCGCAAACTGAAGTCATTAACAAAATAATTGTCACTTCTTTTATTTGCCTACACAGTTAATAAAGTGTGTATAATGCAGTTCATAATTTAAGTGTTGACCCCTCTGCAAGCATTTAAAGAGAAAATTAGGGAAGTAATCAATGGAGAAAGTGTAGAGTGAATATTTAGCCACAGGGTTGCAGTTTTAAAATGTCAATTTATATGGAGGGATGCTTTGGTATTGGTATTTTGGTATTTTATTAGGATCCCCAATAGCTGTTGCAATAGCAGCAGCTACTCTTCCTGGGGTCCAAACAAATCATGAAACATGACCTAACATAGAACATTAACGGACAATAACAGCTCAAGGACAGAACTACATCAATTTAAAAAAGGCACACGTATATCAATACATACACACAAACTATCTAGGTCAAATATGGGAGAGACGTTGTGCCCTGAGGTGTTGCTCTGAGACAGACTCAGCCCGAAGCTCATAGCCAGAGGGACTCTGGGTATTAACACACACCAAAATGAACACACACTTTCTCTCTTACAATGTCCAATACATCGACAAAAAACGTTTAAAGCACTAACCCACAAGCCCAGCACAGATTTTGATCGGCTTGTACCTATCATGACCATATATGTGTGATGTGTGTGATGTTCTGTAAGTGTGTGTGTCCATTGTTCTCTGCTATACATTGCAGCACGCCTACCTTCCCCCACCTTGCCCTTTCTTCTCACACGGTCTCTCTTGCACACACACACACACACACACACATGCAGACACACACATGCAGACAGACACACAAACACACACACACAGTGTCTGAAAGATGAACAGATGAGGGGGTATTTCTACCACGTTGGGGGAGCTGCTGTGTCTGTGGTTGTCTTATGAGTTATGAGTTACGAGGATTCAGGGAAGGAGAATTAGCTGGTGTTACTGGTGATGCTTAGGCTGGGGTGCCATAATTGTTATAGCACGTCAAAGCTTCTGAAGAGTAAACAATCAATCATTGCAGACCCTGTTTGTGATTCAGATACACTTCTGGCCTCATGGAAACGTGGAGTGAGAATGGCAGTGAGATGTCCATCTTTGACTGTACAGGAATAGGAAGCATCTTGGGAGGTGTTTCGACTACATCTACAAGATTGCATTAGCAAGCTGAGAGACATCACATTGTAGAAAATCTTGCTCTTGGCAACAATTACATTCTGACCATAGCCTTCCCTTGGACCCTCACTGCTCTGGTAGGAATAGTCTGTACAAAGGATACTTGGAGGGAGATCGAAGTTCAATAAAATCTTTGGATGGGCTGCATCCTAGAGACAGTATACTTCCTCTTTCGCACAGGAACAAGATTGATGAAAGCTTTTCTGTCCCTTTTCTCCTGCTGTTTACTGGAAATGGACAAGGTCCTCATTTAGGCCCCAAATTCCCCTGAGGAGAGAGATCTTCTACCCCGGCTGAAAGCAGACGTATTCTCAGGCCCCTGTTGGTTCACTGGTCAACATCAGTATAGCCGGCCAACACTTCACCACAACTTCACTGTTCTGTTGGGAACTAGAGAATGACCCTGAGACCATAGGAAACCACCTGACAATGCTGAGAAAAGTGCTGCGATGAGGGCTCTATAGAGTGTTTGCACTGAAGAGGCAGAAGGACAGGGCACTTGACACCTGACGTAGGCCTACACAAACTGTCAGTTCACAGTCCAGTTTCACAGTCAAACCAAGCTGTACTACGGATGTCGCTAGCATTGCGTGTTCTTTAGAGCAAAGAAAAGAGATCCGCCTTGACTAACTCGTTGAATACTCCAGGGAATTAGACAACAAAGAGATCTAGTCTTGTGATGTTCTCAGGGTTCTGCTGTGTCCATGGAGACCATGCATTTACATTTAACCTCCTTGCAGGTGTTCTGTGTTTACCTCCCCTCGCTATTACTACCACACACACACACACACACACACACACACACACACACACACACACACACACACACACACACACACACACCTATCTATCTATCTATCTATCTATCTATCTATCTATCTATCTATCTATCTATCTATCTATCTATCTATCTATCTATCTATCTATCTATCTATCTATCTATCTATCTATCTATCTATCTATCTATCTATCTATCTATCTATCTATCTATCTATCTATCTATCTATCTATACCTTCCTTCCTTAACCACTCCATACAACACAATATCTATACCTTCCCTCCTTAATAACCACTCCATACAACACAATATTTATACCTTCCCTCCAAGAGGCATTCCCCAGAGGTTCCCTGATCCTCCTCGGAGGCCACAGGCCCTGGCCCATGCCCAATCTACAGTTAATGTTCCTTTAAGGATTTTTGATTAGATGTATTACTCAATTGCACAGCTTTCGATTGATTATTGATTGCCATTACCATTAGTATTTATCTATTTATCCTTCTACTGGTCACTATTACTCCTGTTACATGTATATAGTACCATTAGGATATTACCATAAGTATTTATACACTGAGTATACAAAACATTAAGAACACCTGCTCTTTCCATGACATACTGACCAGGTGAATAGAGGTGATTTATTCACTAGTCAAAACCGGCAGACTTGCCCTGGACAAGTAGGCAAGTCAGTTAAGAACAAATTCTTATTTACAATGACGGCCTACCCCGGCCAAACCCTACCCTAACAACGCTGGGCCAATTGTGCGCCGCCGTATGGCACTCCTGAACACAGACGGTTGTGATACAGCCTGGGATCTAACCAGGGTCTGTAGTGACGCCTCTTGTCATGGCATGCGGCCTCTATTGATTTTGTTATGTTTGAATGACTCAGATAGCATAAGCCATGACAAGATGTGTAGTATTGCAGGACATTTGCTTTAAAACAGCTACACTGCGGCCAGCAGGAGGGCCTCAAATGTTCGGTCGGTGATCGCACAATTGGCCACGCCCCCTCCAACCACCTAAGCCCAATTTGATCCAGAAAAAGCCCTGCCCTAACTTGCTAAGTAAAGTCACTTCTGCTAGTCAAAACCAGAAGACTTGCCCTGGTCAGTTGTGGCTCCCACTAATGTGATACAGTGAAAATATAATAAGAGCCATCTACGCTCAACAGTTAGCTGATCCTACTTGTGATACACACCCCTGGTGTGTATCACACGTTGGGACACAGGTAAACACATCAAGAGGTTAAACAAATATATTTTTCATCTAATTTGTCATCCAATGTGCATGCATGGAGAGTTTGGGGTCTGCATGGAGAGTTTGGGGTCTGCATGGAGAGTTTGGGGTCTGCATGGAGAGTTTGGGGTCTGCATGGAGAGTTTGGGGTCTGCATGGAGAGTTTGGGGTCTGCATGGAGAGTTTGGGGTCTGCATGGAGAGTTTGGGCTCTGCATGGAGAGTTTGGGGTCTGCATGGAGAGTTTGGGGTCTGCATGGAGAGTTTGGGGTCTGCATGGAGAGTTTGGGCTCTGCATGGAGAGTTTGGGGTCTGCATGGAGAGTTTGGGGTCTTCATGGAGAGTTTGAAAGCTATGATCCCTTATAGATGTCACTTGTTAAATCCACTTCAATCAGTGCGGATGAAGGGGAGGAGACAGGTTAAATAATACATTTTAAGCCTTGAGACAATTGAAACATGGATTGTGTATGTGTGCCATTCAGAGGGTGAATGGGCAAGACAAAAGATTGAAATGCCTTTGACCGGGGTATGGAAGTAGGTCCCAGGCTCGCTGGGTTGTGTCAAGAACTGCAATGCAGCTGGGTTTTCCATGCTCAACAGTTTCCCGTGTGTATCAACAATGATCTACCACCTAAAGACATCCAGCCAACTTGACACAAATGTGGGAAAAGCTGGAGTCAACATGGGCCAGCACCCCTGTAGAATGCTGTATGCACCTTGTAGAGTCCATGCCCTGAAGAATTTAGGCTGTTCTGAGGGAAAAGGGGGGACAAGGTGTTCCTAATGTTTGGTATACTCAGTGTATATCCTACTACCAGTCACTTTTTATATATAAACCCACCTCAATCACTCCAGTACCCCTGCACATTGAATAAGGTACTGGCACTGACCTGTATATACGTGCATTCTCATGTTTCTAACTCACACAGTAGTTCTTGTGTGGTTTTTATTACAATTATTTTATTTTATTTTCTACTATTTTCTATATTATAATTAGTATCACTGCATTGTTAGGAAAGAGCTCTCAAAGTAAGAATAGCACTGTACTGTTTTACACAAATAAACTTTATAAATATGCAGAGTATGTAATGTTTTTTAATTGGGACTGGTGAGTTTGCACATATCCGCTGCAAACAGTCTTATATCAAAAGATACAGTGCCTTCAGAAAGTATTTAGACATTTTGTTGTGTTACAGCCTGAATTAAAAATGGATTACATTTATATGTTATGTCATTGATCTACACACAATACCCCATAATGCCAAAGTGGAATTATGTTTTTTGAATTTTTTACAAATTAATAACACATCTAAAGCTGAAATGTCTTGAGTCAATAACTATTTAATCCATTTGTCATCGCTAGCCTAAATAAGTTCAGGAGTAAAAAGTCAGATAATAAGTTACATAGATTCACTCTGTTTGCAATAATGGTGTTTAATATGATTTTTTAAATGACTACCCCATCTCTGTACCCCACATATACAATTATCTGTAAGGTCCCTCAGTCGAATAGTGAATTTCAAGCACAAAGTCAATGACAAAGACCTGGGAGGTTTTACAGTGTCTCGCAAAGAAGGGCACCTATTGGTAGATGGGCGAAAATAAAATAAAGCCAACATTGAATATCCCTTTGAGCATGGTGAAGTTATTAATTACATTTTGGATGGTGTATCAATACACCCAGTCACTACAAAGATACAGGCGTCCTGAGGATGGATCAACAACATTGTAGTTACTCCACAATACGAAAAAAGTATGAACATGTGTGCACTAACTAACTGTAAGTCGCTCTGGATAAGAGCGTCTGCTAAATGACTGTAATGTCAATGTAAATATAACCTAAATTACAGAGTGAGATTTGATTAGATATAATGTGTTTTTACCAGAGTCGGTAATGTGAAGAACAACATGACCTGCACCAAAGTCAGATTAGGATATAACGTTAGGCCAACGAGACAATGTCCAAGTTCTAAAATTCTTCGGTATAATGCCCTGCTTTTATTTCGTCACACTCAAAGCTATTTTCTGTAATTATCTTGCCATTAACTTGTAAATAATGATCTTGTTGTGAGTTTATTTTCCTGTAATTATGAATACAAATTAGCTAATGTTGTCAGGCTAACCAGCTAACGTAATGTTAGCTATCAGGCTAACAAGCTAGAAAAAAACCAAAACGTTGTTAAGAAAGTTGCTTTTAGTTGCCTGATAGATTGACATATGCTAAATTCATTTTTAAACAGTGGTTTATTGGTGTTAAAATACACCAGTTATGCTATTTTAGACCACCAGGCTGCTGATGTCATGAAACCTGTCGTTTTTTTGTGTTTATACTTTTTCATAACGACAACAACAAGTTTGATGTCGGGCGACATTAGAATGATCATGATGTCACTGTGACAACTGTCTACAGACGTGTTTAAATACAAGGGGCGCAACTTTCACTGGGGACGATGGGGGGACATTTCCCCCTCACATTCTTAAATTGCATTTTTGTCCACCCCAGTTTTATAATTGGAATGTGATACAAGACGAGGCAAAGGTGTGCTTTAGGACCATGCGGACGCTTCCGAGCCGTCGGATACGCTGTTTTTCGTCAATAAAATAAAATAAAACCAAAGTTGCACCCCTACGATATATGTTGTATAAACCAGCCTTTAGTCTTGAAACCTTTGGTGGTTTCAATCATACTCCACATAGCTCTTCTGCATTCAACATGTCTGTGATCATACTCCACATGATATGTAACTCAACATGTCTGTGATCATACTCCACATGATCTGTAACTCAACATGTCTGTGATCATACTCCACATGATCTGTATCTCAACATGTCTGTGATCATACTCCACATGATATGTAACTCAACATGTCTGTGATCATACTCCACATGATCTGTAACTCAACATGTCTGTGATCATACTCCACGTGATCTGTAACTCAACATGTCTGTGATCATACTCCACGTGATCTGTATCTCAACATGTCTGTGATCATACTCCACATGATCTGTAACTCAACATGTCTGTGATCATACTCCGCATGATCTGTATCTCAACATGTCTGTGATCATACTCCACATGATCTGTAACTCAACATGTCTGTGATCATACTCCACATGATCTGTAACTCAACATGTCTGTGATCATACTTTCCCTTTCCTTATGTCCTATCCATCTTCCCACCAAACATCACTTCCTCTCCACAAGCCTTGTAGTAAAATAAAGGTTAAATAAAATAAATAAATAAAAGCACCTTTGAGTTATTACAAAATCCACATGAGTTTTATTGTGTGTGGCTGGTAACTGCTCTAATGTTTTCATCTATGGTCATAAATGGAGGATTGGCAGGTCGTTGGTTCGAATCCCTGAGCTGAATAGGTGAAAAATCTGTAGCTGTGCCCTTGATCAAGGCACTTAACCCTAATTGCTCCTTTAAGTTGCTCTGAAGAAGAGCATCTGCTAAATGACAAAATGTTTAAAAAATGAGGATGTGGTAATAGACCATGTAGATGTTGTTGTGCTACTACTGTAACTGAATCCACATGGTACAGTACCAATGAATCAGTACTTTATGTGTGGGGACCAAATGACAGTACCAATGATATCCACCTGTCATGAATCAGTACTTTATGTGTGGGGACCAAATGACAGTACCAATGATATCCACCTGTCATGAATCAGTACTTTATGTGTGGGGACCAAATGACAGTACCAATGATATCCACCTGTCATGAATCAGTACTTTATGTGTGGGGACCAAATGACAGTACCAATGATATCCACCTGTCATGAATCAGTACTTTATGTGTGGGGACCAAATGACAGTACCAATGATATCCATCTGTCTGTTTTGGGACCAAATAACAAACTCTTCTAATCCAGACAAACTTTCCTACCATATGACAAGTGTGACACATGGAGCTAAAGCAGCGTTAGCTAACACAAGTCTTCAGGTTTCAAGCAAGATTACGACTGTGGTTCACCTGGCCACCTCTGCTACACTGTAGTCATCTTTGATTTAGGCTACTCTATCTCTCTACTGCAGAAATGTATACATTAACTGGGCAGCAGGTAGCCTAGTGGTTAGAGCGTTGGGCCAGTAACCGAAAGGTCGCTGGTTTGAATACCTGAACCGACAAGGTGAAAAAGCTATCAATGTGTCCTTGAGCAAGGCACTTAACCCTAATTTGCTCCAGGGATGCCATACTACTATGGCTGACCCTGTAGGTATGCTGTCATTGTAAATACTATTTTTTTCTTAACTGACCTGGCTAGTTAAATAAAGGTTAAATAAAACAATTTTAAAAAAAAATCTGATTAAGGAACCAATATGAAACACTGAAATTGGTCACCAACTGAATTTGGTCGAATTAGCCTGCTGAGTTAAAGCAGGCAGTGGCTTTGGGAGTGTTCAGGTCTCAGGCAAGGATACTCATTACATGAGCGGTGTTCACCAAATAACGGCCAGTCATTCTATACCCCCAATATAACCTTTACTGCTTATAATTGAAAATAGTGAACTTGTTGTTAACCCCACAATGACTACACCTGACCTGATACTGACACCACTCGAACAAACACACGAACAAACACATGCATAATAGCTTGTGAATGTGTTATATTAAGGTAAAAGTGTTTAAACATTCAGATATAAATAGGTGGGGGGCGTCAAAATTGTATCGTCAACCAACGAGGATCGGCATTCCAAAGCACGAGACAGAGAAGAAAAGGGGTGAACAGGAGGAGGGGGAAGTGAACGCGCGAGGGAGCGAAGTGAGGCAGAGCTCATTCAGTCGGATTGTTGAGCACCGGAGCTCCACGGATTACTGTGATAGAAATCCGTCTGTTTGGTTTCTGCTGCTGCGCTCGCACATGCCCTGGACGCACTGAAGGATCGTCATTTCAGCGGTCGAACGTCTCTGAAGCGGATGCGCGAGACCCCGAGAAGGGAAAAGAAGAGACAAACTTATTTACCAATAACTCCGTGGTTGAAAATAAAGGTGAGAGCCGATTATTATTATGCATCCACATTACATGTTTACAGGACATTAACTTTTGCCTTTAAACGTAATAATAATAATAATAATAATACTTGCAGTAGTCCTAATACGTTAATGATGAACGATAAATAATGATATAGGCCTACCTGATTATTTTGATTATAGGTTAATTACTATCATTTATATAATTATTGTCACTATCATTATTATTATTATTATTATTATTATTATTATTGTTATTATAATTATCCATGCTTCTTTACACCAACTTAAAGTAAAGTCTTAATGTGGTTAGCCATCATATGGTTCAAACGCCCATATGCTACACTTAAAATGACGTGGTCAGGAACAAAGTGTTGGAGCGCGCCCCTCCCTTAAACACTTCACATTATGCCCGTGGGGTAAACAGGTGCATGTTGACTCTTGTAGGCAGCACACCAATCTGCACTCTAGACATCTGCCAATTGCTACATTGTCTTCATGTTGTTTTATATAGGCCTAACAAATTATTCACCTGTAACTAAAAGCTACAATTCAAGATGTGTTTCTGTGATAAAACACTAATCTAGTCGCCAATGTGTGGTAATTACGTTACGGTGTGTCGTGCATCTGGGCTTCAAATTGCGTTTAAATAATCCTTCTCGTCTGGCTCCACGGCTCTGTGCATCTTATCTGTTGCGCCGCGCAGCATTCCAAAGTGTGTGGCAGGTAGCCTGCAAGGTATTAGTCAACCCGAGACAGAGAGATCATTAATGGGAAGTTAGTGTTTTATGTCTGAGCTCTCCTAGCGGTCATTCAGTATCTTATCAGTTGTCAATCAGCTAATAAGTGGCCTAAAACATTACATTTATATTTTAGTCATTTAGCAGACGCTCTTATCCAGTAGTTAGTGCAGACATGTTCATAGACATTTTTTTTTTTTGTACTGGTCCGCTGTGGGAATCGAACCCACAATCCTGGCGTTACAAGCGCCACGCTCTACCATCTGAGCTACACGGGTGGCCATATACGTTGTGTAAATGTTTTAAACAGGTTAACAGAGTTATCTTGCATTGACTATGAATGATAAAGGCTTTGTTTTCTAGTAGCCTACCTGGTCAGTTGATACTGGAGCCCAAGGATGGGAATGCCAGTGTTTAAGGCCCTCAAACTTACTGTTGTGAGTTGGAATAGTAGAATACACAAGGTGCCATTTCGATTGTGCATTAGCTGTTTTTGTGTTATGTCAGTCACTGATATTCTGTTTTAGATTTGCTAAATGGGATTGGATTGGATGTGCGTGCACAGACCTGTGAGCAACTGTGGCCTTTCATGATGAGCTCAGATTTTTTGTGCAATATATTTACCACTCCTTCTTTGAACCAATCACTTCACACCCCATCCCCCCATTCAATTGTGCACTCATGCAGGCAATATTTGGTTGGGGGCAAAACATTTTAGTGGCATTTATTTTGCTGACATGGCTTGTTGAGTGACTGTCAGTGACTGGCATAACAAGAGAAAACTGTTGACTCCATGTCCTCTATTAGCACTTGATTGCATTCACATTACTCTAACAGTCTTTCGCTTGAACACAACCAGAGGACGTGTTTCCAGATGCAACATTAATCGCCGCTTGAGGGATGGTGGTGGTCGAAGCCAGGCAGAGAGGAGGTGTCTGTCAGGCCTTCAGGGGCTTTGATAAATGCAGATAGAACATTATTAATTAATGTTTCATCCTCCAGTGGGAGTCAGTCTGAAGGGACAGTGGCTTGCTGGAGAATATGGAGAGTGTTATGAATGCCTTTTGCTTTACTGTCTAGGGTGGATGGTAATGAGACCCGTAACATAACTCATGCAAATTATAATAGTGAAAAGGAACAGTGAGAACAAAATACACAGACAACCAAAAACTACTGTCAAACACATCAGGTTTATTATAAACACACAATAAAAAGGTTCAGGGAAAAGGGGCTGAGCTGGACCCAATGAAATAAATAATAGATATTAAAGATAGATAGATAGGTACTTTATTGATCCCCGGGGGGGAAATTTCATTGTCAAGCAGCTACAACAAAACACAGGGCAGGTGCAAAATGCCACAACGAAAGTACACAAAAGACAGATACACGGTACATGATACATAGAGCGGCAGTATGAAAAAGTATAGAAATACAAGATATCTGGAGTGCAAAAAAATTAAAGCTATAAAAAAGACATAGCATAGTATGGGTGGTTGGCTGAATATGTACACTATACAAAAAACATTTCAGCCCTGCCACAAAAGGACCAGCTGCCATCATGTCAGTGATTGTCTCGTTAACACAGGTGAGAGTGTTGATGAGGACAAGGCTGGAGATCACTCTGTCATGCTGATTGAGTCAGAATAACAGACTGGAAGCTGTAAAAGGAGGGTGGTGCTTGAAATCATTGTTCTTCCTCTGTCAACCATGGTTACCTGCAAGGTAACACGTACCGTCATCATTGCTTTGCACAAAAAGGCTTCACAGGCAAGGATATTGCTGCTGGTAAGATTGCACATAAATCAACCATTTATCGGATCATCAAGAACTTCAAGGAGAGAGGTTCAATTGTTGTGAAGAAGGCGTCAGGGCGCCCAAGAAAGTCCAGCAAGCTTCAGGACCATCTCATAAAGTTGATTGAGCTGCGGGATCGGGGCACCACCAGTGCAGAGCTTGCTCAGGAATGGCAGCAGGCAGGTGTGAGTGCATCTGCACGCACAGTGAGGCGAAGACTTTTGGAAGATGGCCTGGTGTCAAGAAGGGCAGCAAAGAAGCCACTTCTCTCCAGGAAAAAACATCAGGGATGACAATCCCTGCAAAAGGTACAGGGATTGGAATGCTGAGGACTGGGGTAGAGTCATTTTCTCTGATGAATCCCCTTTCCGATTGTTTGGGCCATCCGGAAAACAAGGTGAGCGCTACCATCAGTCCTGTGTCATGCCAACAGTAAAGCATCCTCAGACCATTTATGTGTGGGGTTACTTCTCAGCCAAGGGAGTGGGCCCACTCACAATTTTGCCTAAGAACACAGCCATGAGTAAAGAATGGTACCAACACATCCTCCTAGAGCACCTTCTCCCAACCATCCAAGAACAGTTTGGTGACGACCAATGCCTTTTCCAGCATGATGGAGCACCTTGCCATAAGGCAAAAGTGATAACTTAGTGGCTCGGGGAACAAAACATCGACATTTTGGGTCCATGGCCAGGAAACTCTCCAGACCTTAATCCCATTGTGAACTTGTGGTCGATCCTCAAGAGGCGGGTGGACAAATAAAAACCCACAACTTCTGACAAATTCCAAGCATTGATTATGCAAGAATGGTCTGCCATCAGTCAGGATGTGGCCCAGAAGTTAATTGACAGCATGCCAGGGTGGATTGCAGAGGTCTTGAAAAAGAAGGGTCAACACTGCAAATATTGACTCTTTGAATAAACTTAATGTCATTGTCAATAAAAGCCTTTGACACTTATGGAATACTTGTAATTCAGTGTACCATAGTAACATAAAGATCTAAGAACACTGAAGCAGCAAACTTTGTGGAGACCAATACTTGTGTCATTCTCAAAACCTTTGGCCACAACTTTTTTGTCTTATTTCTTGTTTGTTTCACAACAAAAAATATTTTGCATCTTCAAAGTGGTAGGCATGTTGTGTAAATCAAATGATACAAACCCCCAAAAATCTATTTTTATTCCAGGTTGTAAGGCAACAAAATAGGAAAAATGCCAAGGGGGGTGAATACTTTCACAAGTCACTATCTCGCAAGTGACTGTCTCCAGTGTCAACAGCCATTTACAATAATCTATATAAATGTGTTT